>JAIOJX010000029.1:135451426-135933926 GCA_022376925.1 Tragulus kanchil | reverse complement strand
CGAGCCCCCAGTTCTCCCTGCGCTGAAGTGCCTCAGAGTCCACTGAGGTCATAAAAGCAACCTGGCAATTTATGAAAAAACACCCTATCTCTACCAAGATAGGAAGAAGAAGAAGAATTAATAATAATTTCTAACAGTGTATAGTATTGTCATTTTGAGTTGCTTTCTTAAGGTTTATTTTTCTCGAACGGTGTTTTTAGATAAGAAGACTTCCTTCTACTCAACGTTACAATTGACTTGTGAAAATTCCTAATCTGAGTCTCCTTACCTTTTTTTTTCTATTATTGTTTTCAGTTGAAAAAGGAAAACCAGGATATATATGAGGAAAATCTTCATTATCCGCTTCTGCTAATTTTAAAAAAAGACGAATAGAAGATTAAGCATCTTGAAAGACAGAAGAAAACATCAAGTGCACAGGCGGTATTGTCACAAAAACAGGCAGAAATCTGTGATGGGGATAATATGCAGCAAGCCACTGACTCCCTGAGATTTTTAAGCCCCCAGGAGTTGGCCACCACCCCTGAGACATTCCACGTGTGGGTTATGGGGTCCATGTGTCCTCACCAACGGGACTCTCCAGCCGTCCTGGACTCCTCTTTTTTTCCATCTGCTTGTTGCTCTTCCTGCACCAAACCTTTGTCTTTAAATATGTATAAGCAGCCTGTGTGAGGTTTGAATTGGACTCGTGAGCCCCCCATATATTTTCCCCTCTTATTGAGACTGAATTTCTTTTGGTGATTTGCATCCCACTCCACCTTTAGAAAATACCCTGGTCTTTGTTCTATTTCAGTGATGGTCGTTTTTCGTCTGCCAACCCAGCACACGTGATGATCCTTTCCTGGTCAAACAAAAATAAATAAATAAAGCAAATCTTTTAGATCGCCCTCAAATTAATAATATTAAATCTGCCATCTCTCTCTCTCTCTCTCTCTTTTTTTTCTCTCTCTGTCTCACCCATTCTCTTTTTCCTTTTAAACAGGATGGTTTTTTTCCCTATAGATGTAAGAAATGACTACATCAGCCCAAAGCCTCATAAACTGACCGTTTGTCCTCTGGACACAATAGCATGGCCAGCCCTCTGCTCCTCCTCTCCAATTATGTGTGATTAGTCTCAATGTGTTGTGTCAAGGAGGAGGAGTGTGCTGAGTGCTTATTATCTGTTTAGGTACAAGAAGAGCACATTTAGGCTCTGACTATGAATGAAAAGTGAGCCTTTATCAGGGCTCAAATCTACTGCTGTTCTCCAGGCCTCTTTCAAAACAGGTCCTTTGCAGGGAAATTTTTGAATACATGGTTGCTAAAACGAGGTGGCAACCAGGGTGAGTTATTTTTTAGAAACTCCATCAAACAATTATCTGATTGAAAGTATGCCTGTATGGTTCTCTGCGGTGATGCAAGTGTATGGTAAACATTTAATAGGTGCTACCTAGGCTTAAGAGAGAATGACTTTCCTGCAGGGAGCCTGAATCTCTCCTTTGCCTGGTGCATCCATCCCTGAGATGCTCTAAAGCCTTTTGTGGAAATTCAGATGTTTATCTGTGAGGAATTCTCTGTGTCCACTTTCAAGGTAATGTCATTAGAATGTTAGCCATATAGGGATACCCCTATCTTTAGTAGAGACAAAGCGTGTATTTGGTTTGATACAATTAAAGTGAGAGGTGGGAGACCCGTTGGGTGGGGAGGTGACTCCTCTTGCATGTTAAACAAACTTAACTGTCATCAAAACAGTGACGCTCAAATGTTTTCTCTGCTCACTTGTATCATCAAACAAATTTTTCACCATCAGTTTGCATGTCCTTGTATCCACCACTTTTTCTGCTCCATTAGAGCACCTAGATGGATCTCGGAAGGCATAGGTCAAGTCGCAGTTAGATCATACATTTCTTCCTCACAAAAACTTGAATTGCAATGCCAAGTGATGGGCTAACATCACAATAACAGCAATTTATTCCTCTTTGGATAAAACAGCAGTCTATTCTCAGTGCTAGATAAAGACCAGGGCAATGCAAACCAGCCATTTAGCTGAGTAGTTCAGCGAGTGGCAGCTCTCCTTTGGTGACTGTATAGGTTGCACACTGGCTTCATATTTTCTTGTTTAAAATTAGAATTTGGAATGTTTTAAAAGGCAACGCAGGTAGTTCCATTTATCCTGGTGAAATACAGAGTAATGATTTCTTCTGAAAAACCTGCAACAAAATCTGCCAGACAAAGAAAACCCATCCTTGCAGTAGCTTCCGAGATAGTCTATTCTCATATTTTTTTCTTGTAAAAGATAGAACAGCAGAACCATGAGAATATTTCCATTTTTTTTCCTCATGAAAATACATGAATTGGCCAGAATTCAATTTACATTTGTGTGTTGTGGGTGTAGAAATTCAGTGCTTGTTTCACTGGAAAGAACTAAATTTTAAAAAGTGAACTGGTAGTGTATTTTTTCTTAATATCTGAGAATGGTGGTATACGGCTACCTAAGCTTGAAAGAGAGTATAAGAATTGAACTGTTGCTCCCCAAAGACAACAAGTAAAGAAATACACTCATTATGTGATTAAAACCCAGAGAATCTTTTGTAAAATGTTAAGGGTTTCGTAGATTTTCTCTTATGGGAACCCACACTTGGAGATGTCACTGGTCCAGGCTCTTTGGAAGTTTGTAAGAAACTAATATTGTATATTACTGAACAGTTTAAAAGTGTTTTTACTTTGCCAAGTTTTGGTGAAAAGCCAGTATTGAGGTGGGAAAAGATACAACTACTTTCCACGGTTTATCCATTTACATCTCTTTTAAACATTATGATTAAGAAATGTTTCTCTGCATCAGTATTGGGTTGTGTAACTGCAGTTGAAATACTACATTCCATAATTGTGTGTAATTGTGCATCTGTTTGTCTCAAAACAAAGCCTGTCTTTGAAATCGTAAAAGTTATTATGATATTCCTGTACCAGTATCTTCTGAGAAAACTCAGTGAATCTTTGTCATGCTAAAGAGTTTGGTTAAAGGTAAGAATGTTTCTAATATCGCCCATGAGTCAGTTATGAACAGCCTTACAAGCTCCTCTTTGGATAAAACAGCAGTCTATTCTCAGTGCTAGATAAAGACCAGGGCAATGCAAACCAGCCATTTAGCTGAGTAGTTCAGCGAGTGGCAGCTCTCCTTTGGTGACTGTATAGGTTGCACACTGGCTTCATATTTTCTTGTTTAAAATTAGAATTTGGAATGTTTTAAAAGGCAACGCAGGTAGTTCCATTTATCCTGGTGAAATACAGAGTAATGATTTCTTCTGAAAAACCTGCAACAAAATCTGCCAGACAAAGAAAACCCATCCTTGCAGTAGCTTCCGAGATAGTCTATTCTCATATTTTTTTCTTGTAAAAGATAGAACAGCAGAACCATGAGAATATTTCCATTTTTTTTCCTCATGAAAATACATGAATTGGCCAGAATTCAATTTACATTTGTGTGTTGTGGGTGTAGAAATTCAGTGCTTGTTTCACTGGAAAGAACTAAATTTTAAAAAGTGAACTGGTAGTGTATTTTTTCTTAATATCTGAGAATGGTGGTATACGGCTACCTAAGCTTGAAAGAGAGTATAAGAATTGAACTGTTGCTCCCCAAAGACAACAAGTAAAGAAATACACTCATTATGTGATTAAAACCCAGAGAATCTTTTGTAAAATGTTAAGGGTTTCGTAGATTTTCTCTTATGGGAACCCACACTTGGAGATGTCACTGGTCCAGGCTCTTTGGAAGTTTGTAAGAAACTAATATTGTATATTACTGAACAGTTTAAAAGTGTTTTTACTTTGCCAAGTTTTGGTGAAAAGCCAGTATTGAGGTGGGAAAAGATACAACTACTTTCCACGGTTTATCCATTTACATCTCTTTTAAACATTATGATTAAGAAATGTTTCTCTGCATCAGTATTGGGTTGTGTAACTGCAGTTGAAATACTACATTCCATAATTGTGTGTAATTGTGCATCTGTTTGTCTCAAAACAAAGCCTGTCTTTGAAATCGTAAAAGTTATTATGATATTCCTGTACCAGTATCTTCTGAGAAAACTCAGTGAATCTTTGTCATGCTAAAGAGTTTGGTTAAAGGTAAGAATGTTTCTAATATCGCCCATGGTCAGTTCTAATGCCGTGATATGAACAGCCACTTACAAGCTGACTGTAAGAAATATATTTTATTTTATAGCAAGACATATGCTGCGGATTGGGATAAAAGTGTTAGAAAAGACTACCTAAGAGCTTGATGCTATTTTGTATAAACTGTGTATTTTGTTGGCTTTTTGACTGAGCATGAAAATGTAACTTCCATTAGGGAAGGGTAATTTAGGTGCTCAGTATTCAGCAGAAAACTTGTCTGGCCATAAAAGCTTTTCTGGCTGGTTCCTCGGGTGTTTTCAGAGAAGAGCTGCCCGCCCCCTTGCTGATTTTCCCTTTGGCTTCAGTCGGGGCTGAATTTACCACTGCATACCTGTTGAATCAATTTGGGGGATCCAGCAGTTAAGTACGTGAATGGAAGGATTAGTGGCCCTCTGGAGCCCTATTTCAACAGCCAGGTGTCTTTCCTAAACTAGTTAACTGCTTTTGACAGTGGACGAACCTGGTTTTAATACCACAGGTAGGAGATTGTTGAGGTGGGGGTGGGGGAGTCCTTTCCACCAACATGGGGTCTACCTTCTTCTCCTAAAGGTTAAACTTCCCCTTCTTTTTAAAGTAGGAATAGACTATATCCTTCCCTGAACTCAGCTTTGTGCTTCCTCAGCATCTGACTTGTTTCCAGTGTATACCAAGCAACTGGGCGGCATTGTCCAGACGGACCCTTTCACTGGGCTTCGGGGAGTGGGCAGGACGCTCACGCAGGGCACATAGACACGCACACCTACACACACTTCCAGGAAGACAGGGCTATTCAGACCCTCGATCTAGGCTGCAGATTCCAGGTACACGCCCCACCCCAGATCAAAACTCCCGAGCTCAGACTGTATGAAATAAATCACTAGATGGAGTGTATCCCAGAGGGGAAAGATTGATTTGAAAGTCAGACTGGGTCTCCTTAGAAACTGAATTTAGACAAGAGGGCAATATGTTTTCCCAAGTGGACTATTTCCACATTAGTATAGAAAAATGTTTCTTAATGGGCCCTTTTTGAGAAAACTCAGTGTCTAAAGAGTTTGGTTAAAGGTAAGAATGTTTCTAATATCGCCCATGGTCAGTTCTAATGCCGTGATATGAACAGCCACTTACAAGCTGACTGTAAGAAATATATTTTATTTTATAGCAAGACATATGCTGCGGATTGGGATAAAAGTGTTAGAAAAGACTACCTAAGAGCTTGATGCTATTTTGTATAAACTGTGTATTTTGTTGGCTTTTTGACTGAGCATGAAAATGTAACTTCCATTAGGGAAGGGTAATTTAGGTGCTCAGTATTCAGCAGAAAACTTGTCTGGCCATAAAAGCTTTTCTGGCTGGTTCCTCGGGTGTTTTCAGAGAAGAGCTGCCCGCCCCCTTGCTGATTTTCCCTTTGGCTTCAGTCGGGGCTGAATTTACCACTGCATACCTGTTGAATCAATTTGGGGGATCCAGCAGTTAAGTACGTGAATGGAAGGATTAGTGGCCCTCTGGAGCCCTATTTCAACAGCCAGGTGTCTTTCCTAAACTAGTTAACTGCTTTTGACAGTGGACGAACCTGGTTTTAATACCACAGGTAGGAGATTGTTGAGGTGGGGGTGGGGGAGTCCTTTCCACCAACATGGGGTCTACCTTCTTCTCCTAAAGGTTAAACTTCCCCTTCTTTTTAAAATAGGAATAGACTATATCCTTCCCTGAACTCAGCTTTGTGCTTCCTCAGCATCTGACTTGTTTCCAGTGTATACCAAGCAACTGGGCGGCATTGTCCAGACGGACCCTTTCACTGGGCTTCGGGGAGTGGGCAGGACGCTCACGCAGGGCACATAGACACGCACACCTACACACACTTCCAGGAAGACAGGGCTATTCAGACCCTCGATCTAGGCTGCAGATTCCAGGTACACGCCCCACCCCAGATCAAAACTCCCGAGCTCAGACTGTATGAAATAAATCACTAGATGGAGTGTATCCCAGAGGGGAAAGATTGATTTGAAAGTCAGACTGGGTCTCCTTAGAAACTGAATTTAGACAAGAGGGCAATATGTTTTCCCAAGTGGACTATTTCCACATTAGTATAGAGCCCGTTGGTGTTTAACAAACCATTACACCTGAAATGCCAAATTTAATTCTCAGATTTTGTTTTACCCAGAGACCTTACCCAGGCAGGGACTAAATGCTCACTCTGTTCTCTGCCCTGGAAGTCTGTTCATTTGGAGTCTATATTTTGCCTTTTTTGTCCCCCTGACTTTTCAATTAATACATTTTTTAATAGATAAAACAGATCATACCGTGACTTTTAAAATGTCAACAAGCTTGTAAACAGAAATGTAATAAAATGGCTAATAGGAGATTCAATAGTTAATAGAGGGCCTGAAGTGTGAGCAAATACAGTAGCTGTATATTGGAAACTGTGCAAGTGAAGATGGCTTTAGTATTGCAAACTGAGGAAGAAAATTGTTTTTAATTAGCACCTTCATAAGAACTGCTGATTAATACTGTTTTGTTTGGTGAAAAGCTTTCAGCTGAGTAATTTGTACAGCCATTACAACAGTTTTGTTAGAGCGGGACTCCTGTTGTTAAACACAAACAGCAGATGATAATGGTGGAAGATGAGTTTGTCATGTAACAATTTACCTTATTGAAAAAAGCTTTATATTAAACCCAATACAGTAGGTACCAGCAGAAATCACATATTTTAAATCCTTCCAAAATTGCAGTGTGCCATGCTTGTATTTTTTTTCAGGGACTAGAAGCAGATTTTATATCATTTATAAAATTATATACACAATTTAAAGGTGGCGTAGCATGGACAGACCGCTTTCTCAGCAGCAGTTTACATCTGGGAAAAAAACAGCCATGACACGGGGCACACCCTTACTTAGTGGGCAGGACGCTCACGCAGGGCACATGACACGCACACCTACACACACTTCCAGGAAGACAGGGCTATTCAGACCCTCGATCTAGGCTGCAGATTCCAGGTACACGCCCCACCCCAGATCAAAACTCCCGAGCTCAGACTGTATGAAATAAATCACTAGATGGAGTGTATCCCAGAGGGGAAAGATTGATTTGAAAGTCAGACTGGGTCTCCTTAGAAACTGAATTTAGACAAGAGGGCAATATGTTTTCCCAAGTGGACTATTTCCACATTAGTATAGAGCCCGTTGGTGTTTAACAAACCATTACACCTGAAATGCCAAATTTAATTCTCAGATTTTGTTTTACCCAGAGACCTTACCCAGGCAGGGACTAAATGCTCACTCTGTTCTCTGCCCTGGAAGTCTGTTCATTTGGAGTCTATATTTTGCCTTTTTTGTCCCCCTGACTTTTCAATTAATACATTTTTTAATAGATAAAACAGATCATACCGTGACTTTTAAAATGTCAACAAGCTTGTAAACAGAAATGTAATAAAATGGCTAATAGGAGATTCAATAGTTAATAGAGGGCCTGAAGTGTGAGCAAATACAGTAGCTGTATATTGGAAACTGTGCAAGTGAAGATGGCTTTAGTATTGCAAACTGAGGAAGAAAATTGTTTTTAATTAGCACCTTCATAAGAACTGCTGATTAATACTGTTTTGTTTGGTGAAAAGCTTTCAGCTGAGTAATTTGTACAGCCATTACAACAGTTTTGTTAGAGCGGGACTCCTGTTGTTAAACACAAACAGCAGATGATAATGGTGGAAGATGAGTTTGTCATGTAACAATTTACCTTATTGAAAAAAGCTTTATATTAAACCCAATACAGTAGGTACCAGCAGAAATCACATATTTTAAATCCTTCCAAAATTGCAGTGTGCCATGCTTGTATTTTTTTTCAGGGACTAGAAGCAGATTTTATATCATTTATAAAATTATATACACAATTTAAAGGTGGCGTAGCATGGACAGACCGCTTTCTCAGCAGCAGTTTACATCTGAGCAGCGAAGTGGCCGGGTATTCAAACACTTTCTAACTACACAAAGCAGGTTGGAAAATGGAATCCTAATTAAATAATGTTACTCAGATGTAAATTTGCTTTGGGACTGGATGTAGGCAAATACGAATTAGTGTTTCTGCCTTAGTTGGGTTTATCACACATAGGATCTTTTTTTTAAAAAACCTCTTTTTCAAGGAAAGTTTAATTAACCTTTTTTTTTTCTTTCTGGAGGTGTTTTTAACCCATCACGGAAAAGAGTGCCCATTCAATGAGATCTGACCAGGGAATAAGAGGCTGAATTCAGTGAACTCCATCAAATAGATAGTGCCCTAGCCAGAAACATGGGAACTTTTTTTTTTTTTTTAAATAAAATGCAATGATAAAGCATATTTGCATTAAAATATTATACTAACCAAAGCTGGTAAGAACTGTAAATGATTGGAGTGGCGTAATAGAGCATGAGGTGTTTTTTTTTTTTTTTTAAGACAGGCCTTTGGGGTAATAACAAGGGTTGAGGCTCACGACAGTGCCAAATAAGCTTTAGACAGCATAATAGTCTGCAAAGAAAGCCACAGAGCACTAATGTGAAGGAAGAGCTGTCCACCACATGCAGCAAAAATCACCAAAGGTCATTTTATGGTAGCAATTGTGACATAAAATTGGTGGTCATGCTACATGTCTAATACTCAGCACAGCTTTATAAATGATGGGCCCCTAGCGATGGCTGTCATTAAGTGCTTTCATCATAATAAACTTTAAACTGTTGGCTTTATGAATCGCCAGCTAGCTTCAGCTGTTCGTTGGATGGAGCTTGCAGTGCCTTAAGTGTGACAAGACCTATTAGGAATTGCAACCATGTTTCAAGCGTACTTGGCTTCCCCACTCCTGGGGTGATTGCTGCCTATTAAACGGCCTCTAGGAAGATTTTCCTCCAGCAATCTCTGATCAAGAGCTTTTTTGGGCTTTGACCTGCATTTCCTTCAAGACTTTCTCTGAGGAGTTTTATAAGAGCAAAACTCCAGAGGATTTATAGCCACTTCTGATTAATACCTTTCCAGTTTTTCTAGCAACGCTCCCACTGCTGCATAGAGAAAAGCTTTCATTGTTCCTGAGGTGCTTATTTGTGACCTTTTCTCCGCTTCCTGATTTCCTCTAACGTGTTCTCTCAGCGAAATTCTCGGGGTGGAACCAAGACAGTCGGTGAAGTTGTTACATCTGGAGAGACAGAGGAGGAAAGGGGGAGCCTTTTATATTTTTAAAGAATGACATGCAGAGCAGCCTGGCCCCACCGATTTAAATACCCGCTGTGACGTCACTGGCCCCCCGCCGCACCCGAGGCATTCTTAATGAGCCCTCGGTGTAAACCGAGCCGACATGTAAAGATTTCATGATTCGAATTACACTTTCATTAACCTTTAGCATAGGAAGTCTTTTAGTTTCCATAAATCTTACAGTGGCTTACCGTCTGTCCCACTGATGTGAATAATAGATGTTTAGGGAACTCGCTCTTCAAAAACCCAGGGTATTTCATTTACAAGGGCTAAATACATATTTCAGAATCACTCAACAAGAACTTTAATTACTTCTTGTTGCTTTTTCTAACTTGAAGGTCGCCTCCCACTCTTCAACCTGCAACCCCGCTCCAGTTTTCTTCTGCCTGACTCAGGTGTTTTAGAGATGCTTAAAGCTTTCAATGTCTAAGTCCCTGCCTTAATACTCTTGCCAATCTTTTAAGCGAATGTCCTGAAGATAGTTACTGGGATGTCTCAGGTGTGGACCATTACACAATTAAATTAGCAAACCCTGGAGGGATTGGATTGGGACTCAGCAGGGAGACACCTGGGGATGCTAGGGCCTAGCCAGCCGGGTTTATTCTAGGGCGTGGCCGGTGGGTTTCTGACTACATGGCTCTGGCCAAAAATAAATAGGGACGGTTGACCTGTTAGGTAGTCTCAGTCACAAACTTGTCTTACCAGATAAAATATTGCAGGTTAAACAATGCCTCCCTCAGCCCTATGGGAGCAGGTTTCTGTGACCATGAGCGTGAACAGGAAAACTATCAGCCCATGTGTCTAGTGGAAGCGAAAGCAGGAGTTGGAGGACTCCTGACTTTTCCCATACAAAGGCATCCGCCCATCCCTCCCAGCGTAGCCGGCCAAGGGTAGACAAGTGCATTTTCTGGAGGCTGCGGCCCAGGTGCAAGGGGTGGGGGCGGGGCAGGCCGCAGAATGCCCCAGAACAAAGGCGCCTCCAGGGGCCCGCTCAGAGGTCACCTGCTGACTCCAGTGCAGATTAAGGAGGACTGGAGAGGGTATTTGGAGGAAATGGTGCTGTGCTTCTTTGGGAAATCAATTCGTCCCACCCTTAATAGGGCATTTCGCCCTCCCTCTCTGGGAGTCCCAGGCCATGGGCTTCCAAGTTTCCCCACATTGGCTCTGGAAAAGGTGGCCCCTTCGCCTGCTTCACCCGCTCCTTCAAAGCGCCTGAGTCCTGCCTGAGCCCCCCAAGAATCTCTTCTGCTCTTCCAAGCCTCACTTCCCTTTCTCCCTCCTTTGGGCTCTCCCACCCGGATACCCAGGCTCCTTTCATAATGAGGCTGGAAGTGGAACTTTCCCCCACTCCCTTACTTTGAGATTTCTTTTTTTTCGAGTGACCTGGGCTGCACTTTGCCCCCACTCCCTGCCTGCCAATCTCCTCAGGGTTAGGGCCTCTCTTTCCATTCTTGCCGGCTCCCCCTCCTTGAGAGCTCCGGGAGGCCCAGCCTTCCAGAATCCGATCGCCTTCCAACACTGCAGCCCCCCTGCGGAGGAAGGAAGAGGCCTCCTCTGAATGAATGGCGGGTAAGGAGGTTTTTAATTTGTCTGGAGCTACAAAAAAAAGGCCTCTGAGCGGCGGCCCTCCTCCCCTCGTTTGGAAGCCCCCCACCCTGCCTTCCCGGTGGGCACTGTCACCTTTACCTCCCTGGCAGGTCCACCGACAGAGAGGGACAGAGGGGTCTGAACGGACAAGTTCGTTGTGTGAGGTTCGCCTCCGCGGTTTTGGAAGGGCTATGTCCATTAGATTCTATTTTGTGATTGTTTGCTGGCTACCGATGTGACAAATTTGGAACTTGAGCAATTTCTTTCAGATGGGTCGGAAAGTGAGCTCAGCTCATGGCGATTTTGATTTGCACTCCTTGACCTTCTGATGGCCGCCGAGCTCTCCTTGAGTTTGGGGGAAGTGTCACTATGCTGTCCCCAACACAGGACGTTTAGAGGCAGTACATTTAAAAGCTTTGCCCACCTGACCTGCGGTTTCACCTCCAGGTGCATTAGCCTTCATTTCCTTCACAGGCTTTATTTTTAGGAGCAGAGGCCACAGCCCTTACCGACCTCTGTTTTGAGTGGAAAGCGCCGGCCCCTTCTCTCTCTCTCTCTCTTTTTTTCTTGGTCAAGCTACTTATATAAGCAGCATCTCAGGATGCTGAGAGACAGCAGACTGAAGCAGCTCACAGAACCCAAGTTGTCCCATGTCTTTCCTGTCTGCCCAGCTACTCCCACTCAGCCCACTGCGGGTTGCGGGAGACCAGGAGGCTGAGTGACAGAGTTGTTTAATGGGCTCCAACTTGCCTTCCCCTGGCTGTCAATGTTTTGGCCTCGCCTCACAACCAGGCTACTTATTTCTAGCCCCTGCTTCTGTTACCCAGTACAAGGTACTGTGCCTCGTGCAGCAGGGCCAAACGATACCAAAACATCAGAGTTTAGAGCAGAGAAAGGTTTATTGCAGGGCTATACAAGGAGAACAGATGAATCCCCCAAACCCAAACTCCCCAAAGGTTTCAGCAAAGTGAGGAAGGGAAGTGGCTGGTTGTTGCACATTTCTTGGTGTAGGAATACTTTGTTCTTGTAGCTGTCCACCAGGTCAAGTCACGATATTCCTAAAAACCTTCATCAGGATAAATACTATTCTCTATTCTGCAACTATTTATCTCTATACAAACAGACACATGTTATACCCTTAAAGGTCAGAGCCTTGAGTATGGGCCAGCCAGTATATTTCAGGCTAATGGCAACAGTCGTAACTTGAAGCAAAAGCAAGAGAATTTACAAAGGTTATAGTAAAAAGAGACAGATCTAATTTGCAGATTTGTTCTTCCCTATAACACTGTCAACCTCCCTCCCCTATCCCCAACAGCCTAGATAAACCATAAGGTAGTTTCAATATTCTCAATATACATATGATACTGAAGAGGTTTATCTGGCTCTGCCCATATGACTGAAAAAAAATGGCAGCAATATTTTGCAGCTTCTTCCCATCAAGCAATGGAGTCTCCTTCTCCACTCCTTGGCTCTGAACTTATCTTGGCTTACTTTGGCCAATGGGATATTCATAAACATGAGTACAAGCAGGGGTTTGAAAATCCCTTGCACTTTGGAGTTTTCTCTCTTGATGCTCTTGCCGCTCAAATACTATGTGAAAAAGCCCAAACTATCCTGCTAGACACTGGAGACATGTGACTCACTCACATCATTCCAGTCATGTGACCAAAGGCATTGGGGACCAAATAGTCCCTTGCACACCATACTGACTATTCTGTGCAAGCAAGCCAGGTGATTCCAGCCCACATGGCCTACTCATAGACTCATGCATTAATAAAAGGTAGTTTTAAGCAAATACATTTGGGGGCAGTTTGTTACGCAGCAGTAAATAACTGATACAGTCTTGATCTTTTCTCTCCGACGTACCTTTCTGCATTCCTTAAGTGTCTCATGAGGTACTAAAACATGCCTGAGACGTGTTGGGTTATGTAATGACTAATATTGTGAAAAGCCAAAAATAGGATTCAGGTTCCACCAACCTTATTCACCCTTCAGAAAACCAGCTGGTCGCAAAGGCAGATTCCCCACAGGCTCCTGGGAGAGAAAACGAGAGAAAATGGGCTGCAGGAGGAAATACAATGGATCCAGAATAACTAGATACTAGCCTGGGCTCAGTTTGTTACTGGAGATTTTAGGCAAATGACTTAATCTCTCTGGACGTGTTTTCTCCTGTTAGAACTAGATCATTTCCCATTTTGTGCTAAATTCTGAAGTACTGGAGATTGAAACATTCCATCATCAATCAGGGCCAGGGATTTTGATTGCCTCAGAGAATAAGAATTCTCTGATACTACCAGGAGAAAATAGTCCCACATGAGCTTGGCCCTAGAGAATAATAGTTCTCAGGAGACTTTCCTTTGTGGGTTCTAGAATGACCCTGATGTTTTACTTTGCCCCAGGCTGATTATGGGGGAGCCATCTCAGTCACCACTGTAGAGAGAAGAGGAACAGTGGGGGCCCGAGCACCTCCATGTTTATTCACTTATCTAATAAACATGTTTTGTATGCCGTCCCCCTGTTAGATGCTGGGGATCTAATAGTGAATAAGAAACACCCCAGGACATGCCGGGACCTCTCGGAAGGACAGAATGGCTCTCCACATGCATCGCTTGCCTTGTAAACAATAAATAAATGTGCCAGTGCATTTATAAAATAATTGTAGTAAATTCAGTGATAAACAGATAGGGTGCTATTGGTAGAGAGTACCAGAGGGGCCTACCTCACACAGGTTGGTGGGAAAAAGCCTCTCGGAGGGGTCTAGGTTGAGAAGAGGAGTCACCCCACAGAGAGACAGTAGTGGGGCAGAGGGGTTCAGACAGAGGGAATGTGGGCAGCAGGCCCCCAGGTGGCCCGGAGCCTGTGGACTCTGAGGATGAGCACAAGGCCAGCGTCGCTGAGGCCTGTGAAAAGCAACATGAGACTGGCCAGAGCTACCCTCTGCAGGATTTAGTAGGTTTGGATTTTATTCAGAGCCTGATGAGCGGTCACTGAAGGGTTTGGAGTCAGGAGAACAATGCAGTCAGAGGGACCATTTTTAAAGATCAATCTGAATGCAGGATGGGGAGTAGTTTGGAGGGAGTGGTGATTCCAGTGAGGGGGCTCCTGAACTGCGGTCCTGGTGAAAGAAAGCAGCCGTGTGAACAGGGGCCATGAGTGACCATGGGGGAAAGAGGAGCTCAAAGTGTGTATGTGAGGTAGAATGGACAGGAGTTGCTGGTGGCTTCCTCGTAACATTGCAGGTGAAGATGTCAACCTACGAGTCTGAACCTTCTGCTCTAGGAATGTGAGCATCTGCCTGTCTCTCCTCCATAAGGCCTGGTGTGTGGGAGGTATGAGGGGGACAAGCCAGGAGAGGATGGCACCTCCCTATGCTCCACTTCCAGCCTCATGATCTGGATGCACATTGATGGGCACCTGCGGATGAGGGGGGTCCTTTGTATCCTGATGACTTCTTCGGCCCCCAAATGGCCTGATATCCTCTTATTTGAGCAGGCAGGCGGTGGTGACAGTAGCTATACTGGACCGGGCTGTAGGGTAGGAAATCTTCCTGTTTGTGGCTATTACCCCTAGCCTTTCATTCATACTGGGGGCCGAGCACCTCCATGTTTATTCACTTATCTAATAAACATGTTTTGTATGCCGTCCCCTGTTAGATGCTGGGGATCTAATAGTGAATAAGAAACACCCCAGGACATGCGGGACCTCTCGGAAGGACAGAATGGCTCTCCACATGCATCGCTTGCCTTGTAAACAATAAATAAATGTGCCAGTGCATTTATAAAATAATTGTAGTAAATTCAGTGATAAACAGATAGGGTGCTATTGGTAGAGAGTACCAGAGGGGCCTACCTCACACAGGTTGGTGGGAAAAAGCCTCTCGGAGGGGTCTAGGTTGAGAAGAGGAGTCACCCCACAGAGAGACAGTAGTGGGGCAGAGGGGTTCAGACAGAGGGAATGTGGGCAGCAGGCCCCCAGGTGGCCGGAGCCTGTGGACTCTGAGGATGAGCACAAGGCCAGCGTCGCTGAGGCCTGTGAAAAGCAACATGAGACTGGCCAGAGCTACCCTCTGCAGGATTTAGTAGGTTTGGATTTTATTCAGAGCCTGATGAGCGGTCACTGAAGGGTTTGGAGTCAGGAGAACAATGCAGTCAGAGGGACCATTTTTAAAGATCAATCTGAATGCAGGATGGGGAGTAGTTTGGAGGGAGTGGTGATTCCAGTGAGGGGGCTCCTGAACTGCGGTCCTGGTGAAAGAAAGCAGCCGTGTGAACAGGGGCCATGAGTGACCATGGGGGAAAGAGGAGCTCAAAGTGTGTATGTGAGGTAGAATGGACAGGAGTTGCTGGTGGCTTCCTCGTAACATTGCAGGTGAAGATGTCAACCTACGAGTCTGAACCTTCTGCTCTAGGAATGTGAGCATCTGCCTGTCTCTCCTCCATAAGGCCTGGTGTGTGGGAGGTATGAGGGGGACAAGCCAGGAGAGGATGGCACCTCCCTATGCTCCACTTCCAGCCTCATGATCTGGATGCACATTGATGGGCACCTGCGGATGAGGGGGGTCCTTTGTATCCTGATGACTTCTTCGGCCCCCAAATGGCCTGATATCCTCTTATTCTCTCTGAGCAGGCAGGCGGTGGTGACAGTAGCTATACTGGACCGGGCTGTAGGGTAGGAAATCTTCCTGTTTGTGGCTATTACCCCTAGCCTTTCATTCATACTGGTTTCCTGCAGTCTGCACACTTGGGGATATTCAGGGAAAGACCCAAGGAAGTCAGAGACTGGTCTTTGTCCTGGTCCTGAGGCTTCACTGAAGTCCACAAATGCACAGCAAGTAATTGCCTATGAGGCAAGATTTAAGGCGCCTAGGAAAGCTGTCAGGTGGGAAAGAAATATGTTGCTGATACTAAAATTCTACCAACAGACCACCTTCCCCTTAACTCAAGGCAGGGATCACTGTCAAAATCAGGCTCCTCCGGGAGAAATGATCCTCTCATGGACCTGGGTGTAAAAGATGTGAGGCTAGGCCTGAATGTGAGGGGATGTAAAGAAGAAGGTGGAAAGAGGACACAGGAAACCTAGAGGAGGTAAAGAGGTCCAAGACCTCTGGAAAGGAGCAGAAACGGGGGATTCCCAGTATCAGAAGCCATCAGCTTCACAAGGTTACCTGGGCAAGGGGGCCTGTCCTCATTCAACAGTGCGCACACCTGACAGCGTGTCCTCCTCATGCAGGGGAGCCTGCGCACAAGGCAAGAGGAGTCCCTGCCCACAAAACGCTTATAAACTCAGAAGGGAGACACAGCCTGTCCTCAGATGTGACAAATCCATGGAGAAGGACTAGCCAAGGGTGGTTAGAGATCAACAGAAGGAACGAGTATCTTCTGGAAGAAGAGGCAGGGTTTATATTAGGCCGTGACAGTTCTGGCAGGAGGAGGAAAGGCCCTACCAGAGGCACAAAACTCATGAAGATTTCAGGAAATGTAGGCTTGGCAGGAATGTGGAGTCAAATGAGGCCGAGTCATTGATTCACTCATCCTAACAGGTGCCAGGCACTCAGGGGAGAGTCGTGAACTAGAGCGACAAATTCTGTGATCTCATGGAGCAGCATTCAGTGCAGGGAGAGAGGCAAGCTATGTGTGCACAAACTCAACTGCTTCAAATCAGGAAAGACGCAGTGAAAAAATGAGTTGATATTTTAGCAAGTGACTGGGCTTCCTTTACATTCAAGGTCGAGGACGCTCTCTTAAAGGAGGTGGTCATGCTTTGGTTGAAATGAAAAAGCCACCCTTTGGAGACTGGAAGAAGCAGCATGGCAGGCAGAGGCAGAAGCAAGTGCAAAGGCCCTGAGCCAGGAGCAGATGTGCAGAACCTAAGTGCGTGCAGCATGCTGGGTGAGCCCCGGAGAGGAAGCCAGCATCACCAGAGGAGTTACGTGGTCTTGGCTTCCTTGTTTAAAAGCTCACTCTGGCCACTGCAAGGAGGATGAGGGAGTTCAGGAGAGGAAGTCAGAGGCCTGCAAGAAGATGTCACAGACAGGCAGGACATGACAGGTGGGAAGGGAGAACATGGGGCATCTTCTGGTCAGCTGAGGGTAAAAGATGTGAGGCTAGGCCTGAATGTGAGGGGATGTAAAGAAGAAGGTGGAAAGAGGACACAGGAAACCTAGAGGAGGTAAAGAGGTCCAAGACCTCTGGAAAGGAGCAGAAACGGGGGATTCCCAGTATCAGAAGCCATCAGCTTCACAAGGTTACCTGGGCAAGGGGGCCTGTCCTCATTCAACAGTGCGACACCTGACAGCGTGTCCTCCTCATGCAGGGGAGCCTGCGCACAAGGCAAGAGGAGTCCCTGCCCACAAAACGCTTATAAACTCAGAAGGGAGACACAGCCTGTCCTCAGATGTGACAAATCCATGGAGAAGGACTAGCCAAGGGTGGTTAGAGATCAACAGAAGGAACGAGTATCTTCTGGAAGAAGAGGCAGGGTTTATATTAGGCCGTGACAGTTCTGGCAGGAGGAGGAAAGGCCCTACCAGAGGCACAAAACTCATGAAGATTTCAGGAAATGTAGGCTTGGCAGGAATGTGGAGTCAAATGAGGCCGAGTCATTGATTCACTCATCCTAACAGGTGCCAGGCACTCAGGGGAGAGTCGTGAACTAGAGCGACAAATTCTGTGATCTCATGGAGCAGCATTCAGTGCAGGGAGAGAGGCAAGCTATGTGTGCACAAACTCAACTGCTTCAAATCAGGAAAGACGCAGTGAAAAAATGAGTTGATATTTTAGCAAGTGACTGGGCTTCCTTTACATTCAAGGTCGAGGACGCTCTCTTAAAGGAGGTGGTCATGCTTTGGTTGAAATGAAAAAGCCACCCTTTGGAGACTGGAAGAAGCAGCATGGCAGGCAGAGGCAGAAGCAAGTGCAAAGGCCCTGAGCCAGGAGCAGATGTGCAGAACCTAAGTGCGTGCAGCATGCTGGGTGAGCCCCGGAGAGGAAGCCAGCATCACCAGAGGAGTTACGTGGTCTTGGCTTCCTTGTTTAAAAGCTCACTCTGGCCACTGCAAGGAGGATGAGGGAGTTCAGGAGAGGAAGTCAGAGGCCTGCAAGAAGATGTCACAGACAGGCAGGACATGACAGGTGAGGGGAGAACATGGGGACCCAGCTGAGGGCTGGACAGTGAGATAGGAGCATCTTCTGGTAGAAGGGAGGGCATTGAGTTTGCTGACCTGATGTGGCCTTTCCAAGGACCTGGCATGAACGCACCCTATACTGGTGGGTGCAGAGGTAGTGACAGAATCCCAGGTCTGTTCCTGTAGCATGTGCCAAGTGTAGGGGCTCACTTAGGGCTCTGAGACATGAGCTTGGTCCTTCTGATGGGCTCTGAGAGCCCAAGGGCTAGTGCACTGACCCACAAGAGCAGGTGTAGTATCTCAATCATGGGTCATCCTAATATCTGGCATGTGGTGGGTGATGGACAGGAAGGCCAAAGAAAGGAGGCTGGACGAGAGCCAACCCAGGACATCTTTGTGGTCCCATAGCAACCCTTTTCTCTGGGCTGCAGGCAGGAATTGGCAGACGTGTCGCAAGTCTTCCAACAAGCTGTCCTCAGCGATCACATTTTCTATTAATACAATCGTGAGACTAAAGGACAGAAAGTTTTACATGAGGACCCGAAGGACCCAAAGGGAAACAGTAGCAGCAGCTCACGTTGCCCCAGGCCTTTGGCTAAGAGCTTTCCTTGTATCATCTCATTCTGTCTTCACAATGGTCCTTGGACACTGCTGCTGTTATCATCCCCCCTGCTACAGAGGAGGAGAGTGAGGCTCTGAGAGGTGAAAGCAAGAAAAGGGCAGGTGACAGCTGGTTCATCCCTGCTCTGGTACCGTTTCCACTGAGGAAATGACATGCCCAGCAGAGCCCTGGCCTGTCTGCCTGGGATCCCCCTGCCCAGAGGAAATGTACCCAGAGAAAAAAAGCCTTATTGGTTGCCTTGAATGCACCAGAAAAGAAGGATGGCGTCGCCAGTACTTGAGTGTTATAGATTGTAGAGTCATGGGAGCCAAACAACAATTGAAAGCAGGGTCTGAGCAAAGGATCCTGAGCTCGGCCACCGGGATGCACGTGATCTGACCGGAGGCCAGCCAGTTCACTCCATCAGATGTGGACACATCTGGGCCCCCACTCCAGAGAAATTGGGGGTCAACCGCCCAGAAAAGTTGGGTGTCATGCCATTTGTGAGGTACCCTGCATTTCACATGCATGTATATGTGTGTGCACCTACCCCTTCCCACATACACACACAAGGCCTGCCTGAGAAGGAGCTTTCCCTGGATTGTAGGCTCTGGCCTGCCAGATCCCCAAGTGGTAGAAAATGGTTGGATGATCCTGGTGACCAGTCTCTAAAATGACTTTAAATGCTTTCTTCGCTTTGGGACTTGATTGCTCACCCCTGGGATGCACGTAGGGAACTTAGTTGGACAGTGTTTACACTGTGGCCCCAACAGCTACTTGGGCTCAACTGGGCTGAGATTAAGCTCAAGGGCCACCAGGTCAGCAAAGGCCAGGAACACCTTTCTCTGGGTTCTCATTGCTTCCCCATTAGCAAGGCAGAAAGTGAGCTCATGACAGAGAGATCAAGCGTGCTAGGGTGAGAATCTGCTCCCTCCTGCTGTGGTTAAACTGCTTCTGATCATCCCCATCATAGGCAAAGATGAGGAAAATGAAGGAAAACTGAAGAGAGGAGGAGAGGGCCAGCACGTAACCTGGTTGGCACTGATGATCATCTCTGGGAGGACAAAACAAAGATGAGGCATCATCCTCCTTGGGAAGCAAGAGGTGAAAAGGAGACCAAGAGTTAGCTGATGGGCTGTGAGTTCAATTCAGTTCAGTCGCTCAGTTGAGTACCACTCTTTGTGACCCCATGGACTGCAGCAGGCCAGGCTTCCCTGTCCTTGGCCATCTATGAGTATGAGTGCTATGAGTAGGAATGAGAGCATTCCACAGATGAAATGATTCCACAGAGATATTATTCTTGGATAATTCTGACTCTCAGCACAAAGGAACCCACACACACCTCCGTCATTTGGGTGCCTGTTGCCAGGCAGAGGAGGAGGGGGAAGGAAATTCCGTTCCTTTACAGTGCTTTTGGGCATCACTGCGGCCATTAAGAAAAAAAGAAGAATCGAGCCTAGTTCAGCATATTTCTCTGTCTTAGAAGTTCTCTGTGAAGAAGCAAAGAAGGAGGAACTTGGGCAGAGTTTGAGGCTGCACACTGTTTTCCGAGGACCTTTGGCTTCTTCAGTTATGAATCCTGAGCACTTGAAGTGGAGAGGTCACTCCTCCTAGTGGTCTCTGTTGCTTGCAAAGCTCAAGGTAGACAGACTTTAGTTGGCGCTGTTAATCTTATCAGATGGTTGGATGGCATTACCAACTCAATGGACATGAACTTGGGCAAGCTCTGAGAGATGGTGAGGAACAGGGAGGCCTGGCGTGCGGCAGTCCCTGGGCTGGCAAAGATTCAGACATGACTTAGCAACTGACCAACAGCAACCACAACCACCTGGTCAGCATTCACGTCCTGGAGTTTTTGTTTTTAAGTTAGGCGTAAAGGCATTCTTTGATGTCAGTTAGATTTAGATTTTCCCACCTTTGGTGGCAGCAACAGCTCCTAACCTGACATCTGCAACTCAACTTTCTACCTTAGGATTTGCTGCAAGGGGGTCTCCATCCAGGGGCTGAGGGGAGAGAGGTGTTTACTCAACTCCTTCCATCCCAAATTAAATATTCAAATGGATTTTGGGGGGAGGCATTGTTGAGGCTTGAACTTTAATTTAATGGAAAGGCATTGTCCTCCAGAGAATGGTTTCATTAGGCCAGCCTACAGACCTTCCCCCTCATCCTCTGGAGGAAGTAATCTGGGTGAAGCCTCGCATCATAATCTCCCCTTCAGCTTTATGGTGACAAAAGACTCTTAATACAGAAAGTGTTCGCCCCAGTTGAGTACCACTCTTTGTGACCCCATGGACTGCAGCAGGCCAGGCTTCCCTGTCCTTGGCCATCTATGAGTATGAGTGCTATGAGTAGGAATGAGAGCATTCCACAGATGAAATGATTCCACAGAGATATTATTCTTGGATAATTCTGACTCTCAGCACAAAGGAACCACACACACCTCCGTCATTTGGGTGCCTGTTGCCAGGCAGAGGAGGAGGGGGAAGGAAATTCCGTTCCTTTACAGTGCTTTTGGGCATCACTGCGGCCATTAAGAAAAAAAGAAGAATCGAGCCTAGTTCAGCATATTTCTCTGTCTTAGAAGTTCTCTGTGAAGAAGCAAAGAAGGAGGAACTTGGGCAGAGTTTGAGGCTGCACACTGTTTTCCGAGGACCTTTGGCTTCTTCAGTTATGAATCCTGAGCACTTGAAGTGGAGGGTCACTCCTCCTAGTGGTCTCTGTTGCTTGCAAAGCTCAAGGTAGACAGACTTTAGTTGGCGCTGTTAATCTTATCAGATGGTTGGATGGCATTACCAACTCAATGGACATGAACTTGGGCAAGCTCTGAGAGATGGTGAGGAACAGGGAGGCCTGGCGTGCGGCAGTCCCTGGGCTGGCAAAGATTCAGACATGACTTAGCAACTGACCAACAGCAACCACAACCACCTGGTCAGCATTCACGTCCTGGAGTTTTTGTTTTTAAGTTAGGCGTAAAGGCATTCTTTGATGTCAGTTAGATTTAGATTTTCCCACCTTTGGTGGCAGCAACACTCCTAACCTGACATCTGCAACTCAACTTTCTACCTTAGGATTTGCTGCAAGGGGGTCTCCATCCAGGGGCTGAGGGGAGAGAGGTGTTTACTCAACTCCTTCCATCCCAAATTAAATATTCAAATGGATTTTGGGGGGAGGCATTGTTGAGGCTTGAACTTTAATTTAATGGAAAGGCATTGTCCTCCAGAGAATGGTTTCATTAGGCCAGCCTACAGACCTTCCCCCTCATCCTCTGGAGGAAGTAATCTGGGTGAAGCCTACGCATCATAATCTCCCCTTCAGCTTTATGGTGACAAAAGACTCTTAATACAGAAAGTGTTCAGAGGGAGGAGAAACACTTCCCAAACAAGTGATCTCTCCCTTCCAGGCCAGGTAACAAAGGGCCTGGAGGAATTCAGTGGGGCCTCCTGGCCACCTGCCGGTTAAGCCCACGGTCAGTGGATTAACGGAAGCTCTGACTGAGTGTTTGGAAAGGCAAGTTACGTGGCAGAGCAAACAAAATTCAGACTGTCCTTTACACATGGTAATCCCAAATTTAATAAGAGCCTCACTGCTGAGAAGCCAGAGCCGGAAAGGTAGCTGAGGTGTGGGGCTCTATTGTTCCCAGCCATTGATTCTGGGCAGCCTCTGGACCACATCCCTGGGGGCTATGGCTTCAACCAAGAGAGTTCCTCCTGGCCCTTTGAGTGAGCTGGCTGTTTGCCCTCCTTCTAGGCTTCAGGAACCTTGTCTGAAGATGCGTTATAAATATGTTCTAAACTCCCTGCAGAAGCTGGGGTAATCAGAAGGTCCTGTGAGCTTTAAGCCTTAAGGGCTGCACTGGAATCCACTTCCCTCAGGGTTCCCAAGAAGAGAGCTGAGGCTTCAGACACGAGCCCATGGAAGCCTTGGGCAATGCTGACAAGGGCTTGTCAGTTATCAGACCTCTGAGGTAGAGCTTCTGTGGGCCATCCTGTGGGTTATTTCTCAGTTAGCTGAAGAAATGTTTCCTCTGGGGG
The DNA here is from genome assembly GCA_022376925.1 of Tragulus kanchil. Taxonomy (NCBI): domain Eukaryota; kingdom Metazoa; phylum Chordata; class Mammalia; order Artiodactyla; family Tragulidae; genus Tragulus; species Tragulus kanchil. The sequence goes on along the minus strand of JAIOJX010000029.1, from coordinate 135,911,251 downwards.
TAACTTCAAAATCATTCATTTGCTTAAGAGAGATTTCTTAAGGACCTGCTATATGACAATTCTGTGCTCAAGTGCCTAGGACATCAGAAAACAGAAAATAGATATTTGTGGTCTTGCTCAATGAGTATTAGAGACTGAGATAAGTGCTATAAAAGGGGAAGAAGTTGTTCCATAAGCACATATGATGGAGAAATTTGACAAGTCAGGGGCAACAGGGAAGGATTTCTGAGGAAACGGTGCTGGAGCTGAGATCAGAAGGTTCCTCAGGGAGCCTGTGCTGGTGTACAGTTTGCAGAGCCTCAGGCCCCATGGGGAGGAGAGGACAGTGTCCAAGAAAGGGTTGAGGAACGTGCTGGTAGACTACGCATCATAATCTCCCTTCAGCATGGTACGCAAAGAAAGTGTTCAGAGGAGGAGAAACACTTCCCAAACAAGTGATCTCTCCCTTCCAGGCCAGGTAACAAAGGGCCTGGAGGAATTCAGTGGGGCCTCCTGGCCACCTGCCGGTTAAGCCCACGGTCAGTGGATTAACGGAAGCTCTGACTGAGTGTTTGGAAAGGCAAGTTACGTGGCAGAGCAAACAAAATTCAGACTGTCCTTTACACATGGTAATCCCAAATTTAATAAGAGCCTCACTGCTGAGAAGCCAGAGCCGGAAAGGTAGCTGAGGTGTGGGGCTCTATTGTTCCCAGCCATTGATTCTGGGCAGCCTCTGGACCACATCCCTGGGGGCTATGGCTTCAACCAAGAGAGTTCCTCCTGGCCCTTTGAGTGAGCTGGCTGTTTGCCCTCCTTCTAGGCTTCAGGAACCTTGTCTGAAGATGCGTTATAAATATGTTCTAAACTCCCTGCAGAAGCTGGGGTAATCAGAAGGTCCTGTGAGCTTTAAGCCTTAAGGGCTGCACTGGAATCCACTTCCCTCAGGGTTCCCAAGAAGAGAGCTGAGGCTTCAGACACGAGCCCATGGAAGCCTTGGGCAATGCTGACAAGGGCTTGTCAGTTATCAGACCTCTGAGGTAGAGCTTCTGTGGGCCATCCTGTGGGTTATTTCTCAGTTAGCTGAAGAAATGTTTCCTCTGGGGGTAACTTCAAAATCATTCATTTGCTTAAGAGAGATTTCTTAAGGACCTGCTATATGACAATTCTGTGCTCAAGTGCCTAGGACATCAGAAAACAGAAAATAGATATTTGTGGTCTTGCTCAATGAGTATTAGAGACTGAGATAAGTGCTATAAAAGGGGAAGAAGTTGTTCCATAAGCACATATGATGGAGAAATTTGACAAGTCAGGGGCAACAGGGAAGGATTTCTGAGGAAACGGTGCTGGAGCTGAGATCAGAAGGTTCCTCAGGGGAGCCTGTGCTGGTGTACAGTTTGCAGAGCCTCAGGCCCCATGGGGAGGGGAGAGGACAGTGTCCAAGAAAGGGTTGCTCTCATTCTATCTCCTGGACACCTCAAACTTATACAGGAAGAAAGTTGGGGAAACCAGTCTCTGGCTTATGTGGACCAAGATAAGAGGGAGGGCCATGAGATGCTGAATATCTGGGATCAACACTTTCCTGGGGAGACCCTTAACCTCAGATGGGCCTCCGGGCTTAGGGGAACTGAGCAGCTAAAAGATGGAGCGGTTAAAATGTTAAAAAAGTAAAACGAAAAAAGTCAAAACTTCTGAATCTCCTTGTAGTTCAAGATGGTATACTCAGACACACATTTGCCTCCCACCTTTCCAAAATGTTGTTGAGGTAAAGTTTTAGAATTCCAAGATGTAAACTGGTCATATTGAAGAAGGAAGGAAGGAAGAGGCCATGACCACATAAGAGATGCAAGTAAATATGTCAGATGTATGGGAGCATTCTTCAGAGGAACCAGCTGAAGAAAACTGCACACAGAATAATGGCCAACAGAAGAAATAGAAGCCAGGTTACCCAGAAAATCTCAGGAAAGTTTGGGGAAGCCCATAGAAGCAAAGTGGGTGCACAACTGCAGAGTGATTTCACACCATCTGTCATTCTTTTGTATTTGACATCACAAGATATCCAGGGAGGCCTATGTGGAGAGTAAAAAGAACTACCCATATAAAGGAAATATATGAAAAAACGCAGAAAAATCTCACTCCTGGAGAAACAGGGTTTCAGAAACAGAAGATGACTGTAAAAGTTTTTTAGAATTTTCAAGGTTGTGAAGATAATACATCCTAAAACTGGGATTTTGCAAACAAGAATAAGCTCTTGGAAATTAAAAAAGTAACTGATGAAAAAAATTGTTCAGTCGAAGAATGAGAAGAATGGCTGAAATGTCACCAAGCTTTGAGCAGAATGATAGAAAATAAGAGAGAGAAAAGTAAAGAGAAGAATAATCCAATATCTAACTAATGGTTTTCTACAAAGTAAAAAGCAAAAATGAAAGAGGGAAGGATTTCTGAGGAAACGGTGCTGGAGCTGAGATCAGAAGGTTCCTCAGGGGAGCCTGTGCTGGTGTACAGTTTGCAGAGCCTCAGGCCCCATGGGGAGGGGAGAGGACAGTGTCCAAGAAAGGGTTGCTCTCATTCTATCTCCTGGACACCTCAAACTTATACAGGAAGAAAGTTGGGGAAACCAGTCTCTGGCTTATGTGGACCAAGATAAGAGGGAGGGCCATGAGATGCTGAATATCTGGGATCAACACTTTCCTGGGGAGACCCTTAACCTCAGATGGGCCTCCGGGCTTAGGGGAACTGAGCAGCTAAAAGATGGAGCGGTTAAAATGTTAAAAAAGTAAAACGAAAAAAGTCAAAACTTCTGAATCTCCTTGTAGTTCAAGATGGTATACTCAGACACACATTTGCCTCCCACCTTTCCAAAATGTTGTTGAGGTAAAGTTTTAGAATTCCAAGATGTAAACTGGTCATATTGAAGAAGGAAGGAAGGAAGAGGCCATGACCACATAAGAGATGCAAGTAAATATGTCAGATGTATGGGAGCATTCTTCAGAGGAACCAGCTGAAGAAAACTGCACACAGAATAATGGCCAACAGAAGAAATAGAAGCCAGGTTACCCAGAAAATCTCAGGAAAGTTTGGGGAAGCCCATAGAAGCAAAGTGGGTGCACAACTGCAGAGTGATTTCACACCATCTGTCATTCTTTTGTATTTGACATCACAAGATATCCAGGGAGGCCTATGTGGAGAGTAAAAAGAACTACCCATATAAAGGAAATATATGAAAAAACGCAGAAAAATCTCACTCCTGGAGAAACAGGGTTTCAGAAACAGAAGATGACTGTAAAAGTTTTTTAGAATTTTCAAGGTTGTGAAGATAATACATCCTAAAACTGGGATTTTGCAAACAAGAATAAGCTCTTGGAAATTAAAAAAGTAACTGATGAAAAAAATTGTTCAGTCGAAGAATGAGAAGAATGGCTGAAATGTCACCAAGCTTTGAGCAGAATGATAGAAAATAAGAGAGAGAAAAGTAAAAGAGAAGAATAATCCAATATCTAACTAATGGTTTTCTACAAAGTAAAAAGCAAAAATGAAAGAGGAGAAAATTAGCATATAAAGTACAGAAAAAAATTTTCCCTGGGCTGAAGAAAGACTATTCCAGACATTGGAATGGCCACTGGGTGTCCAGCACTGTGGCTGCATAAGGTGGACAACTAGATGCTTTCTGGCCAAATTTCAAATGCTGAATATAAAGAGTAGATTGTAAAAGATCAGAGAGAAAGATCAGGTCACCTACAAATCAACAGCAATAAGAATGGTGTCGGACTTCTCCTCAGCAGCACTGGATGCCAGAATATATAATGGAGCCATGTCTTTACAATTCTGAGGGAAAATTATTTTCAGTTTAGGATCCTATATGCAAACACTCAGGCAAGTGGAGAATAACATAAGGGTTTTCAGAAAAACAAGAATGAAGTTCATCTCCAACATGCCCCTTTATAGGACATGACTAAGTGACTTCACTTTTTAGTATACATTTATATCAAATAACTCTTTTGATCCCTACAATACCCCAGTTGGGAAATTGTGCAGATGAGAAACTAGAAAAGGACAAAAGTCCACAGAGGCCTTTGATTTGGAGGAGGATCTTTCCTCTCTCCTGAGTTTAGGTGGCAACTTCCTGCTGACATGCAATGAAAGTGTCCCCTTGGCCTCATTTTCTCTGTGTATAGCTGCTGAGCCTCTCTATCTATCACACCTTTACAGGGCTGCAGGGAAGAGAAGACACATTTTCCCCACTTATTTTTATCATCACCTAAAGATATCGGAGGCCTATGTGGAGTAAAAGAACTACCCATATAAAGGAAATATATGAAAAAACGCAGAAAAATCTCACTCCTGGAGAAACAGGGTTTCAGAAACAGAAGATGACTGTAAAAGTTTTTTAGAATTTTCAAGGTTGTGAAGATAATACATCCTAAAACTGGGATTTTGCAAACAAGAATAAGCTCTTGGAAATTAAAAAAGTAACTGATGAAAAAAATTGTTCAGTCGAAGAATGAGAAGAATGGCTGAAATGTCACCAAGCTTTGAGCAGAATGATAGAAAATAAGAGAGAGAAAAGTAAAGAGAAGAATAATCCAATATCTAACTAATGGTTTTCTACAAAGTAAAAAGCAAAAATGAAAGAGGAGAAAATTAGCATATAAAGTACAGAAAAAAATTTTCCCTGGGCTGAAGAAAGACTATTCCAGACATTGGAATGGCCACTGGGTGTCCAGCACTGTGGCTGCATAAGGTGGACAACTAGATGCTTTCTGGCCAAATTTCAAATGCTGAATATAAAGAGTAGATTGTAAAAGATCAGAGAGAAAGATCAGGTCACCTACAAATCAACAGCAATAAGAATGGTGTCGGACTTCTCCTCAGCAGCACTGGATGCCAGAATATATAATGGAGCCATGTCTTTACAATTCTGAGGGAAAATTATTTTCAGTTTAGGATCCTATATGCAAACACTCAGGCAAGTGGAGAATAACATAAGGGTTTTCAGAAAAACAAGAATGAAGTTCATCTCCAACATGCCCCTTTATAGGACATGACTAAGTGACTTCACTTTTTAGTATACATTTATATCAAATAACTCTTTTGATCCCTACAATACCCCAGTTGGGAAATTGTGCAGATGAGAAACTAGAAAAGGACAAAAGTCCACAGAGGCCTTTGATTTGGAGGGAGGATCTTTCCCCTCTCTCCTGAGTTTAGGTGGCAACTTCCTGCTGACATGCAATGAAAGTGTCCCCTTGGCCTCATTTTCTCTGTGTATAGCTGCTGAGCCTCTCTATCTATCACACCTTTACAGGGCTGCAGGGAAGAGAAGACACACATTTTCCCCACTTTGAGTTTCTCAGATAGTTTCCAAAATCAGATGTAAGATTTCTCCCTCAACCTCAGATCCTTTCACTGGAAACTCCCTAAACTAAGTAGGCAAAAACCACAAGTGAGGAATACACACCTCCCCAGCAACACCCAAGAGCTGGCCCATCCATGAAGACTGGATCACAGCCCTTGGTGACTCCAGATCCATGCAACTCCTGTTCTACCCTGGCTCTGGGGAAAGAACCAGCCCAGCAGGGAACCCCAGGCTGGGGCCAGAGCATCTTCCTATAACCTTTGCCGCAGGCCCCCAGAGAGAAGCCTGAGCTCCCCCTAAGCCTGCCCCTGTCCAAAGCCAATGGGCCAGGACCTGGGACCAGGCAACCTGACAGGCAGCTGCCTCCCAGTGCAATGGTGCTGGCTCCCCCATCAGCCACTTCCCCTTCCCTTGGATGCTGGCCTCTCCCCTTCCTCAGCTAGGCTTGCTCCCACAACCCTACAAGCACATGCCTCTCCAGCTGTCCCTCTTCCTCAAACAGCTTCCTGTCAGTCAGGCATTCTTTTATGGTTCCTCCAGAGCATTCTCTCAGGCCACCTTCATCCTTTCTTCTCCCCATGGGGCTGAAACAACCACTGTTGAAGTCTCTAGGGACGAGACTACACAGAGGACCCATTCACAATGGGACTGAATGCTGAGACAGCCACTTTTCTTATTCTGGCCTCCCTGACCGGCTTTCCTGACTCTAGCCTTCCTGGTTGTACCCTTTCTCCTTCCTCTGTCTCCTCAGTCAGTAATTCCCCTCTGTCCCTTAAGCTGCCCAATGATTTCAATGGCCTGGCTCCTTGGGACACACTCCAGAAGATTCTCCCCAACTGGAGGGCTTTTCCCCTCTTTCCAGATCTGCTTGTCTCTTCCTTCAACTTAGCCTGGGCCAGCTCACGGCAAAGGGACAGTCATATCCAAGTCAGCCTCTCCACCCCCGCACACCCACTATTCTTGCTTTTCTTCCTGGAGTCTACCTTTTATTAATTTTTACTTTTTAGCTGTGCCACATAGCATGTGGGTTCTTAATTCCCTGACCAGGGATCGAACCTCTGGCCCCTACTTTGGAAGCAGGAAACCTTAACCACTTGACCAGCCAGAGAAGTCCCCTGGGTCCCGCATTTTAAATGTGAGGAGGGTTTCTTGAGCATTTATTACACGTTAGAAACTGTGCTAAATGCTTTCATACCTTATTATATGTAATCTGCTGGACACTCCGGCAAGCACTGTTCTCTTAGAGAGGACATCAAGTTTCCTGGATGGTAGAGCCAATATTTAAACTGGGTAGTCTGTGTTTCTCCAGAGAGAGCGGAAGCCTGGGTGAACTGAAGAGCAATCATGTTAGCAACAGAACCACCACTGGACATAAAGTGATCCAAGCTCTATGTCCAGCTCTGCCTCGAAACAAGTGTGTGATGATGAGCAAATCATTTAACTTCTCTGAGCTTGTATTGTACACAACATCAGCCATCATTCACGTACATTTTAATTTTATAACAGTCTCTTTCATCAAAAGTCTATGATTTTCAATGTAGCATGTATTAGTACTTTTAGCACCATTGTTAATATAGCAAAGATTTTCATGTTTAGAAATTAGGAAGTAAGGGATTCTTATTGGAGTATATATTTGCTTTACGGTGTTGTGTTAGTTTCTGCAGTATAACAAATGGGGCTTTTTTTTTTTTAAAGATTTATTTATTTATTTATTTTGGTGGGGGTGGGGTGGGGAGGGAGGGGAGCAGGCAGGCCACTTCTATTGGTCTTTCATTTTCCATCCATCTTTGTTCTTTGGCCCATGTGGGCCTCCCATCACAGTGGCCTCTGTTGTCGCAGAGCACCGGCTCTGGGCGCATGCGCTCCAGAGTTTGGGCTCAGTAATTGGACACATCAGTCCAGCCGCTCTACGGCACGTGGGATCTTCCCAGGCCAGGGATCGAACTGGTGTCCCTTGCACTGCAAGGCGGTGTCCTTACCCACTGGACCACCAGGGAAGCCCCAAATGGGGCTTTTTAATACGACAAAAAAATCCCCCCTACTTGTATAGTAATTTACTCATTTCAAGACACATGGATATATAGTCTCAATAGGACCTCATAACTCTGGGAATTCAGGCCCTCAGTCGTGGTTGACTCTTTGCAACCCAATGGACTGCAGCACGCCAGGCTTCCCTGCCTTCACCATCTCCTGGAGCTTGCTCAAACTCATGTCCATTGACTCAGTGATGCCATCCAACCATCTTGTTCTCTGTCCTTCCCGTCTCCTTTTGCTTCTATTTTTCCCAACATTAGGCTCGTTTCCAATGAGTCACCTCTTTGCCTCAGGTGGCCAAAGTATTGGAGCTTCAGCTTCAGCATCAGTCTTTCCAATGAATATTCAGGGTTGATTTCCTTTAAGATGGACTGGTTTGATCCCCTTGCAGTCCAAGGGACTCTCAAGAGTCTTCAACACCACAGTTCAAAGGCATGAATTCTACGGCGCTCAGCCTTCTTTATGATGTAACTCTTACATCCATACTCTTCCATTCACATGAATGGAAAGACCATAGCTTTGACTATACAGACTTTTGTTGGCCAAGTGATGTCTTTGCTTTTAAATACGCTGTCTAGGTTTATCATAGCTTTCTTCCAAGGAGCAAGTGTCTTTAAATTTCATGGCTGCAATCACCATCCTGGGACTTACTCTGGGAAGTCAGTCATAAAACGACATTTGAACAGCTTTTCACAGTGATCAGGCATTTGTGCTCACATCAGCTCATTTTGGCCCTGCCCCACACTGTGAGGTAAGCCGGATAGGTAGGTAATGCGCCTAGTCAGAGGTGAGGAACCTTCATTCAGCCTTAGTAGGTGACTTGCTTAAGGTCATATGTTAAGGGCAGTGGAAGCAGAGGTGAAATAGAAAGGTCCTAATTTCCAGTCTAGAAATCCTTCCAGAAAGAAATCTCTGTATTTTGCACAGTACTTTGTGTTTCTCCATGTGTTGGGTCCCCCAAAGACCAGAACCTGAACTTGGTGTCGAATTCTCCAGATGGCAGGAAGATCTCTCCTGTAAGCAAGGATATAACCTGTCTTTATGGAGACCAGAGTCCCCATCTCCACGTGCATCAGAGTATTTAGGATCCCTGCTACCTCACAGTGGGTGAAAAAGGAGAGGGCTCTGGAATGAGAGCGACTCTGGTTCTCATCCCAGTGACTCTGCCACTTGCCTAGCTCTGGGGCCTTGGGAAAAATCACTTAAACAATTTTAAACCCCTCTCAAAAATGGGGATGAGGATAATCAACTTGTAGGGACGCAGTCAGAATTTCCAATAACATGCAGAGACATCAGGAGGCACTAGGTAAATATAGTAGTGTTACTTAAAAATATATAAGGAAAAGAAAAACTCTTTTCTCCAAAAGGCCAGCATAGCTGACAGACCCAGCTTCTGGTTTCACTTGTTTCTCCAGGATGCTGGCTCAGAGAAAGGCAGCAAGCAAAGCAGACAGGTGACTTGAAGTCATGAAACATATATTCTCACCTTGGGCACCTGCTGTTTTTAATGACTAAAATTTTTCCTCCTGATACAGCCATCATTTAGCAAAATACCAGGGCTAGTTATTAATTTAAAAACATGTTCAGCCTGTGCTTACAGAAACTGCCATTTCCCCCCACGGGAATGAGTTTTTAGTTATGTTTTTAAAATTAGCTGGCGCTTGAATTTCATTTTCCATCCAAGCTTCCTGTTATCTGTAAGGTCACAGAAACACTTAGGCGGTGGACAGTCCAATCCCAGATATTAGGCGCTTGGAATTAAAAGCCGAAATAAGTAAATAAAGAGAGAATGCCCAGGGATTCTTTTTTTTTTTTTTTTTTTTGAGAGCGGAAAGCTGGTCCCCAACGAGCGACAAGAGCCAGGTTTCATCCTTAAGTGGCTCTTCCCTTACATTTAGAGGTGAAGCCTGAGGAAGAGGAGGAAGAGGAGGAAAAAAAGACCTGTGACTTATATCGTCAAGGTCTGCTTCTCCTCGGCTCAGCAACAGGAAGGAATCAGAATGCATTCCGGAGGAAGAAGAAAAACCCAAGTGCTGATTGTCCCTTTAAGCCATTCCAATCACAGGCCCGCAGTTAAAATAATGCTCACCTACTGCGCTTCCAACTGGGCCATCTACCTTTTTCGCTGGCGGGGTCATGCCCAGTCAAGCCTGATGAGGCTGCCACCGGCCCGTGAGCTCGCTGCAGGCCGGCTACACCTGTTTATCACCAAGTCACTTCATTTCCCTTTCCCTCCTCCCCGCTTGAAAAGGAGCATTAATTAAACCGGTAAACAAGCCGGCTCCCAGTCTAAATCAGGGCTGCAGGCAACGGAGAGATAACTTGGGCTCCGGAGAAGAGGGATTTTCTGTTAATTTATGGAATCCACACCGTCACTCTCCAAGCAGCCTGTTCCCCGCTTAACGGGGAAATTGAAGCAGACAGCCTTTGTCTAAACACTTCTTTTGCCCAGAATATCTTAATTTTTCTATTTGAATGTTTAATAAGGTTTGGGGTGCTGCTGCTTTTTTAATTTTAATGGTGCAGGCGTTTGGGTGTTATCATTTTGGCTGGGGGCTGCAGGGTGCCCGTTCTCCTGGGGCGTTGAGGGAAGGACCAGTGTTTTCAAGCTAGGCTTCGACGGCCAGCGAAAGAAGGAGGCTAGGCTTTGGCGGAAGTGTAGGGGAGACGGACCCGAAGCCAGGGCAGCCCAGCAAAACTATGCTCACCCTTTCCTCTTGTATGTTCCCCAATGCCCTTGGTTCCTCTAGATGCCCCGGGAATGCCATCCGAGCCCAGGCGCCCGCTGTCTGTCTCTCCCAACGTCTGGAGCACCCACCCGGGGCAGGGCTCCCTGCCGCGCTCGCGCGCCCCGGTCCCGCCTGGGAGGAGTGCGAGGATCCCTCTCCGTCTAAGGGCTGGACCACCGCTCATTTCCGGCCGCGGCTGTGAGAACCTGCGCTGCCTAAATTAATTATTTCTCCAAGAAGGAGGGTGTGAGTGTGCGTGTGTGTGTCTTATTCCCCACTGGCATCTGGAATTCCTCAGTGCAAGTGAGAATCGCAGTGAAATTGTAGTTTTCATTAGATTAGAGACAGTCCAAGGGGAAAAAAACCCTCCGTAAATCTTTGTCATTTCCGATGTAGACCTTCGTGAAAACACATAGGAGTGTCTTATCGGTATTTCAAGTCAGCCTGCCTCTCCTGGTGGCATATCCAGTAATCATGTTGACAAATTAATGGTAGAGAATTAGTTGTACATTAAAGATTTAAATTATATTATGCAGCACATTGTCATAAAATGATATAAAACAATAGGAAAATAAATGTAAATGAATGCAAGTTACTGACATGTAAAACACCAGACTGACATCTGTACCCTTGGCGGCGCGCGCAGCCGCTGGGGTGCAGCGCCGAGTGCCGACGTGGCGGCCGGAGCGCGGGGCTGCGGGCGGGCGGCGCGTCCTGCGGGCGGGGCGGCGAGCCAGGGGTTACGTGGCGCCGATCGCGGCCCTCCCTCGGCTCCCCTCCCCTGCCTGCCGATTTTCAGGCCCACCGAGCCGCCCGAGAAAAGTTTTCAATTCGACAAGGCCGCAGCATTTCAGGGGCTTGAGCTCCTTAGAAAGCGGCCGGGCCCCCGAGGGCCGACTGGCAGGGAGGGGGTGGCGTGCCCCTATCTGGACACGCTAATTACGAGGATTCGGTTTCCCGGGTCTGAAGGAATGCATTACCTGCAGCAAAGGAGGCACGGCCTCTCAGGAAGGGCCCGAGAGGAAGCTGAATGCCCCAGTGAATTCCAGCCCCATCCCTAGGTTTATACCCACAACCCCAGCCCATGCTGAGAGACTAATCGCTTGGCCATTGTCAGGGCTGTTGTCCAATCAGCCCCTGAATGGCGAAACTTCACAATGCCGAGTATGAATTAGAGGGGAACAAATGTGGATGCAGACTTTTTTTGCAACAATACCTAACTGAGCCTTTCAGACCGGACAACGGATATACAAAAGCTCGACGGAAATTGGAGTAACTTTTGGAGGCCCTTGTCGCTCCCGTCAATAAGCGTTAGGTCCATAATGGTGGCATGGGCCTCCTCCATCCACCCCCCTTTTCTGTGAGATGGATCAATTGTTAGTGGGGTGGGGGGAAATGGTCATAAAAATCGGGCATTTTTGTTGTCCTTGTCTTGGAAACGGTGGCTCTCTGTTGAGCACGGCCAAATGGGTTTGTCTCCTTTTTATGTGAATTGTGGATGGGGTCATTATTTGGCCCACCGTAAAGTACCGACAACGCCCCCGCCCTGCTCTGCCCACCCCCCAAAGAACAGAATAGCTTCTTGAGCTATACAAATGTCAGGTCTCTGTTTTAAAATTTAGCTTTGTTTACCCAACAGAATGGAATTCATTACTGTGTAAAAGTGGTTCCATTTTCTGATCTTTTTATTCAAAATGTTGAGAGTATCAAAAAGCTCATTTGAAGGTCACAGGTTTATGTATCTATTCTCGTAAGTGTTTTAGAAATTCATATGGAGGACACAAAAGGTGGAAAATGTGAAAACATACTGTTCATTGTTTATCCTAACCTTGCCATGGTTATTAGATAAATGAGTGTAAGGGGGAAAAAATGGCATTAAAAGCCATTGTGAACTGGGAATTTTTTTTTTTCCCCCTGAAGACTGTTAATTTTAGCCCTTGATCTGTAAAGGTCAATTTCTAATTCTTTTTACTGTGCAGTTTATATAACTTCTGCATTTCAAGTCTATAAAAAGCTTTTGCAGACTTTTCATAATGTAAGTAGCAATTTATTTCATTACGGTTTGAATTTTTTATGTAATTCCTATGGACGTTTTGATGAAATTGTCAGGCTTAAAAGCTGGAGTGCTTTTCATTTGGGGGTGTGTGGACTTATTTATTTTTTTTTTTTTGCTCCGATCCATTCTTGCTGGATAATTTAAAATTAGTGAGATTAATCAGTTCAGTGATGTAAAAAGACCACACTTTGGTTGGAACAAGGTCTGAGGCAAAATCATTTTATTTTATTTTTTTATTAGTAAATGATTTAAAAGGTCTTTTCAGCCGGTTAGCCGAAGCCGATATTTAACTGTTACTTATTCCACTAATTTCTATCTTTTGTGGAAAGAACCTTCCAGCCTAAATCTCCTCGCTCTGTCCCATGCTAATTGCAGCTTACATTATATAAATGGCTTTGTAAAGAAAACTATAACTCGGAGCCTTGAAAGTTGCGTGTTTCTATTTGCTCAAACTTGATGCACTTGTTTGGAGAGGGTCATTGCAGGGAAAGCTGTGTAGCCTGTAAGAATGTCCTGGATAACAAGCTTAAACAGAACCTTTTGTTGTGCTTAGTATTCTCAGGACTCCAAAATGAGGCCTCCTTTTTCTAACTGTGGGCTGAAGTGGTTCATTACTGCTGTTTCCTCCGCCAGGCCAGGGCTCAGCCATTCCCACTACTGAAGGTCTGTAACTTCCTTAAAAAGGAAGAAGGAAAACATGGCCCAGAAAGGTCTTGTTAGCACTTCCTATGTGAAATTAGCAGCTTTCTAAAAGGTACAACTCCAATTACCTCACATTGTAGAGGCGAGCACAAACTCAACAATACGCACAGCCCAGCAAGTGACATTCTGTCTTTCTAGAGTTACTTCCCTAATTAGGAATGAAGAAGCTCTATTCTGCTGAGTGCATCTATTTACAGTGGCCACAATGCTTTAACTTGAGCATCCTTCTCAAAGACCAGTGTTAAAAAACACAAGTGCTCTTTTCGCCGAGCAGGCTATGGTGAGGCGACACATTCCTAACGGTTACGCCCTCGGAAGAAAAAAAAAGTGTAGCCGCTTTGGTCGGATTGTTAACACTTCAGGATTCATTTTCCACAATAACGCCCCTGCCCAGAGAGCTCTGGGAATTACAGTGGACAATGAGGAGGCATTCTTAGGAGGGTCTAATGATGGAATAAAAAGAAAAATATTTATTGCTTCTGACAGTTCCACAAGGGGCAAAAAATCCTTGTCGTGGCTAAAGTTTCCCTAGCTGTTGGAGGAAGGCGGCTCACGGGGACTCAAACAGTCCCCCTTCCTTTGTTAGGAGGCTGAGGACCAGGGCCAGGCTGGGAAATTAAAGATTAAGTTCATTAAGGTAAGATAATTGTGCGGAGGCATTGTTGTTGATACAGGTGGAGCAATGGGGGCTAGGGTAGGAAGCCCACTTACATGGAGGGACGACCCATTAAACGGGCTTAACGGAAGGGCCACGCAACTATGTTTATTATTTGCCTGGTGACTGACCTGTACTTTCACTGTTTCATTAGTCAACAGCTCCCCCAAAGGAGGGCCAGGACTCCCTGCTGGGAACCAGGTGGAAAAGAAGGTAGAAAGCAGTTTCTGGAACAGGAAGCCAGTCCCGTGGGCCCTCCTCTCCCTCCTGGCCCCACGTCTAAGTTCCCCTCGGTCCCCAATCTGGCTGGACAGCCAGAGGGGACAGCGCCCTCCCAACCGAGACATGCCTTTGGGTCTTTCTGGACGCTGAGAGGTGATGTTGGTTCTGAAGAGCTTATTGGATGCCCCTTTGAAAGCAGGCATCACACCCTTTCCTCTCAGGACAGTCTTGTGATTGAGTTTCAATCTAAGAGTTCACCAAGTGCTTCCTCCCCAGAGTTAGTAGTCTCCTCAGAAACAGGCTATTTTGGAATTCTGGGCTGCCTATCTTTCATCATTCTGAAAAACAAACAAACATATGCCCCCCACCCCCCATCCCACACACATTCACACACACACACCCTCTCTGCATTGTTATAGCAAACTGCCTTTGTTAAAAGGAACTCTTCCCTCCCCACCCCCTAACTTGGACACCCACACACACTGAGAACTTTAAAAAGAAAAAAAAATGTGAGGCTGTCTGGTGGAATTCTTGTGAGCATGGAGTCCATCCTGGCGATTTGTTTGAAGGGAGAAGGTGCCCAGGGAGGTGCTCAGACTGTGGCCAGATGGCTGAGTGTGCGTTTGGTGCAGTGTTCCAGAAAGCCATTCCCACACAAGTCTCCCCTTTCCCGCAGTGTCTTGGGCAGAAGGAACAGAGTCTTCCTTACTTTGGGTGGGACCAGTGGTTCTGTTTCTAGTGAGCAGCTAAGAGGTGCAGTAGGAGTTGGAGATGTCTTTGACGACACATATCCTGAAAGAGAAGCCCTTGTTTATTTGCGTGATAGGGTCACTTACGACACACAAACTCATCAGCTTTCTTTGCTTTCCCCTCCTGCCCTTCCTCCAGCCCCACTCTGAGGAAAATAAACAGTGTCATAATGATTTTGGTCAATAGAATTCCTTTTAAAGCCACTGATTTGGGGAGGCATTCTGAGAGGACCCCAGGATTTACTGTTGATATGTAAAAAAGACTTAATTTTAGAGAGCATTGCATATATATGTGTGTATATATATAGAGAGAGAGAGAGACTATCACATACTGAGAAGATTTTTCAGGAGTTAAAAATACACATTTTGATTCCTTTAGAGTCTATCATGTTGCTGTGCTTCTTGTTATTTTCTTTTAAAGAAAAGGTGACATTAGATTGTTGATTTCCTTGCGCCTACCAGGCATCTGTAGCATACAGTGAAATGGAAAGTCTTTTTTAGTGATTTTTATAGATTATATCAGAGAAGTTTTTGAATAAAACAGTTTGGGCAGAACTAGAAATAATTCACAAGCCAGCAAGCAGGCAACATTGACCAAACTTCTTGGTGTTTTTCTCCTCTAGCGCTTATGTCAGGATTTCTTTTTATTTATTTCCAGAAAGTGTCCTTTGTCCCTGAGAATGCTGAATAGACTTCTTTCAAAAGTTATCAGAGACTGGTCTGATAAATCAGAGGAGAAATTAGGAACATCTGAGTTATTTTCTAAGATGGGTTAATGAAGAGACGAGGATTTGCATTTTCTTTTAAAGACCTAATGAGCAAGCAAAACAGCCGAGGGACGAAAGCTTGGAGGCTGGTACATTGTGATTTATCAGAAAGCAGAAAGGAAATTTTGATACAGACAAGATTCCAAGCTGTAGCTTACTCGAAGTACATTAACTTTTTGAAAACAAAAAGTGAGTAATCACTGGCCTCACAAATTAAAAAAAAAAAAAAAAAAACCCTGAAAAATGTTGTATAATGTCTTCAGCATAAACTTTTTACATTAACAGTTCTTTAACAGAAGAGAAAGACTGTTGTCAGTAATCAGAAAAGAAAATATTGCTTTCTAAACGAGTAGAAACTGCATGGATGTTTTCAACCCGGCTGACCTGGTTGTTAAAACCTTTTCAGCAAGAAGCTTTTCCTTTACTACTTGAAAAAGAAAGACAGAAAGAAAAGCCTGTCATCACGTTGTCCTATAGGGCGGGAAGCCTGATTTTGGAAATCATTTGTAAGTTTGAGGTTCTTCGAACAAATCACCTTGAATCTGGAACTATGATTAATGTTGGTGAGAGGACGGGCATGTTAGGGATGCTGCTGCATTTCTCTCGGTGTAACTTCAAAGATTTCTCAGAATGAAAACTCGGAGTTTCTTCACTTCGGCAAACTGAAGCTCCATTCTCTCTCCTTCCAGCGTGCTGGGGCCAGGGGAGTCGCAAGCCAGGCAGCCAGGGACGATTCTGAGAAATCCTGTAAATACTTCTCACCAAGCTAAGAAGGCTTTAAATATCTCAGGTTATTTGCATCACAATTTCTGAAGTCTGCTGGGATGTTAACAGTTTATCTATTTTATAATGGTTTTAACAAAACGCTTCTGCTTCCCAAAACTGTTTGTGGGCTCGTTGTACTTTATCTTTGATATGACATATGAGAATATACTGTGTTGAATTTAAAAGTGATCAGTTTGCTATCCCAGCAAGCAGGCAACATTGACCAAACTTCTTGGTGTTTTCTCCTCTAGCGCTTATGTCAGGATTTCTTTTTATTTATTTCCAGAAAGTGTCCTTTGTCCCTGAGAATGCTGAATAGACTTCTTTCAAAAGTTATCAGAGACTGGTCTGATAAATCAGAGGAGAAATTAGGAACATCTGAGTTATTTTCTAAGATGGGTTAATGAAGAGACGAGGATTTGCATTTTCTTTTAAAGACCTAATGAGCAAGCAAAACAGCCGAGGGACGAAAGCTTGGAGGCTGGTACATTGTGATTTATCAGAAAGCAGAAAGGAAATTTTGATACAGACAAGATTCCAAGCTGTAGCTTACTCGAAGTACATTAACTTTTTGAAAACAAAAAGTGAGTAATCACTGGCCTCACAAATTAAAAAAAAAAAAAAAAAAAACCCTGAAAAATGTTGTATAATGTCTTCAGCATAAACTTTTTACATTAACAGTTCTTTAACAGAAGAGAAAGACTGTTGTCAGTAATCAGAAAAGAAAATATTGCTTTCTAAACGAGTAGAAACTGCATGGATGTTTTCAACCCGGCTGACCTGGTTGTTAAAACCTTTTCAGCAAGAAGCTTTTCCTTTACTACTTGAAAAAGAAAGACAGAAAGAAAAGCCTGTCATCACGTTGTCCTATAGGGCGGGAAGCCTGATTTTGGAAATCATTTGTAAGTTTGAGGTTCTTCGAACAAATCACCTTGAATCTGGAACTATGATTAATGTTGGTGAGAGGACGGGCATGTTAGGGATGCTGCTGCATTTCTCTCGGGTGTAACTTCAAAGATTTCTCAGAATGAAAACTCGGAGTTTCTTCACTTCGGCAAACTGAAGCTCCATTCTCTCTCCCTTCCAGCGTGCTGGGGGCCAGGGGAGTCGCAAGCCAGGCAGCCAGGGACGATTCTGAGAAATCCTGTAAATACTTCTCACCAAGCTAAGAAGGCTTTAAATATCTCAGGTTATTTGCATCACAATTTCTGAAGTCTGCTGGAATGTTAACAGTTTATCTATTTTATAATGGTTTTTAACAAAACGCTTCTGCTTCCCAAAACTGTTTGTGGGCTCGTTGTACTTTATCTTTGATATGACATATGAGAATATACTGTGTTGAATTTAAAAGTGATCAGTTTGCTATCCCCTAGTCTCTGTAGCTGTTAAAATTAAGGTGAATCTACATAATATAAAATAAAACACTCTCCACTATATAATTCGGTGATGTTTAGTCTGCAGTGTTGTATCTGTAGTTTCATTTTTAGTCATAATTTCTGCATACTGTAGAATGAATCCCAAGGAAGTCTTTGTAGAATAATTGTAAGTTACTGATATTCATTCAACAAACAAAATAGTCACTGAGCAAATTGTTACAGAAGTGGGGTCAGACGAAGCTCTGTCATGGGTTATAAAGATGAAACGGGACCTTCATGTCCTCAAGAATTTTTTTTTTTTTAATCCAAAGGGATAAAACCTGTGCTACAGCCATTGATAACTTTACTCAGGGAATATTTAGTCAGTTTATTTAAAAACTTTATTCAGTCCCACAGAGTTTTATCATCCTAAAACATCCTAGTGTTGCTGGGTATTTCTCAGCAGCATTAACCAGGGTAATTAGACTACAAAGGGTGAGAATATTTACTGTATTGTTTTTCTCAGAGTGATTTCATTTTCCCTGAAATGTTCCAAAGTTTCCAAAACTTGTAATACTTTGTTCAGTAATGTTCTCTTTGATGGGTGTTTACATTGAGTAGGTCTGTGATTTCAGTGTGAAATTCTCTGTGCAGTCTTCCTTTCAGCAGATTTCAGCTTGTGTGGCAGTAAA
Source organism: Tragulus kanchil (assembly GCA_022376925.1). Classification (NCBI taxonomy): domain Eukaryota; kingdom Metazoa; phylum Chordata; class Mammalia; order Artiodactyla; family Tragulidae; genus Tragulus; species Tragulus kanchil. The sequence continues at coordinate 135,893,193 of JAIOJX010000029.1, read as the reverse complement.
AGGTTTGGGAGGAGGCTCCGTGGGGATGGAAGTTGCCTAACTTTGCCGGAAAAGCTATGTATGTTTTTCAGGGAACTTGACTGCAAATACTGACTGTGAGACGGGATGGTTTAGCACTTGAGATATATAGAGATAAAAAAGTGATGAAACCAAGAATGCATGTACTAAACTAGATTTTAAAGATGAAAATCCTGTAAATACTTCTCACCAAGCTAAGAAGGCTTTAAATATCTCAGGTTATTTGCATCACAATTTCTGAAGTCTGCTGGAATGTTAACAGTTTATCTATTTTATAATGGTTTTAACAAAACGCTTCTGCTTCCCAAAACTGTTTGTGGGCTCGTTGTACTTTATCTTTGATATGACATATGAGAATATACTGTGTTGAATTTAAAAGTGATCAGTTTGCTATCCCCTAGTCTCTGTAGCTGTTAAAATTAAGGTGAATCTACATAATATAAAATAAAACACTCTCCACTATATAATTCGGTGATGTTTAGTCTGCAGTGTTGTATCTGTAGTTTCATTTTTAGTCATAATTTCTGCATACTGTAGAATGAATCCCAAGGAAGTCTTTGTAGAATAATTGTAAGTTACTGATATTCATTCAACAAACAAAATAGTCACTGAGCAAATTGTTACAGAAGTGGGGTCAGACGAAGCTCTGTCATGGGTTATAAAGATGAAACGGGACCTTCATGTCCTCAAGAATTTTTTTTTTTTTAATCCAAAGGGATAAAACCTGTGCTACAGCCATTGATAACTTTACTCAGGGAATATTTAGTCAGTTTATTTAAAAACTTTATTCAGTCCCACAGAGTTTTATCATCCTAAAACATCCTAGTGTTGCTGGGTATTTCTCAGCAGCATTAACCAGGGTAATTAGACTACAAAGGGTGAGAATATTTACTGTATTGTTTTTCTCAGAGTGATTTCATTTTCCCTGAAATGTTCCAAAGTTTCCAAAACTTGTAATACTTTGTTCAGTAATGTTCTCTTTGATGGGTGTTTACATTGAGTAGGTCTGTGATTTCAGTGTGAAATTCTCTGTGCAGTCTTCCTTTCAGCAGATTTCAGCTTGTGTGGCAGTAAAAGGTTTGGGAGGAGGCTCCGTGGGGATGGAAGTTGCCTAACTTTGCCGGAAAAGCTATGTATGTTTTTCAGGGAACTTGACTGCAAATACTGACTGTGAGACGGGATGGTTTAGCACTTGAGATATATAGAGATAAAAAAGTGATGAAACCAAGAATGCATGTACCCTAAACTAGATTTTAAAGATGAAAACTGCTTAATGTAAGGGAAAAAACAGCATGATCCATCTATTAAAGTATTTGCCTTTTCTGGAAAAGTATCTCTTTTTCAAATAAGATTTGTATTTTGATATGAAAATGGTGATGGTGATGATGATGATAGTGATGGTTTGGAGGTGAGAGAGTTGGAGCAGAAGAAAAGTGACAAAAAACTTGCCTCAGTAAGATTGGGTTATACAGCTTTGTATAATCAGTGAGTTGAGGATCTTCTTTGACCTAGAATATGGAAAGATAGAACAACGGACAAATATTTGTTGGGTCCACTTCGGCCAAGGCTGTGCATAGTGTCATTTGGGAAAGAAAGACAGTAATCAGAAGTATACAGTTTCTGATTTTTTTTCTATTTCTGATTATTGATTGTTGTAGGTTCCAGTCCTAGTTCTGGCACTTTCTAGCTGTGTGCATTTGGGCAAGTTACTTATCTGCTCTGAGCCTGAATTCCCTCTCCTGGAGGGACAAGAGTAGCTGCCTCGCAGGGTCCCCTGTGAGGATCAGCAGTAGCAAATCCTCTCCTCCATGCTCAGTAAATTGGTAATTGCTAAGACAAATACACACGTCAGTGCTGTTTGCGGTGCCCTGTGCTCAGAGAACAGTCTGACATTCTACCAGAGAAAACAAAGTACCATTTGGTGTGAGTTTTGCAAATCATGTTACTTTATGATAGTGTGTGTGATGTCGGGGGAGATCATTTTTAAAGCCATCTAAGAAGGAAGCGAGGCTTCAGGATTAGTTATTTGTTATTTTGGTTTCTTTTTTTTTTGGCTGCACCACTCAACATGTGGGATCTTAGTTCCCAGACCAGAGATTGAACATGAGCCCCCTGCAGTGGCAACATGGAGTGTTAACCACTAGACCGCCAGGGAAGTCTTAGATTGGTTATTTTGAATGGGAATGTCTAGAATCTGTACTTGTGTGGCAGTAAAGGTTTGGGAGGAGGCTCCGTGGGGATGGAAGTTGCCTAACTTTGCCGGAAAAGCTATGTATGTTTTTCAGGAACTTGACTGCAAATACTGACTGTGAGACGGGATGGTTTAGCACTTGAGATATATAGAGATAAAAAAGTGATGAAACCAAGAATGCATGTACCCTAAACTAGATTTTAAAGATGAAAACTGCTTAATGTAAGGGAAAAAACAGCATGATCCATCTATTAAAGTATTTGCCTTTTCTGGAAAAGTATCTCTTTTTCAAATAAGATTTGTATTTTGATATGAAAATGGTGATGGTGATGATGATGATAGTGATGGTTTGGAGGTGAGAGAGTTGGAGCAGAAGAAAAGTGACAAAAAACTTGCCTCAGTAAGATTGGGTTATACAGCTTTGTATAATCAGTGAGTTGAGGATCTTCTTTGACCTAGAATATGGAAAGATAGAACAACGGACAAATATTTGTTGGGTCCACTTCGGCCAAGGCTGTGCATAGTGTCATTTGGGAAAGAAAGACAGTAATCAGAAGTATACAGTTTCTGATTTTTTTTTTTTTTTCTATTTCTGATTATTGATTGTTGTAGGTTCCAGTCCTAGTTCTGGCACTTTCTAGCTGTGTGCATTTGGGCAAGTTACTTATCTGCTCTGAGCCTGAATTCCCTCTCCTGGAGGGACAAGAGTAGCTGCCTCGCAGGGTCCCCTGTGAGGATCAGCAGTAGCAAATCCTCTCCTCCATGCTCAGTAAATTGGTAATTGCTAAGACAAATACACACGTCAGTGCTGTTTGCGGTGCCCTGTGCTCAGAGAACAGTCTGACATTCTACCAGAGAAAACAAAGTACCATTTGGTGTGAGTTTTGCAAATCATGTTACTTTATGATAGTGTGTGTGATGTCGGGGGAGATCATTTTTAAAGCCATCTAAGAAGGAAGCGAGGCTTCAGGATTAGTTATTTGTTATTTTGGTTTCTTTTTTTTTTGGCTGCACCACTCAACATGTGGGATCTTAGTTCCCAGACCAGAGATTGAACATGAGCCCCCTGCAGTGGCAACATGGAGTGTTAACCACTAGACCGCCAGGGAAGTCTTAGATTGGTTATTTTGAATGGGAATGTCTAGAATCTGTAGCTTTAACTGTTGAATCCCATCTCTTGCTGTCACTGAAAGCTTACAAATATCACCTGAAAAATCATTTCAATTTGCCATTGGACTGGAACCATCAATTTATACCTGAAACATGTCAAAATGTTGGTATTTCTATAATGATAAAAATGATCAGAATTGCCATGTTTAATTAAAATATTAATCTACTGTCATCTTGTATGATCTCTATTTATGGAAAATTTTCTATTTGCTGTTAACATGTATTATTATTAAATGAAAATCCTGCTGTTTAGCCAGCAACTGACACACTTAAAACAGAGGTGACAGGGCTTCCCTAGTGGTCCAGTCGGTAAGGACACAACCTTTCAGTGTAAGGGGTGCCGGTTCGATCCCTGGCCTGGGAAGATCCCCCGTGCCGCGGAGCGGGTGGACCAATGTGTCCAACTATTGAGCCGGAGCTCTGGAGCGCATGTGCCCAGAGCCAGTGCTCTGCAGCGACAGAGGCCACTGCGATGGGGGGCCCGAACAGGTCAAAGAACAAAGATGGATGAAAATAGATAAATGAAAGACCAATAGAAGTGGCCAAAAAAAAAAAAAAAAAACCCAGAGATGACAGTCTGTTAGGGGTGAGGAGAGGTGACAGTCACAAGACTGTCTCTTACAGCTGAAGAAGGAGTGATGAGCCAGAAAGACCACCTGTCTCTAAAATCCTCCCTGGCCAGCTCCCTGATGTTCAAAATACTTTAACAATAGACCTGGCTGAAATGGAAATGTTTTGGGGGAAAAGGAACACAAAGATTTCAGTTACAGCTAAAAGATGAGAAAACAAAGTACCATTTGGTGTGAGTTTTGCAAATCATGTTACTTTATGATAGTGTGTGTGATGTCGGGGGAGATCATTTTTAAAGCCATCTAAGAAGGAAGCGAGGCTTCAGGATTAGTTATTTGTTATTTTGGTTTCTTTTTTTTTTGGCTGCACCACTCAACATGTGGGATCTTAGTTCCCAGACCAGAGATTGAACATGAGCCCCCTGCAGTGGCAACATGGAGTGTTAACCACTAGACCGCCAGGGAAGTCTTAGATTGGTTATTTTGAATGGGAATGTCTAGAATCTGTAGCTTTAACTGTTGAATCCCATCTCTTGCTGTCACTGAAAGCTTACAAATATCACCTGAAAAATCATTTCAATTTGCCATTGGACTGGAACCATCAATTTATACCTGAAACATGTCAAAATGTTGGTATTTCTATAATGATAAAAATGATCAGAATTGCCATGTTTAATTAAAATATTAATCTACTGTCATCTTGTATGATCTCTATTTATGGAAAATTTTCTATTTGCTGTTAACATGTATTATTATTAAATGAAAATCCTGCTGTTTAGCCAGCAACTGACACACTTAAAACAGAGGTGACAGGGCTTCCCTAGTGGTCCAGTCGGTAAGGACACAACCTTTCAGTGTAAGGGGTGCCGGTTCGATCCCTGGCCTGGGAAGATCCCCCGTGCCGCGGAGCGGGTGGACCAATGTGTCCAACTATTGAGCCGGAGCTCTGGAGCGCATGTGCCCAGAGCCAGTGCTCTGCAGCGACAGAGGCCACTGCGATGGGGGGCCCGAACAGGTCAAAGAACAAAGATGGATGAAAATAGATAAATGAAAGACCAATAGAAGTGGCCAAAAAAAAAAAAAAAAAACCCAGAGATGACAGTCTGTTAGGGGTGAGGAGAGGTGACAGTCACAAGACTGTCTCTTACAGCTGAAGAAGGAGTGATGAGCCAGAAAGACCACCTGTCTCTAAAATCCTCCCTGGCCAGCTCCCTGATGTTCAAAATACTTTAACAATAGACCTGGCTGAAATGGAAATGTTTTGGGGGAAAAGGAACACAAAGATTTCAGTTAACAAAAATGTATAAAATGCCTTGTACCCAGTCTTTTTTTGAAAATGAGTGTGGAGGCTCCTGAAGGGTACAACCTGGGGAGAAGGGTGTACTCTGCATATACGTTAAATAAGCAGGGTGACAATGTCCAGCCTTGACACACCCTCTCCATCTCCCCTGCCCAACCCTACTCAAGAAATACCCCCTCTGTGAGGCCTCCCTTGATTTTTATAGCCTTCTCTGGATAAAACTCATTTTTAAACTGTGGTAAAAATACATAAAATAAAGCTTACCATTTTCAGCATTTTTAAGTGTAAGTTCAGAGGCATTAAGTTCATTCAGAATGTTAGGCAACCATTGCCACTGTCCATCTTCAGAGCTTGTGATCATCTAAACAGAAACCCCCAGCCCAGTAACCAGTAACACCTCTTTCTCTTAGTGGGTTGGAACCTCTATTCTACTTCCTGTCTCTATGAATTGAAATGCTCTAGGTGCCATATATAAGTGGAATCATACAACATCTGTCTTGTTCTGACTTCTTTCACTTAGCATGTTTTCAGGGTTCATTCCTGTTGTGATGTATGTGAGAATTTCATTCCCTATTAAGGTTCAGTATTTCATTGTATGCAGGTCACATGTTGGCTCTTGACTCATCGGTGGTAGACATTTGGGTGATTTCTATCTTTTGGCTGTTATGACTAATGCTGCTATGGGATTGGTGTACAAGGGCCTGCTTGAGTTCCTGCTTTCAATCCTTTGGGATATCTATCAATACCTAGGAGTGGAATAACTGGGTCGTATGGTAATTATGTGTTTAACTTTCTCCTCAAAAATGATCCTGCCAAACAATGATCATGCCTGTGACCCATTTATGAGACACTTTCTGGTTCACAACATACTGGCTATTCTCAGAGCAAACCTGTGAGGCAACACTGTTATTAACATAATCTTTATTGAGGTGGAGAAAATGAAGCTCAGAGAATTTTGGTGACTTGATCAGAGTCTCTTATCCCATTGATGGGGACTTTGGTTTCAAAACAAGATTATGTGACTGTGGCGTCCAGAGGTATTTTTTGTTTGATGCTGTGTGACACTCTTTCAGTGTCCCCTCATTGCTTTATTCCTGCTGCTGGAGTGACCTCTGGATCACCACTGTTATCGACATGGCTGGCTCCCTTTCTAGACTGTCAGCCTCAAGGACAGGGGCTGTGTCGTGATTGTCTTCCTCTCCCACGCTGCAGTGTCTGGTCCATGATAGAACCTCAGTAAGTGCCAGTCAAGTGGATAAATGAATGAGTAGGTTCTTCAGGGAGTGGAAGGTGAAAAGACAGAGGTGCACTGCTGGTGGGAATGCAAATTGATACAGCCTCTATGGAAAACAGTAGGGAGATTTCTTAAAAAATTAAAAATAGAAGTACCATATGACCCAGCAATCCCATTAAGCTTATACCCTGATGAAATCAAAACTGAAAGAAGCACCTGTACCCCAATGTTCATTGCAGCTCTCTATACAATAGCTAGAACATGGAAGCAACCTAGATGTCCATTGATGAATAAATGGATAAAAAAGCTCTGGTACATATATACAAGGAAGTACTACACAGCTGTAAAAAGAAATGCAGAAGAATCAGTCCTAATGAGGTGGCTAGATCTAAAACCTATCATAAGAAGTGAAGTAAGTCAAAAAGAGAAATTCCCTATTAAGGTTCAGTATTTCATTGTATGCAGGTCACATGTTGGCTCTTGACTCATCGGTGGTAGACATTTGGGTGATTTCTATCTTTTGGCTGTTATGACTAATGCTGCTATGGGATTGGTGTACAAGGGCCTGCTTGAGTTCCTGCTTTCAATCCTTTGGGATATCTATCAATACCTAGGAGTGGAATAACTGGGTCGTATGGTAATTATGTGTTTAACTTTCTCCTCAAAAATGATCCTGCCAAACAATGATCATGCCTGTGACCCATTTATGAGACACTTTCTGGTTCACAACATACTGGCTATTCTCAGAGCAAACCTGTGAGGCAACACTGTTATTAACATAATCTTTATTGAGGTGGAGAAAATGAAGCTCAGAGAATTTTGGTGACTTGATCAGAGTCTCTTATCCCATTGATGGGGACTTTGGTTTCAAAACAAGATTATGTGACTGTGGCGTCCAGAGGTATTTTTTGTTTGATGCTGTGTGACACTCTTTCAGTGTCCCCTCATTGCTTTATTCCTGCTGCTGGAGTGACCTCTGGATCACCACTGTTATCGACATGGCTGGCTCCCTTTCTAGACTGTCAGCCTCAAGGACAGGGGCTGTGTCGTGATTGTCTTCCTCTCCCACGCTGCAGTGTCTGGTCCATGATAGAACCTCAGTAAGTGCCAGTCAAGTGGATAAATGAATGAGTAGGTTCTTCAGGGAGTGGAAGGTGAAAAGACAGAGGTGCACTGCTGGTGGGAATGCAAATTGATACAGCCTCTATGGAAAACAGTAGGGAGATTTCTTAAAAAATTAAAAATAGAAGTACCATATGACCCAGCAATCCCATTAAGCTTATACCCTGATGAAATCAAAACTGAAAGAAGCACCTGTACCCCAATGTTCATTGCAGCTCTCTATACAATAGCTAGAACATGGAAGCAACCTAGATGTCCATTGATGAATAAATGGATAAAAAAGCTCTGGTACATATATACAAGGAAGTACTACACAGCTGTAAAAAGAAATGCAGAAGAATCAGTCCTAATGAGGTGGCTAGATCTAAAACCTATCATAAGAAGTGAAGTAAGTCAAAAAGAGAAAGACAAGTACAATATACTAACACATATATATGGAATCTAGTAGGATGGTAATTATAACACATGTAGTGAAGCGATGGAAAAACAGACATGGGCAGTAGACATATGAACATTGTGGGGAATGAACAGTGAGTGGAAGGCGTAAAGGAAGTAGCATGAAAACCTATACTATCATATGTGAAAAAATAGCTATTGTCATTGTGCTATGAGAAAAGGGAATCCTGCAGGGGTGCTGTGTGACAGCCTGGAGGGGTGGGATTGGGGGGATATACATATGATTAACCTGGGATCATACATATCTGTAAACAACAAAGCTCTGTAAAAGTAAAAAGTAAAATAAAAATTAAGAAAAAAACAACGAGAAAACCCAGAGGTGCCATAATACAGAAATGGCCCGGAGGACCTCATGGTACCTTCCTATTCTGCCCCAGACATGCCAGCAGAGCTGATGTCTCTTCATCGATGGTCATCTCTGCCCCCTCGCTCCTTGGAAGTACTGTTTCTCGGTCTGATGTCCCAGTCCCTGAGGTTCCTGCTCATGATGTGTTCTGCATTCTGCTTAGAGGCTCACTGCTTCTCTGCCTCCCAGCTGACTGACGTCAGACATTATGTCTGTTACCCCAGTACCGAACACCAGTGTCAGGCACAGAGGAGGTGCTTGGTACATGGTTATTGGTAGAACAGATTTTGCAGTGAGTGGGCCTCAGGGAGCCACTCCTCCTCACTTGTTTGTGCATGGGTGGGAGCGGTGTCAGGATGCCCAGTAAAGTGTGAATTTCAGGTAAATAATGAATACTTTTCTATAGTATTTGCTACATACTTATGCTAAAAAATTATGCATTGTCTATTCAAAATTTACATTTAACTGGGTGTCCTATACTTTCATTTGCTCAGTTGGCCAGCCTAGTCATAGGTACTTCTTAATGTCACGTCACCAAAATCCTCAGACATGCCAAGGAGAAGAGTGGGAAACGGACTCTCCAGAGATGAACTGTTAGCTCTCTTTTAATCTTAAAAACCTGGTGGGGCGCATTTTTTTTAAAATGGAAACCTGCAAATGCAGCAATTTAATTCCCATTGCAGTTTTTGTCTCTTCTGCTCCGGTGTCAGAATATTTCAAGGGCCCAGCCACTCTGACTTTGGCTAATCCTGGCATCCAAGCCATTCATCCTGGGGATGTATGTGGGACGTTCCCTGAAGGCTGACAATGGAGATCTTGCTCACCAGCCGGCCAGCCATCCCGATGTGTGGTATTGATTACACTCATATTTCTGCATGTCCTGCTGGGCTTGACTGTTTTATAATCTAGAACTTCCTGCTCAAGGCTTTAGCAAGAACCTGACTCAGTTTCCCTAGAAGCTTCATTTTCGTTGTGGCAGTGTCAGGAGACGCTCGCTAGTCTCCCCTTTTGAGTTCACCTGAGTGAGAGGCCTGGGATCAGCTCTCTTCCCAAGTTGTGCCTTAGATTTCCTGGAATGAAGGAGTGGCGGGGACCCGGGTGGGGAGCAGACTTACTGCCTGCTTGGCCAGGATAGGGTCTACTGGGACTTGGGGAACTGGAGGGGCAGTGGCTGGAGGCTAAGACTGACCTGGGGTGAAGGTGGGGGCTGCCAGAAAGGAACAAGAAAAGAGAATCTTAAGTGGGTGTTTTTCTATGTGGTTATCCTCCTAAACACCACCGTTTCAGGCCCCTCTCCCTGGTTGATTTTCTAACTCACATAGTTTCATTTTCGTAGGATGCAATTACTTAAAAAAAAAAAAAAAAGAAAATTCACTTTTTAGACCCAGAAACAGCTGGGCTGATGAAAAGCCACAAAGTTGGAATGAGGGAGGGGTGGTGGACAGAAGGTGGTGGAGCCTTGTGAATCACAGCCGTTGGGTTACAGATGGCGGGACCAGGAGCATAGGGGAGACTGGGTCTGCCAAGCAGCTCAAAGGCACTATCAAAGGTTTGGGTCAGGCTTCCCTGGTGGTCCAGTGGGTGAAGAGTCCACCATGCAGTGCAAGAGGTGCCGGTGCGATCTCTGGACCAGGAAGATCCCACATGCCGCGGAACGGCTAAACCAGAAACCGGCGCTCTAGAGCGCATGCGCCCAGGGCCGGTGTTCTGCAATGAGAGACGCCACTGCAATTGGAGGCCCACGCAGGCCAAAGAATAAAGGTGGATGAAAATAAATAGATAAAAAACCAATAAAAGAGGCCAAAATAGAAAAAAAAAAAAAGTTGGGGTCTCACCCACGTGATGACAGTGGGAGAAAGGCAGAAAGGTCACACAACCTAGGGCTGTCTGAGTTACTGAACACCTGAACTTGAAACAGGAAGTTCTTGAGCTGAAGGACTAGAAAGTCTGTGTCCTTCCAGGGCCTCAGTTTCCCTCAGGATCAAAGTGCAGGGTTGTCTTCATTCCCAGCTGGCCAGGACAGGCAAAGCTGCAGGAACTTGGCCTACGTGGAAGGCATTAGCATCCAATGCCAAGTTAGAATAGGTGCAAAGTGAACAGGACAGAGGATGCTGTTCCAGAAACGTCCGTGGGGTGAGTGAGGCTGGAATGTACAGTGGCGCCATGCAGAGTTCACCTAGGGGCCTCTCTTCCCAAGTTGTGCCTTAGATTTCCTGGAATGAAGGAGTGGCGGGACCCGGGTGGGGAGCAGACTTACTGCCTGCTTGGCCAGGATAGGGTCTACTGGGACTTGGGGAACTGGAGGGGCAGTGGCTGGAGGCTAAGACTGACCTGGGGTGAAGGTGGGGGCTGCCAGAAAGGAACAAGAAAAGAGAATCTTAAGTGGGTGTTTTTCTATGTGGTTATCCTCCTAAACACCACCGTTTCAGGCCCCTCTCCCTGGTTGATTTTCTAACTCACATAGTTTCATTTTCGTAGGATGCAATTACTTAAAAAAAAAAAGAAAATTCACTTTTTAGACCCAGAAACAGCTGGGCTGATGAAAAGCCACAAAGTTGGAATGAGGGAGGGGTGGTGGACAGAAGGTGGTGGAGCCTTGTGAATCACAGCCGTTGGGTTACAGATGGCGGGACCAGGAGCATAGGGGAGACTGGGTCTGCCAAGCAGCTCAAAGGCACTATCAAAGGTTTGGGTCAGGCTTCCCTGGTGGTCCAGTGGGTGAAGAGTCCACCATGCAGTGCAAGAGGTGCCGGTGCGATCTCTGGACCAGGAAGATCCCACATGCCGCGGAACGGCTAAACCAGAAACCGGCGCTCTAGAGCGCATGCGCCCAGGGCCGGTGTTCTGCAATGAGAGACGCCACTGCAATTGGAGGCCCACGCAGGCCAAAGAATAAAGGTGGATGAAAATAAATAGATAAAAAACCAATAAAAGAGGCCAAAATAGAAAAAAAAAAAAAGTTGGGGTCTCACCCACGTGATGACAGTGGGAGAAAGGCAGAAAGGTCACACAACCTAGGGCTGTCTGAGTTACTGAACACCTGAACTTGAAACAGGAAGTTCTTGAGCTGAAGGACTAGAAAGTCTGTGTCCTTCCAGGGCCTCAGTTTCCCTCAGGATCAAAGTGCAGGGTTGTCTTCATTCCCAGCTGGCCAGGACAGGCAAAGCTGCAGGAACTTGGCCTACGTAGGAAGGCATTAGCATCCAATGCCAAGTTAGAATAGGTGCAAAGTGAACAGGACAGAGGATGCTGTTCCAGAAACGTCCGTGGGGTGAGTGAGGCTGGAATGTACAGTGGCGCCATGCAGAGTAAGTTATTCTTTGAAAACTCTGTTCCCCTCTGGAAGAGGAAATGGAATTTGCCTCATAACTAAACTCCCAGCTTTGCTTTAGCTGTGACTCACTCGAGGGGGCCTGGTGGAAACTGGTTGACCTGCATCCAGGCGGTCCAGGGAAATCAACGTCCCCTTTAGAATTTTCACAGTTATCACAATTTTCACAGGAATCTCATCACCCTGTTCCATTCCATTCCATCTTCGATGGGAGGCATTATATGGGGATAAGGAGCCCTCGGTTGTATGTTAGAATCTATGATTGAAAAAAAAAAATTTTTTTTCCCAGTAGAAGATACCTGAGAGGGGGTCCATGGAGATGTCTTCATCCGATTACAGCAACTTAAGGGGTTATATAGAAAACTTGACATGTGAGTTACCCTCTGGCCACCCAGTCAATAAGGAAGAGGCAGAGGAGTGGGGTGAAGGAGTAGACGTAGAGGAACCTGTCGGGGTTGGTGGGTCCTATTAATTCCCACAGCCCTTACTCCATCTGGAAGGGCCTCCTTACACATCATTTGTTTCCTTCCTGAAACTGGGGCTTCTCTGCCAGGCAGGATCCTCTCTGACATGATCACTGAGGTAGGATCACTTGAAGGGCTAAGAGATTGGATGATGGGGTTTTATAATCCCCGCTTCTCTGTTCTCTTCCCTTTGTGGAAGGTTCTGTTCATTCTCTGTTGGTGTGATGGGGTCAGTTTACTGGGAACGGGGTTTTGCTGGAAATGTGTGGGGCAGGGAGAACTGGACTTGCATGGGGTGGGGTTACAAACAAGCCAAGTTCATGGTTGGGGAACCACTTGGATGAAGTGGGGAGTGGAGCCTCTGAACACTACAGAGAAAGATGGGACAAGGGGGCTGAGTAGGGGAGAGGATGGGCCTTCATCTCTGAGCCTCTCTCCTGGGCCCCCCTCTTTTTTGCCATTTGTGTTGATGATGTGGGGATGATCAGGGGCGGGGGGTGGATCAGCAAGCTAGACTCTTATATAATTCAGTATTGGGCTGTAATCCATGTATGAAATATTTGAAGGTCTGCCTCCCATTGATTTCTCTTTAAATAATCACATCTCCATATACAGGCCTTTGGGCCAAGTTCTCCCCTCACATTTCTGAAGCTCCTATCATAGCCTCCACTCTACTAAAGATGGTTGTGACTGTTTGTTACATTCTTAACTTACATTAAAAAAAAAAATCTGTATTGCAAAGGAAGACCCTCCATTGACATCTTTGAGTAAAGGTGGGAGTAAACATTCTTAGACACTGACAAGTGGGGTCTGTTAGCCAGAGAACGCATGTACTCAATGTGACCAGAAGAGGGTCTTGAGAAGAATCCTGGGTATAGGGGTGCAGTGTTGAAAGGGTAGGGATTCACATTATAGGTGTGAAACCACAGCAGTGTTTCTGGTTGCCATAGAAACAGCACTCGGAGTTGGTTTAGATGTGGGAGGGCCAGGGTGGGAGGCCTGATCCTCTTTCTAGGAGAGGGCAGCTGTGAGTCAAGGACAGGTGAGTGTGTGAAGAGTCTGACTGGGAGCTTCTGGGAGTTCAGTCCCTTCTCTGTGTGTTGACCTCTGAGTACCACTCAGAACTGCCGGCTCTCTAGGTGGGAAACCATTCGAGGAGAGGATGGAGACTAAGAAGGGCTAGAGATTCTCTTAGGTGTACAGTGCCCGTGATGCCTGCACAAAGAAAGCACACCTGAAGGGTTGCTCCTTGGGGCAGGAGGAAGCAGCCTCAAGCAGGACCAGCTTCCAGAGTCAGATTCCAGAAGTCCATGCCGAATGTGGGACTGCTGGAGACGAGTTACCATTCATTACAGGCAGTTGCTCCTTTGGGGGCAGGGAGAACTGGACTTGCATGGGGTGGGGTTACAAACAAGCCAAGTTCATGGTTGGGGAACCACTTGGATGAAGTGGGGAGTGGAGCCTCTGAACACTACAGAGAAAGATGGGACAAGGGGGCTGAGTAGGGGAGAGGATGGGCCTTCATCTCTGAGCCTCTCCTGGGCCCCCTCTTTTGCCATTTGTGTTGATGATGTGGGGATGATCAGGGCGGGGGGTGGATCAGCAAGCTAGACTCTTATATAATTCAGTATTGGGCTGTAATCCATGTATGAAATATTTGAAGGTCTGCCTCCCATTGATTTCTCTTTAAATAATCACATCTCCATATACAGGCCTTTGGGCCAAGTTCTCCCCTCACATTTCTGAAGCTCCTATCATAGCCTCCACTCTACTAAAGATGGTTGTGACTGTTTGTTACATTCTTAACTTACATTAAAAAAAAAAATCTGTATTGCAAAGGAAGACCCTCCATTGACATCTTTGAGTAAAGGTGGGAGTAAACATTCTTAGACACTGACAAGTGGGGTCTGTTAGCCAGAGAACGCATGTACTCAATGTGACCAGAAGAGGGTCTTGAGAAGAATCCTGGGTATAGGGGTGCAGTGTTGAAAGGGTAGGGATTCACATTATAGGTGTGAAACCACAGCAGTGTTTCTGGTTGCCATAGAAACAGCACTCGGAGTTGGTTTAGATGTGGGAGGGCCAGGGTGGGAGGCCTGATCCTCTTTCTAGGAGAGGGCAGCTGTGAGTCAAGGACAGGTGAGTGTGTGAAGAGTCTGACTGGGAGCTTCTGGGAGTTCAGTCCCTTCTCTGTGTGTTGACCTCTGAGTACCACTCAGAACTGCCGGCTCTCTAGGTGGGAAACCATTCGAGGAGAGGATGGAGACTAAGAAGGGCTAGAGATTCTCTTAGGTGTACAGTGCCCGTGATGCCTGCACAAAGAAAGCACACCTGAAGGGTTGCTCCTTGGGGCAGGAGGAAGCAGCCTCAAGCAGGACCAGCTTCCAGAGTCAGATTCCAGAAGTCCATGCCGAATGTGGGACTGCATGCTGGAGACGAGTTACCATTCATTCAGGCAGGCCAGCCTACTAGGCAGTGGCATAGCTGATATTCTGGGGGGAAGACCAAAGGGCCCCTCTACTCTCAAATATTCCTCTGGAACATGGCACAAGCCCTGACATCCCCCCATTTGAGTTCGAAGCTTTTGTCCTCAGCATCTTCTCCTCAGACTTTAATTTCTTGGTGCAATTTCTCCTAAAGTAGGAGTGGGGAATGGGATGAGAAAGGGTGTCTCACACTGAATCCCTGTGACCTCCGTGTGGACTGGGGAGGGATCTCAACACAAAGTTGCAGGGACCCTGGACTGGAGGAGGGACCTGGGAGAAGGGACGATGAAGGAGAAATGAGGGCTGGGAGCTCCCAAAGGCATACACTCTGGCTCTCCCACTTGGTCCACGTGCCTGTCCATGCTTGATCAGAAGCTTGGATGGTGCCTTGAAGGCACCTCTTATGAGCCCTACTACTCTCTGTTCCACCTTGTTTGAAGGCCTGAGGGTTCAGAAGGCTGAGACGTGGGTGCTCTGAAAGGGGGCAGTTGTCACACATAGCATGTTGGTTTAAGATCCCAAGCATCAGGCGGTGGGGAAAAGTACTTATCCAGATCCTGCTTTGGTCTCTCCTTGCACTGGACCTGGAATGCCTGACGAGTAGGGTATCAGGTTAAACCCAGGTCCAACTGGGCTTTCCCATGAATGGCAAGTGATCTTCTTCTTTTTTTTTTAGTGTAAGTATATCCCATATATAGCATGGGGCATAATTATGATTACTCATCATTTACTTGAAATTCAAATGTAACTGAGTCTCCTGTATTGTTATTTGTTGAATCTGAATCTGGCAACTCTACCTGTGAGAGGCTGGGGCTCCAACACCCGTCCTTCACTTCCTTCAACCTGGGGCTTCTGCAAGGATCAGCAGTGGTTTCTGTCCCTCTCCGCTTCTCTCCCCTACCTTCTCTACTTCTCTCTCTGTGGTTCTCTGTCTTCCAAAGAAGACGTTTTAGAGTGAGACACACCTGGATGCAGTCCTGTTCTAAAATTTATGGACTGTGTAATCCTGGTCAAGGGACTTTACCTCTGAGCTTCAAGTCCCTCAGGTAAGATGGGGATGTTAACGGGGCCTCACAAAGCTGCTCTCAAGATTAGATTAACTCATATTTGGAAAGGAACGGGTACAACGTGTGATACCAAATAGCTGGCAAATGGACAGCTTTGGAGCTGTCAATGCTTCTTTCAAGCTCACGTGTTGGTGTGGACAGGTGCGGTTTCTTTCCATTCCCACTCTGACCTAAGGGCACACCATGGCCCCCTTTTTCAGTGATGAAGAGTTCTCCCAGAGAACAGCATTTGTGAACAAAGGAGATTTTCCTTAGGAGAACCAGGGGTGGGAAATTAAACCAGAGCAAATCTGGCCTGACACCTGCTTTTGCAGTGTTTGAGCTAAAGATGGTTTTTACCTTTTTACATGGTTGAAAAAAATCAAAAGAATAGTATTTTGTGACACATGAAAATTTCATGATTGAAAAACGTACATCCACAAATATCTTCACCTTTAACAGCAGCTTTATTCATAATTGTCAGATAATTGGAAGCATCTGGAAGTAACCAAGATGTCCTTTAGTGAGTAAATGGATAAATCAACTGTGGTACATCCAGACAATGGAATATTATTCAGCACTAAAAAGCAGTGAGTTGTCAAGCCATGAAAAGACATGAAGGAAACTTCAAAGCGTGTTACCAAGTGAAAGAAGCCCATATGAAAAGGATACATGCTGTATGATTCCAATTAGATGACATTCTGGAAAAGATAAAATTATGGAGACAGTAAAAAGATTAGAGGTGGGCTTCCCTGGTGGTCCAGTGGGTGAGGACACCGCCTTGCAGTGCAAGGGGCATCGGTTCGATCCCTGGCCTGGGAAGATCCCACGTGCCGCGGAGCAGCTGGACCGATGTGTCCAATTACCGAACCGGAGCTCTGGAGCGCATGCACCCAGAGCCGGTGCTCTGCGACAACAGAGGCCACCGCGATGGGAGGCCCACACGGGCCAAAGAACAAAGATGGATGAAAATGGACAAATGAAAGACCAATAGACGTAGCCCACCTGCTCCCCTCTGTCCCCACCCCACCCACCCCCCAAAATAAATAAATAAATAAATCTTAAAAAAAAAAAAAAGATTAGGAGTTGCCAGGGATTGGGGGAGGGAATAGGATAAACACAGAGGGAGAGCTCAGAGGACATTTAGGACAGTGAAGTCACTCTGTATGATACTATAATAATGGTAGATACATGATGTTATACATTTGTCCAAACCCATAGACTGTCCAAGGCCGAAAGTGAACCCTAGCGTAAACTATGGACTTTGGGTGATTAAGACATGTCAGCACAGGCTCAACAGGTATGACACATGTACCACTTTAGTGGGAGGTGGTGTTGGTGGGAGAGATTCAGTGTATGTGACAGCAGGGAATAAGTCTCTGTACCTTTCCCTCAGTTTTGCCATGAACTTTAAACTGCTATAAGAAAATCAAGTCTTTAAAAAATTATGTGAAGGAACAATTTTTAATTGGTGCACAGCCACACTCAGTGGTAGAGTTCAATCATTGCAAGAGACTGGAACTGGGACTTCCCTGATGACCCAGTGGTTAAGACTCTGTGCTTCCACTGCAGGGAACTGGTAGGGAATGGCCAAACTGTGACAACTTAGAGGGTGGGATGGAAGTAACCAAGATGTCCTTTAGTGAGTAAATGGATAAATCAACTGTGGTACATCCAGACAATGGAATATTATTCAGCACTAAAAAGCAGTGAGTTGTCAAGCCATGAAAAGACATGAAGGAAACTTCAAAGCGTGTTACCAAGTGAAAGAAGCCCATATGAAAAGGATACATGCTGTATGATTCCAATTAGATGACATTCTGGAAAAGATAAAATTATGGAGACAGTAAAAAGATTAGAGGTGGGCTTCCCTGGTGGTCCAGTGGGTGAGGACACCGCCTTGCAGTGCAAGGGGCATCGGTTCGATCCCTGGCCTGGGAAGATCCCACGTGCCGCGGAGCAGCTGGACCGATGTGTCCAATTACCGAACCGGAGCTCTGGAGCGCATGCACCCAGAGCCGGTGCTCTGCGACAACAGAGGCCACCGCGATGGGAGGCCCACACGGGCCAAAGAACAAAGATGGATGAAAATGGACAAATGAAAGACCAATAGACGTAGCCCACCTGCTCCCCTCTGTCCCCACCCCACCCACCCCCCAAAATAAATAAATAAATCTTAAAAAAAAAAAAAAGATTAGGAGTTGCCAGGGATTGGGGGAGGGAATAGGATAAACACAGAGGGAGAGCTCAGAGGACATTTAGGACAGTGAAGTCACTCTGTATGATACTATAATAATGGTAGATACATGATGTTATACATTTGTCCAAACCCATAGACTGTCCAAGGCCGAAAGTGAACCCTAGCGTAAACTATGGACTTTGGGTGATTAAGACATGTCAGCACAGGCTCAACAGGTATGACACATGTACCACTTTAGTGGGAGGTGGTGTTGGTGGGAGAGATTCAGTGTATGTGACAGCAGGGAATAAGTCTCTGTACCTTTCCCTCAGTTTTGCCATGAACTTTAAACTGCTATAAGAAAATCAAGTCTTTAAAAAATTATGTGAAGGAACAATTTTTAATTGGTGCACAGCCACACTCAGTGGTAGAGTTCAATCATTGCAAGAGACTGGAACTGGGACTTCCCTGATGACCCAGTGGTTAAGACTCTGTGCTTCCACTGCAGGGAACTGGGATCCCACATGCCAAGTGAAATGGCCAAACTGTGACAACTTAGAGGGGTGGGATGGAGTGGGTGGCCGGAGGGAGAT
This sequence comes from Tragulus kanchil, assembly GCA_022376925.1. Taxonomy (NCBI): domain Eukaryota; kingdom Metazoa; phylum Chordata; class Mammalia; order Artiodactyla; family Tragulidae; genus Tragulus; species Tragulus kanchil. The sequence goes on along the minus strand of JAIOJX010000029.1, from coordinate 135,874,688 downwards.
TCAAAAGGGAGCGGACATATGTATACCTATGACTGATTCATGTTGATGAATGACAGAAACCAACACAATATTGTAAAGCAATTGTCCTTCAATTAAAAATAAATAAATTAAAAAGAAGAAATTTTAAAAAAAGTTTTTTTAGGAGACTATCCACCTGCAATGCAGGAGACCTGGGTTTGATCCCTGGGTCGGAAAGATCCCCTGGAGAAGGAAATGACAACCTCCTCCAGTAGTCTTGCCTCGAGAATTCCATGGACAGAGACACCTGGTGGACATGACTGAGCAACTAACACTCCATCAACTAAAATACTCTGGCTCTTTATAGAAGAAGACTGCTGACCCCCTGCTTGGGGAGATGAACGTGGCTTACCCTCAGAACAGGGTACAATGAAGTAGCACAAAGGAATCCACAAGGGTAAATTTCAAAATATAATGTTGAGTGGGGAAAGGGGAATTTTCAAAAGGATTCACAAAATATGGTATCCATTATATATAATTTTAAGCAGTAGGTGTTATTACAGCATATGTTTTTTACAGTTAATTATATAAGTAGTAAAAGTTTAAAAATACATTGTTCAGTTGCTCAGTCATGTCCGACTCATTGTGACTCCATGGACTGCAGCACGCCAGGCTTCCCTGTGCTTCACCATCTCCCAGAGTTTGCTCAGACTCATGTCCATTGAGTCGGTGATGCCATCGAACCATCTCATCCTCAGTTGCCCGTTTCTCCTCCTGCCTTCAGTCTTTCCCAGCATCAGGGTCTTTTCCAGTGAGTCAACCCTTCACGTTTTTAAAAAATGTACTGGAAAAATGAATACTAACTTTAAGACACCTGTTGCCTTTGGAGAGAGATGAAGCAACAGAGAATAGTTTTAGCTAATTGTTAACATTTCACTTCTCTTTTTTTAAATTGGTAGTTATTTATTTATTTCTCTTTCTCTTTCTGACTTACTTCGTTCAGTGTAATAATCTATGGGACTTCTGATGACCCAGTGGTTAAGACTCTGTGCTTCCACTGCAGGGAACTGGGACCCCACATGCCAAGTGAAATGGCCAAACTGTGACAACTTAGAGGGGTGGGATGGAGTGGGTGGCCGGAGGGAGATTCAAAAGGGAGCGGACATATGTATACCTATGACTGATTCATGTTGATGAATGACAGAAACCAACACAATATTGTAAAGCAATTGTCCTTCAATTAAAAATAAATAAATTAAAAAGAAGAAATTTTAAAAAAAGTTTTTTTAGGAGACTATCCACCTGCAATGCAGGAGACCTGGGTTTGATCCCTGGGTCGGAAAGATCCCCTGGAGAAGGAAATGACAACCTCCTCCAGTAGTCTTGCCTCGAGAATTCCATGGACAGAGACACCTGGTGGACATGACTGAGCAACTAACACTCCATCAACTAAAATACTCTGGCTCTTTATAGAAGAAGACTGCTGACCCCCTGCTTGGGGAGATGAACGTGGCTTACCCTCAGAACAGGGTACAATGAAGTAGCACAAAGGAATCCACAAGGGTAAATTTCAAAATATAATGTTGAGTGGGGAAAGGGGAATTTTCAAAAGGATTCACAAAATATGGTATCCATTATATATAATTTTAAGCAGTAGGTGTTATTACAGCATATGTTTTTTACAGTTAATTATATAAGTAGTAAAAGTTTAAAAATACATTGTTCAGTTGCTCAGTCATGTCCGACTCATTGTGACTCCATGGACTGCAGCACGCCAGGCTTCCCTGTGCTTCACCATCTCCCAGAGTTTGCTCAGACTCATGTCCATTGAGTCGGTGATGCCATCGAACCATCTCATCCTCAGTTGCCCGTTTCTCCTCCTGCCTTCAGTCTTTCCCAGCATCAGGGTCTTTTCCAGTGAGTCAACCCTTCACGTTTTTAAAAAATGTACTGGAAAAATGAATACTAACTTTAAGACACCTGTTGCCTTTGGAGAGAGATGAAGCAACAGAGAATAGTTTTAGCTAATTGTTAACATTTCACTTCTCTTTTTTTAAATTGGTAGTTATTTATTTATTTCTCTTTCTCTTTCTGACTTACTTCGTTCAGTGTAATAATCTTTGAGTCTGTCCATATTGCTGAAAATGACATTTTTCATTTTTATAACTGAGTAATATTCTATTGGAGATATATATATATATATATATATCACATCTTATCCATTCATCTTTTGTTGGGTATTTAGATTGTTTCCATGTCTTGGTTATTATAAATAGTACTGCTATGAACATAGAGGTGCATTTTGCATTATAGTTTTGTTTGCATATATGCCCACAAATGGGATGCTGAATCACTTGGCAACTATTTTTAGTTTTTTGAGGAACCTCCATATTGTTTTCCGTAGTGACTGCACCAATTTACATTCCCACCAAGAATGTAGCAGCGTTCCTTTTTCTCCACACCTCCTCCAGCACTTGCCTTTTTAATGATGACTATTCTTTTTTAAAAAAATTATTTGTCTATTCAAGGTCTTAGCTGTGTCATGTGGCATCTAGTTCCCCAAGCCGGTATCAAACCCAGGCCCACTACATTGGGAGCATGGAGTCTTAGCCATTGGACCACCAAAGAATTCCCCTTTAAAAAAATCATTTATTTGAATGATGGCCATTCTGAGCATGTGAGGAGGTACCTCACTGTAGTTTTGATTTGTGTTTCAGACTTTGTGGGCCACCAAAAGGGGTTCCAGAAATTCTGTCTTCTGAGTCCTTGTTGAAAAAGCATATTCTCCGCCTCCATCTCTCCTCCTCAGAATGGCCCCTACTAAGCATTCTTAACGTCCTTTCCCTCTCAGAATGGGGAAGTGGGGAGCCAGATGGGAAGGGTCTTGTGCAGGTTCAAGTTGGACCTTGAGTGTGACGTGTATTTCCATCACACCCAGCCACCAGTCACCAGACCCTGCATGAAGCCCAAGGCACCAGGGCGTCAGGACTCCTGCTCCTGTGCCCTCACTCCTCCCAACTCCTGTGTTCCTCTAAGCTCCAAAAAGGCCTTGTCTTTTGTCTACTTTGTCCTGTCCATCCACAAGGCTCATTTTAAAGCCCACCTCTTTCAGGAAGTATGCCCAGATCCTCAACTCATGCTACCCATTCAGAGCTCTGGTTGGTTCCGGAGGAGGTGCTTTGTTTGTTACTCTTTCACATCTTCTGGTTTGATCTGTGAGTGATTAGAGCTCAGGGTCTACCTCTTTTGGACTTTCCCATGATTTCTAGCATGTGGCAGGACACACAGGAAACATTTAACATGTTGATGAATAAATCAAAGAATGAATAAACAAAGCATATTTGAAGAAGTCCCTGGAATTCCGTTCCTAGGAAAGAGCGAGCCCCAAACTAGGTCAAGGGAAAGCCCGCCCTGCCCCTCCACCCTAGCCAGTCTTTGGGGAAACCTCAGACACCCTCAGCATGGTGAGGGAGTCGCTTGTCTGCTCACTGGCCTGGGTGGGAAGGGAGATACAGTGCCCAGACCAGATGCCCCAATGGGGTGGGTGCTGGGACCTCTGAAGGGAAACACTGGTATTGGCCTTTCTCATTATATTTGTGTTTTCTGTTTGTGCCCAATTACCTCAGACAATGCCCCACTCTGGCTAAAAAATGTGAAAACAGCTAACGAAGAAATAAAGCAAAAGAGAAAAACAAGGAAAAGAGGGTAAACAAAGAGAGAATTCACCTTTCATTCGCCTGCAAAGTCCTGGGTTGGGGAATGAAGTTAAGACACAAAAGCTTTGCAACAACAACATTGTGGGGGAAGGCACAAGAGGGAAGCCGAACAGCCATTAAAGCAATTAAGAAAAGATTAAGGTCGCTCATGGTGAAGAGAGAGAGAGACCCATTAATCAATAGGCCAGAAATCACAGCAGGCTACAAAATTATAAGACCAGGCAAACTGGAGAACACACTGGCTTACCTCAGCCATGATGCCTGAGTAACTCAAAAGCAGAACATTATATTCATTTCTCAGACTTGGGGAAAAAACACTTCTTCCGGGAACCCTTGCCTTGAGTGTGACGTGTATTTCCATCACACCCAGCCACCAGTCACCAGACCCTGCATGAAGCCCAAGGCACCAGGGCGTCAGGACTCCTGCTCCTGTGCCCTCACTCCTCCCAACTCCTGTGTTCCTCTAAGCTCCAAAAAGGCCTTGTCTTTTGTCTACTTTGTCCTGTCCATCCACAAGGCTCATTTTAAAGCCCACCTCTTTCAGGAAGTATGCCCAGATCCTCAACTCATGCTACCCATTCAGAGCTCTGGTTGGTTCCGGAGGAGGTGCTTTGTTTGTTACTCTTTCACATCTTCTGGTTTGATCTGTGAGTGATTAGAGCTCAGGGTCTACCTCTTTTGGACTTTCCATGATTTCTAGCATGTGGCAGGACACACAGGAAACATTTAACATGTTGATGAATAAATCAAAGAATGAATAAACAAAGCATATTTGAAGAAGTCCCTGGAATTCCGTTCCTAGGAAAGAGCGAGCCCCAAACTAGGTCAAGGGAAAGCCCGCCCTGCCCCTCCACCCTAGCCAGTCTTTGGGGAAACCTCAGACACCCTCAGCATGGTGAGGGAGTCGCTTGTCTGCTCACTGGCCTGGGTGGGAAGGGAGATACAGTGCCCAGACCAGATGCCCCAATGGGGTGGGTGCTGGGACCTCTGAAGGGAAACACTGGTATTGGCCTTTCTCATTATATTTGTGTTTTCTGTTTGTGCCCAATTACCTCAGACAATGCCCCACTCTGGCTAAAAAATGTGAAAACAGCTAACGAAGAAATAAAGCAAAAGAGAAAAACAAGGAAAAGAGGGTAAACAAAGAGAGAATTCACCTTTCATTCGCCTGCAAAGTCCTGGGTTGGGGAATGAAGTTAAGACACAAAAGCTTTGCAACAACAACATTGTGGGGGAAGGCACAAGAGGGAAGCCGAACAGCCATTAAAGCAATTAAGAAAAGATTAAGGTCGCTCATGGTGAAGAGAGAGAGAGACCCATTAATCAATAGGCCAGAAATCACAGCAGGCTACAAAATTATAAGACCAGGCAAACTGGAGAACACACTGGCTTACCTCAGCCATGATGCCTGAGTAACTCAAAAGCAGAACATTATATTCATTTCTCAGACTTGGGGAAAAAACACTTCTTCCGGGAACCCTTGCCTTTTAATCAGCTAATGGGGTATCCCGAGGTGGGGGTGAGATCCACAATGATTCCAAGGCAAATTCTAAAGCATCGTAGTCTAAAGAAAAATTCATTATAATGTGTGATACTAACGTGACTGGGTTGGAGGGAACATCATAGCAGAAACCTATGTGATAATATTAGGAAGGGTCTTAAAACTCCTTGGTGGAGGTTATATTATTGTTCTCAGATATGTACTGCTCCTTCCTAGGAAGACCTACGTCCCTGCCCCACTGGTAATGGGCTTGACTGTATGACTTGCTTTGGCCAGTGACACATGTCACTTTTCAACAGAAGTGGTTTTTTTTTAATAATTATTTTTATTTTACTTTTACAGAGTATTGTTATTAACAGATATGCATAATCCCCAGACTAGTCATATGTGTATCCCTGGCCCCCTCCCTCCGCCACCCCTATCCCAGTACCCCGCATCCCAGCCCTCCAGGCCCTTGCAGTGCGCCCTTGCAGGATCCCTTTTTCTCACAGTGCAATGACAATAGCTATTTTTTTCACATACAATAGTATAGATTTTCATGTTACTTCCCTTATGCCTCCCACCCACGGTTCATTCTCCATAATGTACATGTGTCTATTCTCCATGTCTGTTTTTCCATCGCTTCACTACATGTGTTATCATTACCATCCTACTAGATTCCATATATATATATATGTATATATATATATATATATGTTAGTATATTGTACTTGTCTTTCTCTTTTTGACTTACTTCACTTTTTATGATAGGTTTTAGATCCAGCTACCTCATTAGGACTGATTCTTCTGCATTTCTTTTTACAGCTGTGTAGTATTTCATTGTATACATGTACCAGAGCTTTTTTATCCATTTATTCGTCAATGGACATCTAGGTTGCTTCCATGTTTAGCTATTGTATAGAGAGCTACAATGAACACTGGGGTACAGGTGTCTCTTTCAATTTTGATTTCATCTGGGTATAAGCCTAAGAGTGGGATTGCTGGGTCATATGGTGCTTCTATTTTTAACTTTTTAAGGAATCTCCATACTGTCTTCCACAGCAGGTATATCAATTTACATTCCCACCAGCAATGCGAGAGTGTTCCCTTTTCTCCATACCCTCTCCAGCATTTATTGTCTGTAGATTTTTTGAATTTTTTGATGATGGCCATTCTGATGGGTGTGAGGTGATATCTTATTGTAGTTTTGATTTGCATTTTCCTAATAATAAGTGAGGTTGAGCATTGTTTCATGTCTTTTTTTCACCATCTGTATGTCTTCTTTGGAGAGATGCCTCTTTAGAACTTTTTCCCATTTTTTGATTGGGTTGTTCATTTTTCCGGTGCTGAGTTGTCTGAGTTGCTTGTTGATTTTGGAGATTAATTCTTTGTCTGTTGTTTCATTTGCTATTATTTTCTACCATTCTATGGGTTGTCTGTTCACCTTGTTTGTAGTTTCTTTTGCTGTACAAAAGCTTTTAAGTTTCATTAGGTCCGACATGTTAATTTTTATTTTTAGTTCTGCTATTCTAGTAGGTGGGTCATTCCAACAGAAGTTTTAACACCTGGAACGTAGGTTGTCCTGTGCTTTTCCCCTCTCTGCAACAACAAACTCAAAATGTTGACACCGTTTCCTCATTTCTTGGCCCCAAAGTGAAGCCAAGGGGGAGCAAAGACTCAGCTGGCAGAGGACATATATTGTGAGCAAGAAACAAACTTTGTCATTTAACACTACAAAAAAAAAGAGGGGGGAGGTTTGTTACAAAGCCTATGCTGACTAATATATTTTCTTACAGCATGTCACTGCTGCATAGAACCTTACACAGCTCCCTATTTCTCATAGGATAAATCTTAAAACACTTGGTCCTGACATCAAGCCCTCCCCGTGCCCCCACTCATCATGATGTTCCCCATTCCTTTCATGTGCCCCACAGTCTTGCCTGACTTCTTTCCTCACTCTGCCCCATATACCTTCTTGGGCAAGTTTTGGTGAAGAGGGTCTCCAGGGTTAAGGAATCTGGATTATGCAGGCCTTTGATCCTGCCCTCTCTACTATGTCCTCTGTGAATGTATTTCCGATCATTCCAACTCAAAAACTATCACTGGGCTGACCACTGTAGTTCATGATCTGTGTCAGTCACTTATTTTGACTTAACGGGCTTCCCTGGTGGCTCAGTCAGTAAAGAATCTGCCTGCATGCAGGAGACCCAGATTCGATCCCTGGGTCAGGAAGATGCCCCAAAGAAGGAAATGGCAACCCACTCCCGTAATCTTGCTTGGGAAGTCCCATGGATAGAGGAGCCTGGAGGGCTGCAGTCTATGGAGTCACAAGAGTCAACCATGACTTATAACAAATAATAATATATATGTAGTGCTTGCTGAGTGTCAGGTTCTGTACTCATAGCTCCATATGTATGAAACTTCATATATATGAAACTATGAATATGCACATATATAGCATTCTCTATGTATATACAGATATAGGTGTATATAGGAAGCTATGAATTCTCACACGACCCTATTATTCCCATTTTACAAATGAGAAAATAGAGGCAAAAAGAAGTCAAGTAAGTTTATGGAACCATCAAGTGGAGTGTGGGGATTTAAACCCAGGGTACTTGGGCTCCCTGCTCTTAAGCACATTGCCTGGCATGCTCCTGCACTGTCTTGCATGGAGGCCTGGGTTACCCCCCAACAAGATAATGGAGCCCTGGAAGGCTGTGAACTATCTAGATCTCTTATCTTCCCTGGCATTAAGCCCAGGTAGCTGGCCCACTAACTAACTGCCGGAATCTGTTAGTTGATTAAAAATATAATGGGTCACTTAATTTCATCCATTTCTGGGCCTCCAGACAGAAAAGAAGCAAATCCACTTCAGCAAAGGCATCTTCTCTAGAAGGCCTGTTACACTGTAGCAGAGGCACCGTGACCTCTGGCTCCAGTCTGCCCTGCTGCAACACTGTCTTGGGCATCCAAGGTGGCTCAGTGGTAAAGAATCCACCTGCCAGTGCAGGAGACGTGGCTTCGATTCCTGGGTCAGGAAGATCCCCTGCAGAAGGAAATGGCAACCCACTCCAGTATTGCCTGGGAAATCCTCTGGAGCTAGGAGCCTGGTGGTCTCCAGTCCATGAGGTCACAAAAGAGTTGGACACAGCTGAGCAACGAAAAGACAAGAAAAATAACATTGTCTTGTTTTCCTTTGTCTCTGGCTTTATAGCAGATGAGTAGCTCTTAGAGTCGTAACTTATTTTATTAATCATTATTGAGATCATTATTTTATGAATTACTTCCTTAGTTGAAATCTGCCTTTTTCTCCCCCCAAAATAGATGGTGGCTAATAAGAAACCATAAAATAGAAGAAAATGCACACAAAGAGAAAGAAAGGAAATCCAAAACACAGTTAAATAAAGAAAAAGCACACCACAGGACAGTGCGTATTTTGTGAGTCATTTGTAAAACTCATACAAAATATATAGCTACTAATATATTTCTATAATTAATTTATTAAGATTAAACAAGAAAAATCTGAACTAAAAGTAGAGGATCCTGCTAGGGGTGGGGGTAGGAAATATCCTAGAGCAGAAAGACAATGGGCATTTCCACTTGCTGTGTAATGTTTTAGTGACTTGAAATAAATATAACAAAATATTAACAGCTGTCAATTTTGTATGGCAGGTACCAGATATAGCATTATTTTATGTGCTTTAGATTTGGAAGAAGATCTCAAAGTTGTATTTACTTGCTCCAGTGAGTCACAAATTGATCTCTAAACTTTCTAAAAGGTATTATAAAGAAAGGAGCCAGGTCAGTTTTATAATTCATGGTATCATATGTATACTCAGGTGACAATATATCCAGACTTTGGGATAGCCCAGAACCTAGTACTGAGACCCCCAGAGGCTTTGCTGGTTTCAGAGTGTCCAGGGGTTGATGGTTACAGCAGAGGTTTGGGAGTCTGAGAGCATGCATGCACGCGCGTGTGTGTGTGATGGGAGGAGGGAGTGATTGCTTACAAATCTACAGACATGTAGCTCTTAACCTGAACTGTGTGTTGGAATGACACAAGTGGAAGCCACCTCAGCCAACCAGCCAATGACTCAGTTTTTTAAATGGCATCACAGGAAGGCCCAGTTCGTAAAGCTTTGAGGAGCTCCACTGCTCTTGGTCAGGCCCCAGCTCTCTGTCTATCACACCCGGGGTTTTCAAGCCCCTGGAAGAGTAAAGGGGCCGTATGTCCTTAAAGCAAAGAAATGCAAACTACTCCTGCCCTTGGCCAAGGCTGTGACCCACACAGGGAGGAGGTGACGTGAGAACAGTGCAATTTGGAATTGCCTGCGAAGGGCACCAACTGTTCTCTTCCCCTTGTGCGGCAACAGCAGTCCCCTGGGAGCAGAGGAGGCTAGGAACTGGCTCTCTAGACGGCCACGCCTCCTCCTCTGGAGGTGAGCCCAGGAGGTTCACCATTCTGCCAGGTTTTTCCCCAGAAAGCATTTGAAATTGGCCCCAACACCCAAATGCACAATGATACAGGCACCCAGGGTCAACTCCAGGTAGTGAGCCCAGTAGTCTAGCCTGAGAAACGTCTAATGTGGGTGTAACCAAATATCCAGCCCCCTCCCACCCTGCCAAAAAAGAATTCAGCAGTGTTTGCCAGACTGGTCACACTTCCTGGTGTGTCCCCTGGATGCCCTGCTTGGGAAACGAGCTCCCCTGTAATCCCATGAAGTGTGAAGCTGACGTTTTACAATCAGTGCAGTACTCAAAAGAGTTGCACTCTTTCCCTTCTTTAGGGCAATAATTAGCAAAGAGAACCAACTGCCTGTCCAGGCCTATCCAGAACACCTGCTCCCCAAACAGCCAGACATCAGAGCCAAGGTTCTGGAGCCAGGGCCCAGTCCCACTGCTTGGTAGGTGACACATTTCTTCAACTTGTTAAACTTCAGCTTCCTCTTCCATAAAGTAGAAATGATAATGCATTTGCCTTACTGGGTTTTTATGGGAGAAGTGCCTGTTTCGTAATCATAAATGTTAGTTATTATTATTTATGTGGGTGAGGGTGGCATTTCTACCCGTAAGTCCTTCCTCTTGCCTTCTATCCTCCAAACAGATCTTAATTCCTCTGTGACTTGACCCTCTAGTGTGTGAAATGCTTTGATTGATTTGACACCGACCAGTGAGCTACTTCATGTCTTCAGGGCAACAAAAGCTCACACATGTTCTACATCGGTCTGGGCCTCGAAACAGTTTCCTGGGTCAGTTTGGGAGATTCTGAGGTATGTACACTAAATGATAGGACCCTCAGCTCTGCAGCTGCCTTCTGGAAAGGGCATCCCCTTTTCCCTCTCTCTGCCTACTCCCCTGGCCATCTCCAGGGGAGAGTGAAAATTGGATGTCAGCTCATCCTGAAAGATGGGGCTTTGAGAAACAGCCTCTCAGCTCTTGCTTTGGGAAAAGGGTCTCTGAGCTGAGAAGCTGGTGGTCGGACTGGTCAAATTCTGTGGGACACGTCATTTCTGAGGTGATAGGAAAGACTTGGGGATCTCTTCAAAGAGGAAACAGAAAAGGCCTGCTGGCCATTGCTGCGGAGAGTGCCCAGGGACCCTGACTAAGCCACTGCCTCACTCAGCAGGGCTGCCCTCATTAGCATGCTGGCACTCAGGGCCTCTGGGAGCCACACTTGATGGATTATCCAGAGCTAAGAGTAATCCCAAAACCCACAGTCACAGGCTCCAGGAATAAAAGAGAGCTGGGAATTGGTGGGTAGGGGGAAGAGGCGCCGCCTACCATGCAGACAAACAATATTCATATTCTAGTGCAAAGGTTCCCAAACTATTTTGTACCAGGACCCCTTTTCACTTTTTAAAATTACTGAGGACCCAAAAGAACTCTTTGTTTAGGTGGATTATAGGTGTTGATATTTACTGTAGTAGAAATTAAAACTGAGAAATGTTTAAAATATTTACTCACGTAGTTTTAAAGTCACTATACTAAGTCCATTACATGTTAACACATACAACATATTTTTATGAGAAATAGGCTATATTTTCCAAAGTGAAAAAAATGAACGAGAAGAGTGGCATTGTTTTGCATTTTTGCAAATCCCTTTAGTGTCTGGCTTAATAGAAGACAGCTGGATGCTTGCCTCTGCTTCTGCATTCAGTCTTTTGTGATATCAGACATTAGGTAGCTTCTGGAAAGCACCAATGTACACTTCTGAGAAAAGAAAAGGAAAAAAGGCAAATCATATCTTAGTACGATTTTGAAAATAATTTTGACCCAAGAGTCTCCAAACCATACTTTGAGAGCTACTGTTCTAGTGAACAATGAAAATAACCCATCTAAGATTTCAGAAGCTACTTTCAACTTTGTAGCCTCTTTATACTTTGGCTGCTGCTGCCGCTTAGTCACTTCAGTTGTGTCTGACTCTGTGAGACCCCAGGAACTGCAGCCCGCCAGGCTCCTCTGTCCATGGGATTCCCCAGGCATCAGTACTGGCGTGGGTTGCCATGCCCTCCTCCAGGGAGATCCTCCCAACCCAGGGATGGAACCCAGGTCTCCTGCACTACAGGCAGATTCCTGACCACTGAACCATCAGGGAAGCCTGATACACACACACACACACATTTATATATATTTGAGACCCCATAGACTGTACCTTCCGAGGTTTCTCTGTCCATGGAATTTTCCAGGCAGGAACACTGGAGTGGATTTCCATTTCCTTCTCCTTACTCTTTGGCTAACCCTGGTCTGCATCTTAGCCTTTTCACTAAGTAAAAACCCTACCCATGTGCCAGGTACTGTGCTACATGCTATAGAGACACAAAGATGAAAGAGCCAAAAGCTGAGGTTGGAGTTCAGCTCTGTATCGCTCCAGGCTCAGAGGACATGGTGTTCATCCTACAAGTGAAGGAGAGGCCAGGGCCCCTTCCAGGGTGGACTGGAAGGAGATGAATGCAACACAGTAGAGGAGCTCATCAGTGCTTCAGTGCTCCCAGTGATGTGCTGTGTGGGTGGAATCAGAGAAGTCTTCATGGAGGAGGAGGGATTAAGGAGCTAAAGGTGAAGAACCTATCTGCAATGCAGGAGACCCAGGTTCAGTCCCTGAGTTGGGACGATCCCCTGGAGAACGGAATGGTAACCCACTTGCCAGTATTCTTGTCTGGGAAATCCCATGGGCAGAGGAGCCCTGTGGACTACAGCCTATGGGGTTGCAAGGAGTCAGCCATGATTGAGCAACTAACACACACACGGTCTTCTTGGCACCTTGGGGCCTGAGAGGAGGTCAAGGCTGAGTGGTGGTGAACTTGACAAAAGAGACTAGCCTGATGGATGAGGGTGCCAGGAGCCGACGGGAAAGGGAACACAAGGGTGCAGGACAAAGGCAGGGCTCTTGCACGTGACTTACCGCCAAGGGAGAGCTACTGTTCTAGTGAACAATGAAAATAACCCATCTAAGATTTCAGAAGCTACTTTCAACTTTGTAGCCTCTTTATACTTTGGCTGCTGCTGCCGCTTAGTCACTTCAGTTGTGTCTGACTCTGTGAGACCCCAGGAACTGCAGCCCGCCAGGCTCCTCTGTCCATGGGATTCCCCAGGCATCAGTACTGGCGTGGGTTGCCATGCCCTCCTCCAGGGAGATCCTCCCAACCCAGGGATGGAACCCAGGTCTCCTGCACTACAGGCAGATTCCTGACCACTGAACCATCAGGGAAGCCTGATACACACACACACACACATTTATATATATTTGAGACCCCATAGACTGTACCTTCCGAGGTTTCTCTGTCCATGGAATTTTCCAGGCAGGAACACTGGAGTGGATTTCCATTTCCTTCTCCTTACTCTTTGGCTAACCCTGGTCTGCATCTTAGCCTTTTCACTAAGTAAAAACCCTACCCATGTGCCAGGTACTGTGCTACATGCTATAGAGACACAAAGATGAAAGAGCCAAAAGCTGAGGTTGGAGTTCAGCTCTGTATCGCTCCAGGCTCAGAGGACATGGTGTTCATCCTACAAGTGAAGGAGAGGCCAGGGCCCCTTCCAGGGTGGACTGGAAGGAGATGAATGCAACACAGTAGAGGAGCTCATCAGTGCTTCAGTGCTCCCAGTGATGTGCTGTGTGGGTGGAATCAGAGAAGTCTTCATGGAGGAGGAGGGATTAAGGAGCTAAAGGTGAAGAACCTATCTGCAATGCAGGAGACCCAGGTTCAGTCCCTGAGTTGGGACGATCCCCTGGAGAACGGAATGGTAACCCACTTGCCAGTATTCTTGTCTGGGAAATCCCATGGGCAGAGGAGCCCTGTGGACTACAGCCTATGGGGTTGCAAGGAGTCAGCCATGATTGAGCAACTAACACACACACGGTCTTCTTGGCACCTTGGGGCCTGAGAGGAGGTCAAGGCTGAGTGGTGGTGAACTTGACAAAAGAGACTAGCCTGATGGATGAGGGTGCCAGGAGCCGACGGCAAAGGGAACACAAGGGTGCAGGACAAAGGCAGGGCTCTTGCACGTGGGACCCTGTGTGGACCTGGCCACTTTCTCCAGGGTGTGGACTGTGAGCTATTGCGACTCAGCAAAGCTTCATTTGGACCTCATAGCAGCTCCCCAGATGCTGGCCTACCATTAAGATCTGGGCTGTGAGGACTCTCAGGAGCCCACTGTGAGGCTGGTTCCTTCATCCTGGACTTCCACAGGCCACATGCCCTCAGGGCTCTCTACCTGGGGCTCTCCCACCTGTCGTATATGTGAGAGTGACTGGGAGGTGGGGGACTAATGAGTTAGTGATCAAACTGGAGTAAGTGGAGAGCCTCAGAAAGCCAGAATGAGGCTGATGGAAGATGGAAGATCTACTTTCCATAAATCAACTGCCTGCCCGTGGAAACTCAAGTCTGAGTGGACCATAATATGCAGATTGGTGGGAAAGTCATCCTCCTCCCAAGCTGGAGAGAGCCTCCATTTCACGGAGCTAGATAAGACAGAGCAACTTAAAGGGGAAATAGATCAACGTAACAGTGGGGGCCATTTGCTTTCTACTTTGTTCCTCTTTCTCCACATTCTGTGGTCTCTGATTAGCTCTGTGGCTTGCTGAGTGATTTAACAGAATATTTTTTAACTTACTGACAAGGAAGCTCCAATCTGCCAATAAACCAGCTTTAGAAAGCCAGCCAGGACTGAAGGAGGGAGCCACAAGGGTATTTGTGAAAGCACAGCTCTCTGGGGAAGCTGCAACGATTTGTGCGTTAGTAATTCTCTTTCCAAATGCTCCCTGCTGCCATCTGGCCAGCCCTGACTTACCCCAGAGGGCAATGGGACTTTGGCCAGAGGAGATGAAGTGCAACCTGGGTGGGAGGTGAGAACAATGGCCTGAGCTTTGGTCATTGTCAGGAGCCCAAAGCCATTGCTAGGAGCCGGGCCAGGCCACATCAGGGGAAGCCCACAGTCCTGAGCCCACATTACTGGAGGACCCACTTGTTATAATGCCCATCAGATGCTTAAAAGGAGACTTGGGTCCTGGGGAGAGTCATAACTTGCGAGGAGTGGAGCCGATTCTCCTGTCACACCGACCCCTTCCCATACATGTGTGATCCTTCAAGTGCTGTTCTGCAGGAGAGATGATGCCAAAAAATGCTATGGGTATGAGGAAGCAAGCCTTCTCATGAGCTGCTATAGCCATGGAGACTGGTAACCTTTGCAGGTGTATATGATAAAGCCTTCAACTAGTATACGCTCTATCTGGGCAATTGCCTTTCTAGGACTGTATCAACAGGAAATAACCAAATAGTGGTCAAAGATGAACATACAAGGATTTGCTCACTGCATTGTTGTTAACAGCTCCAGCGCCCTGGAGAAGCCCTAAGCAGCCACTGATGGGGTAGGCTAATGAATGAGGGTCCAAGCAGGCCTTGGAGTAGCATGCAGCCGTTCCAGATGATGCTGTGAGGCTTTACCATCTGAGCTGTATATACTTGAACAAATTTTTTAAAGAGCAAGGTGAAAGAAACTGAATGTGTGGCTGTGGATGAGCCAAAGATAGTTCTATTACCAGTCAAGTTCTGATTGTCAAGTGCAGCAAACCAAGACTGACTCCACTCTCCAGAAAGAGCATCGGGAGGCACATCTCCTAACACAGAACAGACAGCTCGGTAGAGAGTTCAGCTCAACCTGAGAAACCTTTCAAGGGATATTCAGGGTCTCAGAGGCCCCCTCTTCTTTCCCTAGGAAGACACAATGCCCGCCAGGGCAGGGGCCCTGAAATCACTTGCCCATTACCTTCAGGGGAAGTCCTCCCAGCTTCTCATCATGCTGCTCAGGTGACGGGTAGGGGCATGTGAGAACAGCAGGTGGTAAAAAAGAATAAATTGCATAACCTAAATTTGTCTGATGTTCCACTAGAGAAAATCTTCTGATGAAGCTGACAAGCACTAAAAAAATTTCGGAATTAAAAAAAGAACTGAACATTTTTTCCCAGTGTCTGTTTTTTTCTTAACTTAGGCCTGAGCTTTGGTCATTGTCAGGAGCCCAAAGCCATTGCTAGGAGCCGGGCCAGGCCACATCAGGGAAGCCCACAGTCCTGAGCCCACATTACTGGAGGACCCACTTGTTATAATGCCCATCAGATGCTTAAAAGGAGACTTGGGTCCTGGGAGAGTCATAACTTGCGAGGAGTGGAGCCGATTCTCCTGTCACACCGACCCCTTCCCATACATGTGTGATCCTTCAAGTGCTGTTCTGCAGGAGAGATGATGCCAAAAAATGCTATGGGTATGAGGAAGCAAGCCTTCTCATGAGCTGCTATAGCCATGGAGACTGGTAACCTTTGCAGGTGTATATGATAAAGCCTTCAACTAGTATACGCTCTATCTGGGCAATTGCCTTTCTAGGACTGTATCAACAGGAAATAACCAAATAGTGGTCAAAGATGAACATACAAGGATTTGCTCACTGCATTGTTGTTAACAGCTCCAGCGCCCTGGAGAAGCCCTAAGCAGCCACTGATGGGGTAGGCTAATGAATGAGGGTCCAAGCAGGCCTTGGAGTAGCATGCAGCCGTTCCAGATGATGCTGTGAGGCTTTACCATCTGAGCTGTATATACTTGAACAAATTTTTTAAAGAGCAAGGTGAAAGAAACTGAATGTGTGGCTGTGGATGAGCCAAAGATAGTTCTATTACCAGTCAAGTTCTGATTGTCAAGTGCAGCAAACCAAGACTGACTCCACTCTCCAGAAAGAGCATCGGGAGGCACATCTCCTAACACAGAACAGACAGCTCGGGTAGAGAGTTCAGCTCAACCTGAGAAACCTTTCAAGGGATATTCAGGGTCTCAGAGGCCCCCTCTTCTTTCCCTAGGAAGACACAATGCCCGCCAGGGCAGGGGCCCTGAAATCACTTGCCCATTACCTTCAGGGGAAGTCCTCCCAGCTTCTCATCATGCTGCTCAGGTGACGGGTAGGGGCATGTGAGAACAGCAGGTGGTAAAAGAGAATAAATTGCATAACCTAAATTTGTCTGATGTTCCACTAGAGAAAATCTTCTGATGAAGCTGACAAGCACTAAAAAAAAATTTCGGAATTAAAAAAAAAGAACTGAACATTTTTTTCCCAGTGTCTGTCTCTTAACTTTTTCATTTCTCCATCAAAGAGTAAGGAAGACAGGCATCCTGCCCTTTTGCTTGTGTTAATTTAGGTAGTGTTTGGGTATAAAATCATTGGTGAAACAAGTGAATAGTTACCTTCTGCATACATCACATTCAGATCTGGGTCTCCTAATTCTGTTGCAGTAGATACCTCCTCCCTCTCTGAGATTCTTCCCCCACTGCCACCTTGCCCCCAGTTTTATTAAGCTATAGCCCTGTATTCCTGGTGGCTCAGATGGTAAAGAATCTGCCTATAATGCAGGAGACCTGGGTTCCATCCCTAGATTGGGAAGATCCCCTGGAGAAATGAATGGATACCCACTCCAGTATTCTTTTCTCTTTCTCTCTCTCTCTCTGTCTCTCTCTATATATAAAATTATTATTATTATTATTGGCTATTCTGGGTTTTCACTGCTGCCATAGGCTCCTCTCTAGTTTCAATGAATAGGGGCTACTCTCTAGTTCAGGTGAGCAGGCTTCCTGTTGCGGTGACCTCTTCTGTTGTGGAACTCAGGCTCTAGAGCACATGGGCTTCAGTAGTTGTGGCACATGGGCACAAGAGTTGTGGCTCTGAGGTTCTAGAGCACATTGGCTCAGTAGTTGTGTCTCATGGGCTTAGTTGTTCTGCAGCATGTGGGATCTTCCTGGATCAGGGACTGAACGCCTGCATTGGCAGGCAACCTCTTCACTACTGAGCTACCAGGGAAGCCCCCACTCCAGTATTCTTGCCTGGAGAATTCCATGGACAGAGGAGCCTGGAGGGCTACAGTCCATGGGGTCACAAAGAGTCAGATAATGACTTAACAACTCACACTCATAATGCTGCATTAGTTTTAGGTGTATGATAATGATTTGATATGTATGTATATTGCAAACTGATCACCACAATAAGTTCAGTTAACATCTATCATTTCACATCGTTACATCGTATTTGTGTTTTTCTGTCTGACCCTCTCTGCGATTCTGATGGATTGACTAGCAACAGAAGGATCAGCAACCAAGTGCAAAGCAAAATACAACCTTAACAGTATTGAAGGTAATATTGGTTATCACCCCCTGCTCACCCTCCAGCAAAATTCTGACAAAAAGCAGAGCTAGAGATCATGGTTTAGGTTTCAGGTCACAGTGGCAACTGCTGTTCCTTTTCCCCCAGAACCTAAGGGTACAGTGCTAGGAAAGGTCAATTTGAAGCACATCTGCAGAGAAAAAAAGAGCAAAACAAGACAGCTCATGTGCCAGGGATGTTAATGCCCAAGGGATAAACTGACTGAGTGACCCAAATCCCAGAGTCTCGCTGATGTGAAGCAGAAAGTAAAAGAGGAACTGGGGAAAGTGTCCATGAGCCTTGTCGTCAGGTTCTAAGAGCCTCCCCTCCTCCTCTGGAGAGAACCTGTACAGTAAGCACGAATGTTCCCCCAGCACCCTCTGAGTGGGAAGAGGACTCAGAGATGGTCTGTCCTCCCTGCAGACTGAGGCAGAAACAAAGAGGGCAGAGGGGAGATGGTTCCGGAAATGCCACACCTGAAAGGACAGAAGATGACCTACCTTTACTTTGGGTCCACACCATCCCTCCTCTCTACTGTTTTGAGGTTCCCCTCCTTGACTTGGAGAGATCTTCTGAAGGTCACCTTCCTGCCTGGAGATCTGACCCCCCAACGTGTCCCTAGACAGATCCCTCGGTCCATAGGAAGCTGAAATCACTCCCTGAATACTCTCCACCGCCTTGGGAGTTCCCTGAAGGAGACAGTAGTCCTTGGTTGCTAATTCTGTCCCTCCTCCTTAAGTGGTAATGAAAGACAGTAGGAATTTCAGATGGGAGAGGATGGCAATGGCCAGAGTTTGGGCTAAACTTTTCTTCCTGGAGACAGCCCTAAGCCCCCAAATTAAGTTTCATAAGTGACTTACCCACACAATGAGGCAACATGGAACATCCAACAAGGATCCCTGATACCATCCAGTTTCCTCATATTTCAGCATATGGCCAGAGTTATGAAATGACTGGAGATAACTGCTCCCTTTTCTGGGAACTGGGTTCTGCTCACAGGCCCTCAAAAGAGCAGGTTAGACGGCTATGGATGGCCTTGCTGTATTCTTCCCTCCCTCCAGCGGCAGCTGATTGGACCCGGCGGGGGTCCTGACTTACCAGCCGCTCATTCAAGCTGGTGAGCTCAGCCTATCAGAGCCTCCCTTGCATCTTCAAATGGGGAGGAGTTGGCAGTTGGCGTTTGCGATAAAGCCCATTTGATTGGGTTGACCCAAAAGTTGTTTTGGGTTTTTCTATACCATTTTACAGAAAAATACGAACCAACTTTTTGGCCAACCCAATTGAATGGGGGTTCGGATTAATGCCAGGACAAATGCAAGCACGAGATGGAGCGGACTTAGGGGAGCAGGAGAAGCAGAGCAAGATGGTCTTCAAAGAAAATAAAGCAGACTGGGAGAGAGAAACTAAAGATAGGAACAAAACGGGAAGGGAGGGAAGAAGGATGAAAACAGGGAAAGACAGGTGCAGAGAGATGGAGAAACACAGAAGCTGGATGGGGTGGAGGAGGGAAATTTTTTGGTTCCTGGGACTTTCTCTTGACCAGCTTGTTCCCTGGAGGCCTGAATGTCTTTTATTTCTGTAAGATGCTTCCATATCCTTTTAGTGATCAGCCCTCTCTTCAAGTTTCTGTTTTGTGCAGCCACTGAGCTCTGATCTTAACTCTGACCTCACCCATATAGTAGGAGGGGACTTGGGGAGTGCTGGAGTCTGTCATTGGCCATGTCTTGTGAGTGTAACAGAGACCTGAGGACAGAGCCAGTTGCAAGGGCTAGGTGAAATCATAGGCAGGTTACATGTGGAAGTCAGGGCAAACATGCAACTGGCTTCTGAAAAGAGAATTCCCAGTGAACTGGCTGTTTGGGCTGAGAGACGAAAAAAGGCAGCAAGGGAGAAGGGAACTGGCCACGTTAAAGCAGGGATCTAGTTCTGGAAACACTGGGCAGAGGCTCAGCTGAGTAGGTCCCACACCCAGAACTGCAAGCCAAGATGGGCTGAGGTCTTAGGCCTTATCCTCTCAAGTCAGGGAAAGAAGACCTCTCAAAGAAAGGGAAAGAACATCTTTGTGTTTCCAAAAGTTCCACACAGTTTGTAAAGGGTCTGCTTTTGCCAGGTCACTTCCTACAGGCTTTTGTTGTTATTGTTGTTCATTTGCTCAGTCGAGTCCAACTCTTTGCAACCCCGTGAACTGCAGCCCGCCAGGCTTCCCTGTCCTTGCTTTGGAAGACTCAAACTGCAGAGCCACCAGGAAAACCCCCTTATCCTATTAAAGACCAATTCTCATTATTCATGTTATGTTCTATAAAGTCACCATGAGTACGTCATTCACAAAATACCAAGCCATTGCTACTAGGGGATATATTGTGTTGGCTTCCTCTGAGCCTCTGCTCACGTTGCCATCAGTCAGTACATAACTTTGGTTTATGTGGTTCTACTTTAAAATGCCTTATTTATTTATTATTGAAGTGTTGTTGATTTATAATGTTATGTTAGTTTCAGGTATATAGCAAAGTGATTCAGTTATACATACATGTATATCTATTTTTTTCAGGTTCTTTTGCCTTATAGGTTATTACAAAACACTGGGTATAGTTCCCTGTGCTATACAGTAGGTCCTTGTTGTTATCTATTTTGAGTTTGTACGTGTTAACCCCAAGCTCCTAATTTAACATATAGTGCTGATTCATTAACATTGAATTCATGACTAATGGCACCATAATTCATGCCCGAACAAAGCTGAACTAACACACATTTTTCCTATAAGGCTTATCATGGTCTTCTTGGTCTTAGGAACCCTAGACAGCATCCATGACACCTGCCAACTTCCTATTCTTCTGGACCTCGCTATAGGCTATTTTTGCTCCTTTGAGTATCATTTCCAAACTTCTCTTCCCAACATCCTTTCTACAACTTGTGGAACCCCTAAATTCCATGATACTAAGTGAATAGTCCCATTTTTCAGGCTCAGATCCAGAACCACCTACTTAGGGAAGCTTTTTCTGAAAGCCATATAGACTTCAGTTCTCCCTCACAAGTCCTTGTTTGTATTAGCATTAGAACTTTTATCACTCTGTTGGTGTCATCATTTATGGATACCCCTCCTCAAAATTACAGGAGCTCTTTGAGGGAAGAGAGTATTATTCTTTATTAATTTTTGTAGCCATAATGTCTAGCATAATACTGGGATCCTAATTGGTACTCAGTAATCACCTGATGAAAGAATCAGAGGGACTTCCCTGGTGGTCCCGTGGCTAAGACTCCACCTTGCAATGCAGGGGACTCAGGTTCAATCCCTCCTTGAGGAATTAAGAGCCTACATACAGCAGGGCAACTAAGCCTGTGCGCTACAACTAAAGAAAGCCCCCATGCTGCAACGAAGACCCAGCACAGCCAAAATTTAAAAAAGAAAAAAAAAAAAAGAATCAGAGATTCAGGACTGATGCCCAGTTCCAAGAGTCTATCCTTGGCTAATAGCTAGTGGGGACATTGACTCTCTGCAACGTTCCCTCCTTGTGATCAGACTTGGTCCTATCTGAGACTGAGCCTGCAGGAAGGGATCCAGTTGGGAAGAGACGAGTAAAGACCTGGCACAGCCTAGAAGCATTCATCAATGCAGACAGTTGAGCACAAGTAACCATTAACTTTCAGTGGAGGAGCATCTGTGGTAGTCACAGCATGGGCAGCCAAGTTCCAGGCCTCAGATGATCAGTTGAGCTGATGACATGTCAGGGAGGCGTTCCAGCTGTGACAGAAGGAGACATATGTACAACTGCACTTACACAAAAGTGCTCGCAAGCTCAGCCATGTCCGACTCTGTGATGTATGGACTGTAGTCCACCAGGATCCTCTGTCCATAGAATTCTCCAGGCAAGGATATTGGCATGGGTTGCCATTTCCTCCTCCAGGGGATCTGAGGGATCAAACCTACTTCCCTTACATCTCCTGCATTGGCAGATGGATTCTTTATCATTAGTGCCACCTGGGAAGCCCACAAAAGTTCTAAGGAATAATTTGCTTCATTAACATGACATCAAAACTTCTAAACTGAGTAAGTTAAATGGCTTAGATAACAAATCATACATAAAGATCACTGCTTTCCTAACTTTTTGTCTCCATCTTTGTATCAGTTTATCCCCTGGCCATGATATTTTAAGAGATACTGTCCATCCAACAAATGACATTTGATTTATTTACAATTATTTTAAAAATTTTATTGAAATATAGCTAATTTACAATGTTGTGTTAATCTGCTATACAGCAAAATGGTTCAGTTATACACAGATACATATATTTTCCATTGTGGTTTATCGCAGTATATTGGATATGGTTCCTTGTGCTATATAGTAGAGCATTATTGTTTATCCATCCTATATATAATAGTTTACATCTGCTAACCCCATACTCCTAATCCTTCCCTCTCCTACCCCACCCTACCCTCCTTTGGCAACTACAAGTCTGTTTTCTATGTCTGTGAGTCTGTTTCTGCTTCATGCCTATGTTCATTTCTGTCATAGTTTATATTTCAACATATAAGAGATATATGGTATCTGTCCTCTTTTTGACTTAATTCACTTAGGTATGATAACCTCTAGACACATCCACGTTGCTGCAAATGGCATTGTTTCATCCTTTTTATGACTGAGTAGTATCCCATCATGTATGATGTATCACATCTTCATCTATTTATCTTTTGATAAAAATTCAGGTTGTTTCCAGGTCTTGGCTATTATAAATAGAGCTCTATGAACACTGGGGTGCTAGTATATTTTCAAATTATAGTTTTATCGGGGTTTATACCCAGGAGTTGGATTGTAGGGATTATATGGCAACTCTTGTTTTAGTTTTTGGAGGAAACTCCATGCTGTTTACCACAATGGCTCTATCAATTTACATTCCCACTAACCCTGTAGGAAGGTTCCTTTTTCTCCAACAATTGTTAATAAATACTATTTTGAATAACTTCTTCTCATTGTTATTAGAGACATAGAGCTTCAAGCTCTGACCACCATAGACTTGCTCTATTCCAACCAAAAGTAGATACTTATATTTACTCTGCTTTGATAGTTAAATATATGATTTCTACATGGATTTTACAATATTGAGATAACTTCGGCATACCCTTTACTAAGTTTTATTATCTTCTCTTGGGAAACCTTAGACTGAGAGTAGCTGACATGAGTGTCGCAGTTTGCCAATGGCCTAATGCTGACTCCTAACATTAGGCCAAAGCATCACAAGCTAAATCCGGAAATGCCAAGGCCCTGATGTATCAGGATCATTGACTTATGTGTCAGCCCTTCTTCTTCTCCCACAATGAGCATCTTGACGACGAGGACTTTGCTCTGCTCATCTTGTCATGCCCGATATCTAAGACATTGCTAGGGACATAATAGGTGCAGAATACAAGTTTGTTGAATGAAAAAATGACTAAATACATGAATGACTTATAGGCCCCACTCAAAGCCCTTGATCACTTAGACCACATAGGCCTGTGTGTGTGTGCTAAGTTGCTTCAATCGTGTCTGACTCCTTGTGACCCTATGAACTGTAGCCCACCAGACTCCTCTGTCCTTTGGATTCTCCAGGCAAGAATACTGGAGTCGGTTCCATTTCATCCTCCAGAGGATCTTCCTGACCGAGGGATTGAACCCATGTCTCTTATGGCTCCTGAACTGGCAGGCAGGTTCTTTACCACTAGTGTTATCTGGGAAGCCCCCTCCTCAATTCCCAAAGCACTTTTTAACTTGACTGAGTAGTTGATACTTAGCCATTTGCTTCCTAGAGTGTAGTAGCTCTTAGGGGCTGGTCTTGTCCTTCCCCTATAAGCTCACTAATTCCTTGTAGGCAGGCTGTACCCTCTACAGCATCCAGTAAATATATATTGAGCACGTCAGTCAGTTGGCATAAATTATGAGATACCTAATGGGAACACTCTTCCAGATGCAATGGACCATTCAGACAAAAGCCATGGCTCTTTTCTTGCAAGAGCTTGCACAACAAAAGAACAAGAAATTGACTAGGAAAGATAGAAGAAGCCTATTGCAAATAGGAATCCCAGGACTCAGGAAAGATAGGTCTTTTAGGGTCCAGGGACAAACCAGCAGGCAGGGGTAACAAATCACTGAGCAGTGCTTGAGAGACAGGTTTATTCAGGCTGCTTGGTCTACCTGGGAAAATGGAGACCATACTCCAAAATACATCCCCTGGGTGGACCTGCTTTTAGCGCATGCTCCCAGAGAATCTCTTCCTCATATGTCCAGAATGTTTTGTCTTGTTATAATAAGAGATTTCCCATCAAGGAAACATTTCAGTCCCTGCTGGAGGAGGTTGGTGGTCTCCAGCTTGGCTCTCTGAAAATACCACCCTCTCACACCTGCATCCACCCCCTCTGCCCTCAGTCACCAAAGGAAAACCCACCGAGTCCCTTGGGTACCCACCCCTGGCAACCTTTTAACCTACTCCTCTATGCCCTCGCCTACCTTCTCCCCGGGAAAGGCAGCTGTAGCCCTAGCAGAAATAAGAAAGTCCATTTGTACAGCAAGTATAAGCATTTTAGCATATTGAGTGCTCCAAATATTTAAATATCTATGATATAGGAAACATGGAGAACATTAAAACCCATTTTCTCCCTGCTGACTGTAAGAGAGGAAATACACACAATCCCTGCTCTCTTGGCAGTCGGTTCCAGTTCATCCTGCAGGGGCTCTTCCTGACCGAGGGATTGAACCCATGTCTCTTATGGCTCCTGAACTGGCAGGCAGGTTCTTTACCACTAGTGTTATCTGGGAAGCCCCCTCCTCAATTCCCAAAGCACTTTTTAACTTGACTGAGTAGTTGATACTTAGCCATTTGCTTCCTAGAGTGTAGTAGCTCTTAGGGGCTGGTCTTGTCCTTCCCCTATAAGCTCACTAATTCCTTGTAGGCAGGCTGTACCCTCTACAGCATCCAGTAAATATATATTGAGCACGTCAGTCAGTTGGCATAAATTATGAGATACCTAATGGGAACACTCTTCCAGATGCAATGGACCATTCAGACAAAAGCCATGGCTCTTTTCTTGCAAGAGCTTGCACAACAAAAGAACAAGAAATTGACTAGGAAAGATAGAAGAAGCCTATTGCAAATAGGAATCCCAGGACTCAGGAAAGATAGGTCTTTTAGGGTCCAGGGACAAACCAGCAGGCAGGGGTAAAAAAATCACTGAGCAGTGCTTGAGAGACAGGTTTATTCAGGCTGCTTGGTCTACCTGGGAAAATGGAGACCATACTCCAAAATACATCCCCTGGGTGGACCTGCTTTTAGCGCATGCTCCCAGAGAATCTCTTCCTCATATGTCCAGAATGTTTTGTCTTGTTATAATAAGAGATTTCCCATCAAGGAAACATTTCAGTCCCTGCTGGAGGAGGTTGGTGGTCTCCAGCTTGGCTCTCTGAAAATACCACCCTCTCACACCTGCATCCACCCCCTCTGCCCTCAGTCACCAAAGGAAAACCCACCGAGTCCCTTGGGTACCCACCCCTGGCAACCTTTTAACCTACTCCTCTATGCCCTCGCCTACCTTCTCCCCGGGAAAGGCAGCTGTAGCCCTAGCAGAAATAAGAAAGTCCATTTGTACAGCAAGTATAAGCATTTTAGCATATTGAGTGCTCCAAATATTTAAATATCTATGATATAGGAAACATGGAGAACATTAAAACCCATTTTCTCCCTGCTGACTGTAAGAGAGGAAATACACACAATCCCTGCTCTCTTGCACAGTTGCAAAACTGCTAGCCTAATCATATTGCCTATGGAAAGCACCTCTCCCGTCTCCTCTAGTCCAGTTTTAGGTTGCATTTACTGTAAACAAAGATGTATTTTGGGGATGGGGGAACGGTTGGATTGAGTTTATTGTTTATGTAAATCTCTCAGAATGTGACATAGCAAGATAGCTTCCTATGTTGCGTTGATCCAGATTTTAGGCCAACAGCCAAAGTATTTTATCTTTTCCTTCATTATAGTGATCTTCCAATTAGCTGTGCTCTGTAATACCCTGATTTTGGTGGCAGTGGTTTGGACAGGATTGTTTGATAGTTCTGCTCGAGAGGCAAAATAAGGGGCCTTATTATTGAAGTGCAGAGGTTGTGTGGGAGCTGAGTTCTGTTGCAAAGTTTGCCGATAAGGGGAAAACCGGCCCTTAAGCGTCCATTCTGTTCTGTATATTAACACTTCTAATCTGCACTGCTGATAAAACTGCAAGCCATTTGCCTTTGGAGGAATTAGTTCTGCCTCACTTGTGTAACCAGGCGATGGTGATTAACCTTTAAACTGTCCAATATTCCCAGCAGCCTCCTGCTCCAGATTAGAAACTATTTAGTTATGACCAACTAAATTAACAACACTCCCTCCCCTGAAGAATGAGATTTGGAAGGTGGGTGCATTTTAAGGTGGAATTGTGTTTTGAATTGGTGAACCATCCTTCTAAGGTGCCTATTTCCTCCTTCTCAGAGTGGAGGCAGCCACACAGGGGATGGATGGCTCAGCTGGGGGATGTGGAGGAGGAAAGAGTAGGGAGGGGGACCAGTTGTCCCGGTTGGGTTTGCAGATCTGAAGCTTCGTGGGCACAAAGGAAATTTGTTTGAGGTTTAGATTTCCTTCCCTGTTATCATCCAGGTTAAAAAAAGGCGTTTAGCTCTTCTGCTAGACCCACACCATTGTGGGATTGAGCAGTTGTTCCTAACGGGAAGATGAAGGAATAAAGAAAGTAGCTCCCTAACCACCCAACTCTCAATTTCTTCCCAGAATTGAATGTCAGAAAAAGATGCCAACTAACTTTCCTGTTCCAGACCCGCGGATCTGCCCACTGCGATTGCGTCTGCCCAACTGAACTGCAGTCACGCTGACGATCCCGCTTCAGCTCTCTCCTCTCTGCCCATTTCCGGTGTGTCATTTATCAGTGGAAGCATACTATCGGTGGTGAGGGCCAGACAATTACGTAATCGTGTCATACCTGAAACCCCCAAATTGTTGGTCCTCCCGAATAACAAATAAAATGAAACAACCGCGCTCATGACCATGACCCCGCCACCACCCAATCCTGCTAGCAGTCTTCTCTGTTTTACTAGTTGCATATGAGCTGCCTCCTTAAAAACTGCTAATCTAGATACTGCATTAGCAAAACGTCAGTCAAGCCGCCGTCCACGGCGAAGCCTTCTTCATATACCAATTTAAATCATTCATGGTCTTTTCTTTGGCATTATTCAAAAGATCATAATAATTTTCTTGTGCCCACAGCACAAAAAAATCAATTATTTCCCCACAAAGACTTGAAAGTACTTAGCGAGTGCGGCAAGAAAAGCTGAGGGTGATATCAAATTGAAATTGCACTCATTACATACAACACAATTAGTTGCCACTAGCCTGGCCGGGCTTTAATTCTGAATGGCATATCTTTATTATTACAGAAACAAGCATGCAAATGGCATTGTTCAGGATTTGCCGAAATCAATAGGATATAACGCTGTGTGTTTGGTGGCCACCGTCACTCACGCTGCTGTGGATGTGAGATAATGTGGGTGTTTGAATTAATGAAGGGAGCAGGCAACATCATAAGTGACACCCAAATAAAAGAAATGGGTACATGATATTTGTAATTATTCTACTTGTGTTTTTGTTGTAAATACTTGTGCTTTTTGTTTTTTAATCAAAGGATTAATTGCATTTTAATAAGGCATTATGATTTGCAGAGCTTTAGTTAATTAAAACGTGTAGTATACAATTATGAAGTGATGCTGAGATATTTCTAAAGATCACCCATATGTTCAGAATATGTATAATTTTTCTGTTAAGCAGTTGCAATCTCTCCTCTATCTACTCCCCACCCACCCCCCACTTCTCCTTGGTCCCTCTCCCGCCCACAGAAGACACGATGACTTATGTGAAATGTTAGTGACTCAACAATTCCAGTTGGATTTCTCTAAGAGGCAACTAGAACCTGGTTTAGGTTATTGCCCAAATTAAAATGACTGCGAAGGAACACTCGTGTGATAAACTGTGGCAGAAAACTTCCTGGTCGACACTTGACTTTCTAGTTAATCCTCCCAAGGTGCAGCCCTGTAGAGGTCTGGAGAGGTAATGTGAGTTTTAAGTGCAAGCATTGAGAAGTTAGATCTGTGTGAGGTGGCACCATTGAGAGTTAGATCCTGGTGGGTTCCCCAAAGGCCAGGACACAGTCCCAGTGGGACCGCTGAGCCCTGACCTAGTTCTCCAAGACACAGAAGAACTTACCAGGAAGGGGTAATAAGGGGAGAGGGGATGCTGAACGACACAGGAGCTAGGAATTCCCGAGCGTTACCATATTAGTAATTCACAGTGGAATCCAGCCCAGAGACATGTAATCGCGTTTCCTGTAGGTGTGTATTATGTGAAGGCTGATGGATTAATTGCTAGATAGATGGAATAGAGCTAAGGTAAAACATTATTAAAAAGTTTTAAAATCTTAATATAACATTTTGAAGTTTGCTTTGGGGAATTTTTTTCATTTCAGTCTCCTAGTTTTCCATTCTCTCTGGGATCAGGAGTCTTTATTGTCTTCACAGAAGAGGGGGATCTATTTGCCGAGAACTTAGGATGGTCTTCATTGAGGCTGTGTGGACCTGGGATGGCGGGCAGATGCAGGACATAGTGACTGGGCCCCATGTGGCCAGTTTATACAATGGGGTGAGCTGACTTCAAAAGGCAGAATTCCACTTATCCTTGGGGTCCTGGGCACCCAAGGGCTGATTTTTCTCTCCCTCTGAAGACCAAGAGGCTACATGGAGGAATATTAAGATCCCTCAGTCCCCTCCAAAGCAACGTGAAGAAGGATAATGTTGAATGCAAGAGGATTCTATAGCATTCATGACCCAAACCTGGTTTTCCAGGAGACCCACAATCGTGCTCTGAGTAGGGTGGCCCAAAGCTGATTTAAAATTTAATATTATTAGGTTGGTCATGGCTTCCTATTTTAACTCTGAAAACCTAGAGCCTGAAAAGGTGGCTCATTCAAAGCATGCTAACATATTTGCTCAGCAGCACAATGATGTGTGATGGAAAATAAACTCTTGTGGCTTGTTCATCCTATCAGTCGCGGCCTGCAGCGGGGAAAGAATGAGGGAAGGTCAGTCAATTATGTGTGGTAATCACCGTAAGCATATTATCTGAGACACAGATGTCTTCTGTGACCCCACACGACATGGCTATTAACCTTGGAGCAATATAAAAATGGAGTGGGCTTGGGGGGAGGAATGGAGGTAAGTCAGACTCTCTGTCTAGCCTTGTTCATAGGCTCATGGGAAAAAAGTTGTGGACATGAAGACTATTTTCAGAAACCCAGCCACCAGTCTGACTCCTGCTCAACTAGGCCAAATCCTCACGCCCTTCCTTCCCGAGACCTTGCTGGAGGCCTAGTCCTGTGCGGAAGGACTCATCTTGTCTGAAAATGAGACTGGCGAGTAGACTTGGGAGATGCTGCAGGCTGGGATGCAACTTTCTGTTCACCAGAAGAAAGACGAGAGAGCAAAAAGCAATTTGACTGTTGAAATGTGTGTGTTTAGATACGTTGATGTACAGTCTTGGATGGTAGTGGGCAGGGAAGCCAATGGGGTCACTCAGGCACCTGGCTTACCCCAGGGACCCAGACTGATGAAAGTCAAGGTTGTTATGCCCAATGGGCTTTTGCTGCCAGGTCTAGCTGGGATTCTGGGATCTCCTTAGAGAAGTGAGGCCAGAGACTCCTAGCACGGGACTGAGCACAGGGTGATGTTCCAGGAAAGGGGTCGATATATTGTTAACGGGTCCAGGCTGGACACTCATTTAGGGAAGTGCCTGCCCTGGGAAGGCTGTAGACTGAGGATTCAAAGTTAAATAAATGCATCCCTTTCTTCCAGGATCTTATAGTCCAGGGTGGGATAAGGCGGGTGAGGATGAGGGAAAATCTTAAACTGAAATAAACTTTCTACTCATTTCCAAATATGGTAGGGATCCTGGAGTAAGTCTATAGAAAGAGTTACATGTAGAAGTGAGGAAGCCACGGAGCTTGGGAAATTTTTCCTAATAACAACTGTCTTTGGAGGAACTTACCAGGAGCGGGGTGCTGTCCTGGGCACTGTTCTTGCCGGTGGTGTAATTCTCACAGCTCTGTGAGGAGCACTGGACCCATGGTGAGCTTGAGAATCAGAAGAGTAAGGCTACTGTTTTCCAAGGTCTCATAGCTGATAAGAGCTGAGATAGAATTCCGACCCAAAGGACTCCAAACTCCACTAGAAAGGAAGATGTAGTTGCCTGTCAGGCAAGAGAGACAGCATTTCCAGTGAAGGGAAATGTATACACAAGGGTATGAGGTGCATCCGGGCAGCACAGGGAGAGCAGGACTGGGAGCAGGTGGGAGGGGCATGACCAGGGAGCCAGGCAGACCTGGGCCTGGGGCCTGGAGGTCCCCACCACAGGATTTGGCTTCATCCCCTCAACAAAAGAAGGACAATATAACCAGATGTGTGTTTCTGAAAGGTTTCTATCAGAGTTGCAGGGCAAATGGATTGTAGGAGCTAAAAATTCTAGACAGCTGAAGTCAATTAGAGAACTATTACAAGTCCAGGTACAGGGTAGTGATGTAAGACAATGCTGGAGAGGAAGGTTCTAGATGTAAGAAAAGCCAGGAGGATTTGGCAGTTGAAGGGATGTGGTGATGAGGAAAAGCAAAGAGCCCAGCATCACCTTGGTCCCTCACAACTGCTTACATGTTTCACTTCTCTTTTAGAATAGAAACATTAGGCTTTGAAAAGATTGTCACTTGCCCAAAGTCAACATCCATATTTTATCCTAGCCAGGTTTGGCACCCCGTTTCTGGTCTGTAGCCAACACTCCCACTGTTGTACATTGTGTGTGTGTGTGTGTGTGTGTGTGTGTGTGTGTATGTGGTGGGGAGTGGACAGAGATCTGTTCCTTTAGGACCTTTAATCTAAGTTCACCTCTTCTATGTATCTCCTCTCTTCTTCTCTTGCCCTGAACTGTCTCCACTGAAAGTTTAGTGACTTATTAGGCAAATCGCACCAGCCACGCCAGCTACTTTTATATTTTTAAGCTGTTATGAAATGATTCTACCAAATGAGCTACAGAAGAGTTGGTGTTGCAGTAATTAAAAAAAAAAAACCCTTAGAA
Organism: Tragulus kanchil; assembly: GCA_022376925.1. Lineage (NCBI taxonomy): Eukaryota > Metazoa > Chordata > Mammalia > Artiodactyla > Tragulidae > Tragulus > Tragulus kanchil. The sequence goes on along the minus strand of JAIOJX010000029.1, from coordinate 135,843,683 downwards.
CAGCTTAATCTAATAGGAACTCATGACACACGTTTTAGTAGGTGTCATACAATTGTGGTGGATGTGACTAATAAAGGGCCTCACGGAGTGTTATTTTCAAAGTCACAGCAGACACGGTTGGGGGTCTTTGGGGCATTCTCTCTGAACCCCCTACCTTCCTAATAGAGCCCGTTTTGTTCCATTCCACCTGTTCCATGGGGTTCACAAATCCAGAGGAAGCTGCTTCTTGTCCCAGAAATGGCAGGGCAGAAGGAGGGAATGGCTCTGGGTTCTCAGCTATGTCACTGAGCTGTTGACCACACACTGCAGAGCTGTCCTACCTTTGACCTTCATGCACTGGGCGATCATTTTAAATTCTTTATCGTAGATGTCATTTTTTTCTTTATAAAAAATATATGGTGAAATGCATATACCTAGGGTAAGATTTACCACTTTAACCGTTTCTGAGTATACAGCTCAGCAGCATTAAATTGTTGTCCAGCCATTACCACCATCAACTCCTGAACTTTCATCTTCCCAGATGGAAACACTGGACCCATTAAACATGAACTCCCCACACTCCTCCCTCCAGCCCTGGGAAGCCACCATGCTGCTTTCTGGTTCTATACATTTGTCTGCTCTGGGAACCTCATAGCAGCAGCCTCATACAGTGTGTGTCTTTTTGTCACTGGCTTATTTCAGTTAGTTAAACGCCTCAAGGTTCATCAATGGTATAAGTCATTTTGAAAATGAAGTTTCTGATACTTACAGCTGAAGACATCTCAAGTTACGAAACCTGTTAAACCAAATTTCAAATTTTGTCTTTTCATCTTGATTCTCAAGTATAAAGTTAAGAGCATAGACTCAATGACCAAATCTCTGATTTTAAATCCTCTCTCTACCACTTACTGATTGTGTGACCTTAGAAAATTTGATTACCTCACTATACTTCAATTCACCCAGCTATAAAATGGGGGAGATGGCATTGCCTCCTGTATAGGATTGCTGGAGGATTAAATGAGTTATTACATATATTGTCCACTAATATATATATATATATATATATATATATATATATACACATACATATATAATTATGTAATTATATTACATAATTATAATATATGCAGTTATATTACATACATTGTCCACTAATATATATAATATATAAGCTAATAATACTGTTCATTATTAGCCATGAGCAGGCAACAGTTTTGACAGCTTTCCCTGAATGCTGTGTGTGAGTTTATCCTATACTTGGCCAGCTATTGGTAGACAGATGATGGGGAATGTGCCCCCTCCTTTGCCAAAAATGAAGTAAAGTGAAGTAACCTGCTCATGGTCACACAGCCTATCCAGTGGGATCATTCTGGATCTCAGGTCCTTAACCAGTTGTGTGTGTGTGGCGGGGGGGTGGGGGGAGTGGTGTTCAGTTGCTCAGTAGTGTCTGACTCTTTGTGTACCCATGGACTATTTAGGCTGCCAGGCTCCTCTGTGTATGGAATGTCCTAGGCATACTCCAAGAATACTAGAGTCATTTGCCATTCTCTCCTCCAGGGGATCTTCTCGACCCAAGCATTGAACCGTCTCTTGTGTCTCCTGCATTGGCATGAACTTTCATCTTCCCAGATGGAAACCTCCATTAAACATGAACTCCCACCTCCCTCCAGCCCTGGGAAGCCACCATGCTGCTTTCTGGTTCTATACATTTGTCTGCTCTGGGAACCTCATAGCAGCAGCCTCATACAGTGTGTGTCTTTTTGTCACTGGCTTATTTCAGTTAGTTAAACGCCTCAAGGTTCATCAATGGTATAAGTCATTTTGAAAATGAAGTTTCTGATACTTACAGCTGAAGACATCTCAAGTTACGAAACCTGTTAAACCAAATTTCAAATTTTGTCTTTTCATCTTGATTCTCAAGTATAAAGTTAAGAGCATAGACTCAATGACCAAATCTCTGATTTTAAATCCTCTCTCTACCACTTACTGATTGTGTGACCTTAGAAAATTTGATTACCTCACTATACTTCAATTCACCCAGCTATAAAATGGGGGAGATGGCATTGCCTCCTGTATAGGATTGCTGGAGGATTAAATGAGTTATTACATATATTGTCCACTAATATATATATATATATATATATATATATATATACAGATAGATATATAATTATGTAATTATATTACATAATTATAATATATGCAGTTATATTACATACATTGTCCACTAATATATATAATATATAAGCTAATAATACTGTTCATTATTAGCCATGAGCAGGCAGCAGTTTTGACAGCTTTCCCTGAATGCTGTGTGTGAGTTTATCCTATACTTGGCCAGCTATTGGTAGACAGATGATGGGGAATGTGCCCCCTCCTTTGCCAAAAATGAAGTAAAGTGAAGTAACCTGCTCATGGTCACACAGCCTATCCAGTGGGATCATTCTGGATCTCAGGTCCTTAACCAGTTGTGTGTGTGTGGCGGGGGGGTGGGGGGAGTGGTGTTCAGTTGCTCAGTAGTGTCTGACTCTTTGTGTACCCATGGACTATTTAGGCTGCCAGGCTCCTCTGTGTATGGAATGTCCTAGGCATACTCCAAGAATACTAGAGTCATTTGCCATTCTCTCCTCCAGGGGATCTTCTCGACCCAAGCATTGAACCTGCGTCTCTTGTGTCTCCTGCATTGGCATGCAGATTCTTTACCACTGTGCCATCTGGGAAGCCCCCTAATAATAACAATAGTAATGATAATAAGAATGAATTACTGGGACTTCCCTGGTGGTCCAGTGGTTAAGACTCTGTGTTCCCAATGCAGGGGACCTGGGTTTGATCCCTGGCCAGGGAACTAGATCCCACATGCCACAACTGAGACCCAGCACAGTCAAATAAACAAATAAAAATAATCTAAAGATAAAAGAATGAATTACTGTGTGACAGGTACCCTTTTAATACTTTTATCTAATAATTCATTTAATCCTCCAGCAATCCTATGAAGGTGGTAATATTATTACCCACATTTTGTAGTTGGGTGAATTGAAGTATAGAGAGACAAGCAAACTTTCTAACCTCTGCCTGGAATGAACCATCAGGGCCCTTTCCAGTCCTTCTTGGTCTTTTGCTTGCTTAGATCTTCCCGCTCCCATCTGAGTAGCATGCCCCACTTCTTGATCCAATGTCAGTTCTAGAAGGAACAATTCCAGGGTCACAGAACCTAAAGATCCACAGGCAGCTGGTGCCATGGGCCAGAAGACAAAGGGTGGGCAGTCAGGCCACCAGATCACTTCTTCGAGAGTCCTGGGCTCAAGGAGAGAGGTACTTGAGGAATGGTGAATGATCCTGGGTAGCATGGGTGACAGTAAACCTGGTCTCTTGACTCACTGTGCTGGCATCTGAGGAGGAAATGGGCACAGGGATTTGGGGAGCAAACTGAGGGAGGACCCAGCAAGCATGGAAAGTTCCAGAGACTAGGATGCAGATTGGAGACACACTTACTTTTTCCCTGACAGTTCTGGGAGGAGACTAGCAGTCCCTGCTCTAAACTCGCTGTTGTCATTATAGAAGAGCTTTTGTTGTGACCAAGGAAGGAGGAGAGAGGAAGAAGATGGCTTCCAAGCCAAAGAGCACGGGAGTCAAAGAATCAACTCTGGAGACTGGAGTATGTGTGTGTGTGTGTGCATGCAAAATGTGCCTAAATTTCCCCATATGTATCAAGGAGGATAGGAAAATGCCTGTTCTTCTAGAATGATGAAGATCTTGTCAAGAACAAATGAAAGGACTGCCCTAAAGGTTCAGTGGTTAAGACTCTCTGCTTTCACTGCAGGGGGCATGAGTTTGATCCCTGGTCAGGGAATTAAGGTCCCACATGCCACATGATGTGGTCAAAAAAAAAATTATTTTTACGTTAAAAAAAAGATCAAAGGAAATATATAGTTAACATGGTATTCCATATTGACTACAGTTTAGCACGCTATTATATAAGAGAACAAATGAGGTAATGTATGCTTTGCAAAGAAGAAAACCTTCAGGGCAAATTGTTATTAGTGTGCCTTTTCAAGATGTCATTTGACCTGACCTCACGATAATAGAAGGAAATTTACACTCATGCATGACATGATCAGAACGCAACGTTAGCTGTGTCCCATTTTGTTGCCCATGGAAGTCAAAAAGGCTTTTGAGGAGACCCAAATGTCAGTTCCCCATTACCTCCTTTGCAGAAATGCTCATGTCTGCAGTGTCGGCCCTGGAGTGCTAGGTGGGACTGAAACTCTCAGGAAGCCCAATTGAACAGAAGGGAACAGATTCCGATTTTTCTTAGCAGAAGGAGAGCTGAGGTCGACAAGTGCCCCTAGAAGCAGGAAGGCTGCCTGATAAACTATATATTTGGTGAAGGAATGAGAAGGAGATAAAAGATTAAAAAATGTAATAGAAGATTTGCTTACACTTCTTGGAATGGTAATTAAATTTATTTATAGTTATGGAAAATTTGGGGAAGGGAGAAAAAGCAATTTAAATGCAGAGTTTTCACAGGGCGGCTGCAAATGGCTTGCTTTAACTCGCCTCTGAGTAGAAGGCATGGGACCCCAATAAGCGAATAGGATGCAGATTGGAGACACACTTACTTTTTCCCTGACAGTTCTGGGAGGAGACTAGCAGTCCCTGCTCTAAACTCGCTGTTGTCATTATAGAAGAGCTTTTGTTGTGACCAAGGAAGGAGGAGAGAGGAAGAAGATGGCTTCCAAGCCAAAGAGCACGGGAGTCAAAGAATCAACTCTGGAGACTGGAGTATGTGTGTGTGTGTGCATGCAAAATGTGCCTAAATTTCCCCATATGTATCAAGGAGGATAGGAAAATGCCTGTTCTTCTAGAATGATGAAGATCTTGTCAAGAACAAATGAAAGGACTGCCCTAAAGGTTCAGTGGTTAAGACTCTCTGCTTTCACTGCAGGGGGCATGAGTTTGATCCCTGGTCAGGGAATTAAGGTCCCACATGCCACATGATGTGGTCAAAAAAAAAATTATTTTTACGTTAAAAAAAAGATCAAAGGAAATATATAGTTAACATGGTATTCCATATTGACTACAGTTTAGCACGCTATTATATAAGAGAACAAATGAGGTAATGTATGCTTTGCAAAGAAGAAAACCTTCAGGGCAAATTGTTATTAGTGTGCCTTTTCAAGATGTCATTTGACCTGACCTCACGATAATAGAAGGAAATTTACACTCATGCATGACATGATCAGAACGCAACGTTAGCTGTGTCCCATTTTGTTGCCCATGGAAGTCAAAAAGGCTTTTGAGGAGACCCAAATGTCAGTTCCCCATTACCTCCTTTGCAGAAATGCTCATGTCTGCAGTGTCGGCCCTGGAGTGCTAGGTGGGACTGAAACTCTCAGGAAGCCCAATTGAACAGAAGGGAACAGATTCCGATTTTTCTTAGCAGAAGGAGAGCTGAGGTCGACAAGTGCCCCTAGAAGCAGGAAGGCTGCCTGATAAACTATATATTTGGTGAAGGAATGAGAAGGAGATAAAAGATTAAAAAATGTAATAGAAGATTTGCTTACACTTCTTGGAATGGTAATTAAATTTATTTATAGTTATGGAAAATTTGGGGAAGGGAGAAAAAGCAATTTAAATGCAGAGTTTTCACAGGGCGGCTGCAAATGGCTTGCTTTAACTCGCCTCTGAAGGTTAACAGTGTGGCAGGGAGGTCGGACTGAAGTGCGTATGATAAGTGACAAGTGTTAACATGGCAAATCATGTATTTAAAATTACTCTGAGCTTTATCAAATGTTTCCTCTCAAAAAATAAACTATCCTGGAAGGAAAGGTTAACCGAGAAAAGAGTATTACTCTACTGTTTCTGAGCTGACCGCGGAGGGGGTGGTGGAGGGAAAAGCATTCTGTAATGTAGGAGAAGTGGTGATAAATGGAAATCGGTTGTTATGTTATTAACAATAAAGAAGCTAGAATATTCCAGACTTACATGGCACTGGGAGGAAAGGCAAGTAAATATTCCCTTTGCTCTTCATCTTCCTTGTCTTCCTATGAGCTGAGCAGCTTCTTGGTGGAAAAGGGACACCAGGCAGATGCAATGTTGATGACCGGAACAGCCAGTACCACAGAGCTCTAACTACCCCCAGTCAGCCTTGACCATTACGAGGTGTCCAGAGCACACTCTGGAGTCCTCCAGTCACTAACCCCTCACCTGTTCTCCATTCCTCACAAGCCCATTACTCCATTTCTCCCTTTCTCCCTTTCTCTGACCCTGCCTGGTTGAACAAATTATTCTTACATACAGTGCTTTGGAACAATCTCCAAGATGTATTTGTAAGTGGAAAAAGCAAAGTGCATTATATTCAACAACACAGATGAATCTTAAAACTGTAATACTGAGCAAAAAAACTGCAAGACACAAAAGACTGTATACAATATGATTGCATTAACATACAGCTTAAAAACAGGCAAAGCTGAACTTTAGTGTTTAGAGATGTTTATAAACCTCTTTGCAGAAGAACAAAGCTCTAGGGAAAAAAAACAAGCAAATAAATATCACAACAGTCAAGATAATGTTTCCCTCTGCAGGGAGGTAGGGAGTGGATGACTAAGGAGAGGCAGATGGGAAGCTCTGGAGTGCTGGAGTGCTCTGTTTCTTGAGCTGAGTGGGGGCTACACAAGGGTACACTTTCGAGTTATTAGTTCTAGTTTTTCCATTTTCTATGTGCATGTTATTTTCCCCCAATAACCTTTTTCTTTTTTCACAAAAATCTAGATACAGAGCTGTGTACCTATAATATACCATTCATTTCCAAAAATAAGATACACGTATGTACAAGGCAAACACTAAATAGAAAGTTAGAAGAAGCTAACTCATTGTATACAGCTAATTGAACCTTGGTATTCAACCGGAACAAAGACAGAAGGATAATAGAAAACTGTAAGATGGATTAAAAAGAAAGTCTTATGGCAGTGTTATTTATAAACAAAGAGGTAAAAGACTAAATCAAGTCAACTTCAGAAGTGTTTATAAGTGTAATGTCTTGACCAAGTAGGACTTACTCCAAGAATGTATCACTCAATAGCAGAATATATATCAATGTCAAGTAACCACTCATCAGATTAAAAGAGAAAAAACTTGTGATCATCTTAGCAGATGTAGAAAATATTTAATAAAATGCAGAACTCATAACTGAAGTAAAGAGAAAAAGAAAAAAGAAAAGAAAATATTTATCTAACTAGAAATAGAAGGGATCTATTTTAGTCCGATAAAGAGTATCAGCCCAAAATCTACAGTCTCAATGTGTGAAGTTTAGCAAGATTTCCTTTGATGTCAAGAAAAAGACATGGATGTCTTCTATCACTGCTCTTAGACAAGATTGCACTTGAGGTCCTCAAGATGTAATAACACAAGGAAAAAAGTAGTTGTAGGAAAGGAAACAAATTATTATTTACAGACATAACTATCTACACAGAGAAACTCAAACCCAAGCTCTTAGACCTAAGAGTCGAAGTCTGGATACAGCACACACTTAAAAAAAATTAGCACTTCTAGACACCAATAATAATCTATTAGCCAAGATGATATTCAGTGTCATTCCAAACAAAGTTCCAGTAGGATTTTAACAGAAATTAATCTGATTTTAAGACTTGTCCATTAAAGTAGACATGCGTAAGTAACTAACATAAATCTGAAAAAGAAGAAAGACAAGGGACTTGCTTCATAAGCTCTCAAGACTTATTTTCAAGTTGGTCAATTCACCAAATGCCAGTTTGTCAAATGGCTAATTCAGTGAAAGGCCAGATTGCCAAAAGTTAATTTCCCCAAAGCGAATTTGTTGAAGAATTAATTACACAAATGACTGACTCACAAAATTTACAATATGTGCTGAGTAGCCAAATAAGCAAAATTCTTGACTTTATGAGAATTCTGAGCAAGGATATGTTCAACATAGGAAATATAGTCATGATTATACACCTCAAGTATAATCATCATATACCCATCATATAATCAATGACTTTATAATAATTTAACCTTCACTAGTATGTTCTTATATGCAATATACATGAAAAAAGATAAAAATCTCTATATTAGTATATTCAAGACTATATTAAAATGTTCAGGAAGACAGTTTTCATAAACTAACTTTTGGCAAGCATTCCTTTAAATGCTGTTAAAAAATGTAATTTAGAATATATATATATATATTCTACATATAAAATCAATTTGAGAAAATTGTCTCAAGAAGAATATTGTCATGTTTTAATGTATTAAAACATTTATTTATTATGTTCATTTCTTAAAATTTTTGAAAACTTAGCAAATATGATAAGGGTTAGCAAACTGGACATTAGGTGGATTTCCTTAAGAACTGGTCTTCAGGGCTTCCCCTGGTGGTCCAGTGGGTAAGGACGCCACCTTGCAGTGCAAGGGGCGCTGGTTGGAGCCCTGGCCTGGGAAGATCCCACGTGCCGCGGAGCGGCTGGACTGATGTGTCCAATTACCGAGCCGGAGCTCTGGGGCGCATGCGCCCAGAGCTGGTGCTCTGCAACGACCGATGCCACCGCGATGGGAGGCCCACACGGGCCAAAGAACAAAGACAGATGAAAATAGAGAAATAAAAGACCAATAGAAGTGGCCCGCTCCCCTCCCTCCCCAACCCGACCCCCACCCAAAAAAAAAAAAATGTTCAGTTAAAAAAAAAAAAAAGAACTGATCTTCACATAGACTCCATATTCTATGATTCCATTCATATGACATGTCTAGAAAAAGCCAATCTGTAGAGATGAAGAATAGATCAGCTGTTGCCTAGTGCTAGAGGGGTGGTGGGTAGGTATGAGGATTAATTACAAAAGGGCATGAAGGAACTTCATAGTACAATGGAAATGTTCCTAACCTGAACTGTGGTGATGGAACCACTCTATAAATTCACTCAAATCATTGAATTGTACACTTGCAGTGGGTGAATTTTAGAGTTGTAAATTATAACTCAATGAAGCTGTTAAAAAATGGGAATAATGGCTTTCAGTAAATTGATTGCCAGCATAATAACCTGGAACTATTATTATAAAAGTATAGCAATTAAGAGAGTGTGCCATTGGTATAGGAGTAGCTGGAAAGAACAGTAGAGTAAAACAGAAAGCTCAGAAACAGATTCAAATGTAGGTATGATCTTGATATACTGCAGAGGCAATGCCTAAAAATAAGTGAGGAAAGAATGGACTATCCACTAATTGGTATTATGTCACTTGACTAGCCATATAAAAACAGAATAAAATTTGATATCTATATTACATCACACACAAAATTTAACTCCAACTTATTAAAGAGCTAAATATAAAAAAAGTAAGACTTTAGACTTCTGGTCTGCCTTATTAGAAGCTTAGAAATCATCACACTATCCTAACAACTACAAAGCTGAACAAAGTGAAAAAACCAACAAGTCTTCTTAGCTCTATCAGGGAAGTGAAATCACAGGGCAAATGCCCACCCCTCAAATTGGAGAGACAGACAGACTGATACAGAGAATTACATCATCCCAGAGCAGAAACCACCATGGGAACCAGGTAGGAAAAATCTAAACTGTAATTGACAGATTGCTGGAGGCTCAATGTAGACAAACTCAAGAAATAGAAGCATCAGGGAGACCCAGTCACAGAAAGGCTCTCACACTTTTGTGAGTTTTACCATAAGAAGCTCTATGAGGTTCTCATAGTCAGTACTGGAGAAAAATCCCCTTGTGCTTCCTGCACAAGTAGGAGAAAAGACAGCATTCTGAAATACATCAGAGCATTCTATTCTTTTTAACAAGGCCTGGCCTCAGGAGAAACTATTTTACCAGAGTCTAACTTATTGGGAGTTTATCAGACTCTAACCAACCTGGGGGAAGGGAAGTACCCAACACCAGCTCACTCTAGACTTCCAAGTGGAGGAAGGGAAATACACATCATCCTTTCCCACTGAAGGGAGGAGAAAATTGTGAGAAGCCCTGGTGAAGTTCACAGTTCAGGGCCACAGGCTTACCAAAAGACTGAGACCTAAGCATAGGATAGCATCATTTATCCCTTCCTCCCACATCTTACAACTACATTAGTAAAGATTCATTCCTCCATTTACCCAGGGCACCATGTCCCTCTTTCAACAAAAAAATTGAAAGACGTATGTGTGTTAGTTGCTCAGTCATGTCTGCCTCTTTGCGACCTCATGGAATGTAGCCTGCCAGGTTCCTCTGTCCGTGGAATTTTCCAGGCAGGAATACTGGAGCATGTTGCCATTTCCTTCTCCAGAGGATATTCCTAGCCCAGGGATTGAACCCATGTCTCTTGTGTCTCCTGCATAATAAAAGGCATAATAAAAGTCAGAACAACAGAATGTGAAGGAACTGAACAAGAACTCTGAGACCAGAGTCAGATATGGCAGAAAGGTTGGAATTATCGGGTCAAAATTTTCTCTAATTATTATTAATATGGTAAAGATATTTTTAAAAAGTAAGCCACATGCACGAACAGATGGATAATGTAAGCAAAGAGACAGAAATTCCAAGAAATAATCCAGAAAAAAATTACAGATCAAAGACACTGTAACAGAAATAAAGAATGCCTTTAATGGGCTCGCTCATGGACTGGACATGACTAAGGAAAGAGTCTCTGAAATTGAATATATAATAATAGAAACTTCCAAAACATAAAAGCAAAAAGAAAAAAGGATGGAAGGAAAACCCTCCAGTGTTTATTTTGTTCTAGGGATTCCACACATGTCTGGCTCATCTCACATAGCGTAATACCCTTTATTTAGATCCATCCATGTTGTCACAAATAGCAAGATTTCATATTTACAGGCTGAATAAAAATAGCTCATTATTTATATATATACCACATCTTTATCTTTTATCCATCGATGGACACTTAGGTTGCTTCCATATCCTGGTGATTGTAATAATGCTGCAATGAACATAAGGGTGCATATATCTTTTTGAATTAGAGTTTTTGCTGTCTTTGGTTCAAAACCTAAAAGTGAAGTTGCTGGATCACATAGCAATTTAATTTTTTGAGGAATATCCATATTGTTTTCCATGTAACTGCACCAACTGACAATTCCACTGTAATTAAGAATTCCCTATTTGTCACATTCTCTCCAGTACTTGTTTGTTGTTTTTTTTGATGATAACCATTCTGATAGGTGGCCCTAGTGGTAAAGAACCCATCCACCAATGAAGGAGATGTGAGAGGGGCAGGTTAGATCCCTAGATCAGGAAGATACCCTAGGTCGAGAGCATGACAACCCACTCCAGTATTCTCACATGGGGAATCCCATAGACAGAGGAGCCTGACAGGCTACAGTTCATACTGTTTCACGGAGTCAGACATGACTGAAGTGACTAAGTCCACATGCATTCTGATAGGTATGAGGTGGTATCTCATTGTATTGTCATTTGGATTTCCCTGATATGGAGCATCTTTTTATGTCTGTTGTAATGATATTGAGCATTTTTTATGCATCTGTTGGCCATTTGCATGTCTTCTTTGAAAAAAATGTCTATTCAAGTCCTCTATCCATTTTTTAAAATCAGGTTTTTTTTTTATGTTGACTTATATGAGTTCTTTGTGTACTTTGGATATTAAGTCTTTATTGGATATAGTACTTGTAAATATCTTCTTCCATTCTGTAGGTTGTCTTTTCATTTTTTTTTTAAATTTTGGCCCCTTTTACTGATTTTTTTTATCCATTGATTTTCATCTATCTTTATTCTTTGGCCTGTGAGGGCTTCCTGTCTCAGTGGCCTCTCTCGTTGCAGAGCACCAGCTCTGGGCGCATGCACTGCAGAATGCTGGCTCGTAATTGGACAGACCCGTCTAGCTGCTCCACAGCACATTGGATCTTCCTGGGCCAGGAACCAAACGTGGTACCCCTTGCACTGCAAGGCGGACTCTTTACCCACTGGACCACCAGGGGAGCCTGTCTTTTCATTTCGGCATTAGTTTCCTTCACTGTGCAAAAGCTTTTTAGTTTGAAGTAGTCCCATTTGTTTATTTTTGCTGTGGCTTCTCTTGCCTGAGAAGACAGATAAACAAATGTTTCTAAGACCGATGTCAAAGAGTGCACTACCTGTGTTTTCTTCTAGGAGTTTAATGGTTTCAAGTCTTAAATTTAAGCCCTTAATCCATTTTGAATTTATTTTTGTATGATGTGTGAGACAGTAGCCCAGTTTGATTTTTTTGCATGTAGCTGTCCAGTTTTTCAACATTACTTATTGAAGATACTAGTTTTTCTTGATTGTATATTCTTGTCTCCTTTGTCATAGATCAACTGATCATATAATCAGGGGCTTATTTCTGGATGCTCTATTCTGTTGCATTGACCTGTCTGTTTCTCTGCAGTACTATATTGCTTCAATTACTGTAGCTTTGTAGTACAGTTTGAAATCAGGGGGCATGATGTCTCTAGCTTTGTTCTTCTCTCTTAAGATTACGTTGTCTATTCAGGGTCTTTTGTGTTTCCATTCAGATTGTAGAATTCTTTGTTTAGTTCCATGAAAAAAATGCTTTTGTTATTTTTATAGGGATTGCATTGAATATGTAGATTGTGCTGAGGAGTATGGTCATTTTAACAATATCAATTCTTCCAATCCACAAGTATGGCAATCTTCTCATATGAAAAGCACTTGCGTATGTGTGTCATCTTCAATTACTTTTATCAATGTCCTATAGGTTTTTTTTCTAAAATGTTTTTTGATGTGGACCTTCTTTAAGGGTCTTTTAAAAATTTTTTTAGAATATTGCTTCTATTTTATGGTTGTTTTTTTTTTTTTTTTTTTTTTAAAGATTTATGTATTTATTTATTTTGGACGGGGGTCGGGTTGGGGAGGGAGGGGAGCGGGCGGACCACTTCTATTGGTCTTTCATTTATCCATTTTCATCCATCTTTGTTCTTTGGCCTGTGTGGGCCTCCCATCGCGGTGGCCTCTGTTGTCGCAGAGCACCAGCTCTGGGCGCATGCACTCCAGAGCTCCGGCTCGGTAACTGGACACATCGGTCCAGCCGCTCCGCGGCACGTGGGATCTTCCGAGGCCAGGGTTCAAACTGGCGTCCCCTGCAGAGCAAGGCGGTGTCCTTACCCACTGAACCACCAGGGAAGCCCCATTTTATTCTTTTTGATGCAATCGTAATGAGGTTGTTTTCTTAATTTCTCTTTCTGATAGTTCATTATTAATGTATGGAAATGCAATAGATTTCTGTATGTTAATTTCATATCCTGAAACTTTATTGAATTCCTCTATTAGTTCTAATAGGATTTTTTGGTATCATCTTTAGGGTTTTCATATACAGTGGCATTTAATCTTCCAACAATGAATAGGACTTTTTGGCTTCATCTTTCAGGGTTTTGATATATTGCTTGTCTCCTTTGTCATAGATCAACTGATCATATAATCAGGGGCTTATTTCTGGATGCTCTATTCTGTTGCATTGACCTGTCTGTTTCTCTGCAGTACTATATTGCTTCAATTACTGTAGCTTTGTAGTACAGTTTGAAATCAGGGGGCATGATGTCTCTAGCTTTGTTCTTCTCTCTTAAGATTACGTTGTCTATTCAGGGTCTTTTGTGTTTCCATTCAGATTGTAGAATTCTTTGTTTAGTTCCATGAAAAAAATGCTTTTGTTATTTTTATAGGGATTGCATTGAATATGTAGATTGTGCTGAGGAGTATGGTCATTTTAACAATATCAATTCTTCCAATCCACAAGTATGGCAATCTTCTCATATGAAAAGCACTTGCGTATGTGTGTCATCTTCAATTACTTTTATCAATGTCCTATAGGTTTTTTTTCTAAAATGTTTTTTGATGTGGACCTTCTTTAAGGGTCTTTTAAAAATTTTTTTAGAATATTGCTTCTATTTTATGGTTGTTTTTTTTTTTTTTTTTTTTAAAGATTTATGTATTTATTTATTTTGGACGGGGGTCGGGTTGGGGAGGGAGGGGAGCGGGCGGACCACTTCTATTGGTCTTTCATTTATCCATTTTCATCCATCTTTGTTCTTTGCCCCCTGTGGGCCTCCCATCGGGGTGGCCTGTGTTGTCGCAGAGCACCAGCTCTGGGCGCATGCACTCCAGAGCTCCGGCTCGGTAACTGGACACATCGGTCCAGCCGCTCCGCGGCACGTGGGATCTTCCGAGGCCAGGGTTCAAACTGGCGTCCCCTGCAGAGCAAGGCGGTGTCCTTACCCACTGAACCACCAGGGAAGCCCCATTTTATTCTTTTTGATGCAATCGTAATGAGGTTGTTTTCTTAATTTCTCTTTCTGATAGTTCATTATTAATGTATGGAAATGCAATAGATTTCTGTATGTTAATTTCATATCCTGAAACTTTATTGAATTCCTCTATTAGTTCTAATAGGATTTTTTGGTATCATCTTTAGGGTTTTCATATACAGTGGCATTTAATCTTCCAACAATGATAGCTTTCCTTCTTCCTTTCCAGTTTGGAATCCTCTTCTTCATTTTTTCTCATCATATTGCAGTGGCTAGGACTTCCAATACTCTGTTAAATAAAAATAGTGGGAGTGGACATTCTTGTCTTTTTCCTGGTTTTAGAGGAAATGCTTTTGGCTTTTCTTTCTTTCTGTTTTAATTGGAGTATAATGGCTTTATAATATTGTGTTAGGGTCTGCTATGCTACAAAGGGAATCCGTGGCATGTATACATATATCCCTTTCCTCTTGAGCCTCTCTCCCTTACCAGCCCCTATTCCACCACTCTAGGTCATCGCAGAGCATAGAGCTGAGCTCCCTGTGTTATCCAGTAGCTTCCTATTCTACACATGGTATCATGTATGCATCACTGCTACTCTCCCAGTTTATTCCACCCTCCCCTTCCCCTGCTGTGTTCACGTGTCCATTCTCTACATCTATGTCTTGATTCCCATCCTGCAAATAGATTTCATTTGTACCATTTTTCTAGATTCCTTATATATGTTAATATACAATACTTGTTTTTCTCTTTCTGACTTACCTCACTCTGTGTGACTGACTCTAGGTCCATCTGCATCACTATAAATGGCCCAATTTCATTCCTTTTGTGACTGAGTAATATTCCATTGTATATATGGACCACATCTTCTTCATCCATTCACCTGTCGATAGCCATTCAGGTTGCTTCCATGACCTCATTGTTGAATATGATGCTGGCTGTGAGTTTGTAATGTGTGGCCTTTATTATGTTAAAGTAGGTTCCCTCTATACCCATGACATTGAGAGCTTCTACTTTATTTGAGTTGTAATTCTTCCTGAACTTATTGAAGGTTCAAACTGGCGTCCCCTGCAGAGCAAGGCGGTGTCCTTACCCACTGAACCACCAGGGAAGCCCCATTTTATTCTTTTTGATGCAATCGTAATGAGGTTGTTTTCTTAATTTCTCTTTCTGATAGTTCATTATTAATGTATGGAAATGCAATAGATTTCTGTATGTTAATTTCATATCCTGAAACTTTATTGAATTCCTCTATTAGTTCTAATAGGATTTTTTGGTATCATCTTTAGGGTTTTCATATACAGTGGCATTTAATCTTCCAACAATGATAGCTTTCCTTCTTCCTTTCCAGTTTGGAATCCTCTTCTTCATTTTTTCTCATCATATTGCAGTGGCTAGGACTTCCAATACTCTGTTAAATAAAAATAGTGGGAGTGGACATTCTTGTCTTTTTCCTGGTTTTAGAGGAAATGCTTTTGGCTTTTCTTTCTTTCTGTTTTAATTGGAGTATAATGGCTTTATAATATTGTGTTAGGGTCTGCTATGCTACAAAGGGAATCCGTGGCATGTATACATATATCCCTTTCCTCTTGAGCCTCTCTCCCTTACCAGCCCCTATTCCACCACTCTAGGTCATCGCAGAGCATAGAGCTGAGCTCCCTGTGTTATCCAGTAGCTTCCTATTCTACACATGGTATCATGTATGCATCACTGCTACTCTCCCAGTTTATTCCACCCTCCCCTTCCCCTGCTGTGTTCACGTGTCCATTCTCTACATCTATGTCTTGATTCCCATCCTGCAAATAGATTTCATTTGTACCATTTTTCTAGATTCCTTATATATGTTAATATACAATACTTGTTTTTCTCTTTCTGACTTACCTCACTCTGTGTGACTGACTCTAGGTCCATCTGCATCACTATAAATGGCCCAATTTCATTCCTTTTGTGACTGAGTAATATTCCATTGTATATATGGACCACATCTTCTTCATCCATTCACCTGTCGATAGCCATTCAGGTTGCTTCCATGACCTCATTGTTGAATATGATGCTGGCTGTGAGTTTGTAATGTGTGGCCTTTATTATGTTAAAGTAGGTTCCTCTATACCCATGACATTGAGAGCTTCTACTGTATGAATATTGAGTTTTGCCAAAAGGTGTTTCTGCATTTCTTGAGATGAACATATGGTTTTTGTTCTTCAACTCATAGCACTAGTTTTAATTGGAAGAAAATCGGGGTATGGTTTGTGTTGGTGTCTGCCTCTTCCATTTTTTAAGGTTGTATATCACGTTAATTGATTTGTGGATATTGAATCACCTTTGCATCCGTAGGGTAAATCCCACTTGATCAAGGTGTATGATCTTTTAAATGTCATGTTGAATTTGGTTTTTCTACATTTTGTCAGACATTTTGGGACTATTGAGTGCTGAAAAGGAAAGAGTGATCAAGCTATGAAAAGATGTGGAGGAAACATAAATGCATGTTACTAAGTGAAAAAAGTCAATAGGAAAAGGCTATGTACTATATGATGTTCTGGAAACAGCAAAACTGTGGAGACAGTAAAAAGATTAGTGGTTGCCAGAAGGAACTGGAAAGAGAGCAATGAATGAGCAGAGTTTAGAGGCCAGTAAAACTAGTCTGTATGATACGGTAATAGTGGTTGCATGTCCTTATACATTTGCCAAAATCCCTAATGTGAGTGACACGGAGAGCAAAGCCTAAAGCAAACCATGTACTTTGCGTGATAATGCTATTGTCCGTGTAGGCTCATCAACTGTAACAAATGGTCCAAGATGTTGATAGTGGAGAGGCGGTGCATGTGTAGGATCAGAGGTATTGCTCCCAGTTTATTCCACCCTCCCCTTCCCCTGCTGTGTTCACGTGTCCATTCTCTACATCTATGTCTTGATTCCCATCCTGCAAATAGATTTCATTTGTACCATTTTTCTAGATTCCTTATATATGTTAATATACAATACTTGTTTTTCTCTTTCTGACTTACCTCACTCTGTGTGACTGACTCTAGGTCCATCTGCATCACTATAAATGGCCCAATTTCATTCCTTTTGTGACTGAGTAATATTCCATTGTATATATGGACCACATCTTCTTCATCCATTCACCTGTCGATAGCCATTCAGGTTGCTTCCATGACCTCATTGTTGAATATGATGCTGGCTGTGAGTTTGTAATGTGTGGCCTTTATTATGTTAAAGTAGGTTCCCTCTATACCCATGACATTGAGAGCTTCTACTGTATGAATATTGAGTTTTGCCAAAAGGTGTTTCTGCATTTCTTGAGATGAACATATGGTTTTTGTTCTTCAACTCATAGCACTAGTTTTAATTGGAAGAAAATCGGGGTATGGTTTGTGTTGGTGTCTGCCTCTTCCATTTTTTAAGGTTGTATATCACGTTAATTGATTTGTGGATATTGAATCACCTTTGCATCCGTAGGGTAAATCCCACTTGATCAAGGTGTATGATCTTTTAAATGTCATGTTGAATTTGGTTTTTCTACATTTTGTCAGACATTTTGGGACTATTGAGTGCTGAAAAGGAAAGAGTGATCAAGCTATGAAAAGATGTGGAGGAAACATAAATGCATGTTACTAAGTGAAAAAAGTCAATAGGAAAAGGCTATGTACTATATGATGTTCTGGAAACAGCAAAACTGTGGAGACAGTAAAAAGATTAGTGGTTGCCAGAAGGAACTGGAAAGAGAGCAATGAATGAGCAGAGTTTAGAGGCCAGTAAAACTAGTCTGTATGATACGGTAATAGTGGTTGCATGTCCTTATACATTTGCCAAAATCCCTAATGTGAGTGACACGGAGAGCAAAGCCTAAAGCAAACCATGTACTTTGCGTGATAATGCTATTGTCCGTGTAGGCTCATCAACTGTAACAAATGGTCCAAGATGTTGATAGTGGGAGAGGCGGTGCATGTGTAGGATCAGAGGGTACTTGCTACCCAGTTTTGCTGTGAACCTAAAACTTCTCTAAAAACAGTTTATTAATTAAAAAATAAAACATTAAAACTCTTTGGAGAGAAAATACATTTTTTGGCCACAAAAGTGAGGGATGTTTTAGAAGATACACATACACACAGCTTTCCTGGTGGTTCTGAGGTAAAGAATCCGCCTGCCACGCAGGAGTCACAGGAGCAGGAGACGTGGGTTCGACCCCTGGGCCGGGAAGATCCCCTGGAGAAGGGCATGGCAACCACTCCCACATTCTTGCCTGGATAATCCCATAGACAGAGGAGACTTGTGGGCTATAGTTCATGGGGTCACAAAGAATCAGACATGACTGAAGCAATTTAGCATGCACGTACACACACATGGGGAAATTATAATCCAGTGACTAAGACTGCACTCCCAATGCACGGTACCTGGTTTCAACCCCTGGTCAGGAAACTAGATACCATATGCTGCAACTAATTAAGAGTGCTCATGCTACAACTAAAGATTCCACAGCCACAACAAAGATCAAAGATCCCACGTGCCACAACTAAACCCTGACACAGTCAAATAAATAAAAAAAGACAAAAAGAAAAGAAAGAGCTAGAACATGACCCTAATTTAAAACAAACAGAAAAGGAAGGTTGCTAAAAATATAGAAAACTTTATGGAATAAAAGATACCATAAACAAAATTAAAAGCCAAGCAATAGATTGAGAGAAGACATCAACATCATATATAATAATCAAAACAGCACTATTCAAAATAAAGAACTACAAACAACCAAGCAGAAAAATGTATGATTCATGTAAAAAGAAACCTGAATAGCTTAAAAACACACATTAAAGTATTCAGCCTTAGAACAATCAAGGAGCTCTAATTAAAATCACAATGAGAGATCATTTCACACATGTAAGATTAGCAGAAAATAAATTCTGATTTTTGAAAAGGATATAGGAAATAGGAACTCACACATAATGCTGTTGGAAATGCAAATTTGCATAAAAATTTTGAAGCTCAACTTGACAGCATCTAGCAAAATGTGAACTGTGCATATCTTATGGCCCGGTAGATCCATCTTTAATTAAATACCCTAGAAAAGCACTGCATATGTGTTCAGGGAAATATTACAGTAGTGTTCATTCCAGCATTATAATAGCAAAAAATGGAAACAATCTAATTGTCCATTAGTTTAAAAAAAGGAATAAATAAATTGTTCTATGTTTATTGAGAACAGAAGGCAATACTTAGAAGATACACATACACACAGCTTTCCTGGTGGTTCTGAGGTAAAGAATCCGCCTGCCACGCAGGAGTCACAGGAGCAGGAGACGTGGGTTCGACCCCTGGGCCGGAAGATCCCCTGGAGAAGGGCATGGCAACCACTCCCACATTCTTGCCTGGATAATCCCATAGACAGAGGAGACTTGTGGGCTATAGTTCATGGGGTCACAAAGAATCAGACATGACTGAAGCAATTTAGCATGCACGTACACACACATGGGGAAATTATAATCCAGTGACTAAGACTGCACTCCCAATGCACGGTACCTGGTTTCAACCCCTGGTCAGGAAACTAGATACCATATGCTGCAACTAATTAAGAGTGCTCATGCTACAACTAAAGATTCCACAGCCACAACAAAGATCAAAGATCCCACGTGCCACAACTAAACCCTGACACAGTCAAATAAATAAAAAAAGACAAAAAGAAAAGAAAGAGCTAGAACATGACCCTAATTTAAAACAAACAGAAAAGGAAGGTTGCTAAAAATATAGAAAACTTTATGGAATAAAAGATACCATAAACAAAATTAAAAGCCAAGCAATAGATTGAGAGAAGACATCAACATCATATATAATAATCAAAACAGCACTATTCAAAATAAAGAACTACAAACAACCAAGCAGAAAAATGTATGATTCATGTAAAAAGAAACCTGAATAGCTTAAAAACACACATTAAAGTATTCAGCCTTAGAACAATCAAGGAGCTCTAATTAAAATCACAATGAGAGATCATTTCACACATGTAAGATTAGCAGAAAATAAATTCTGATTTTTGAAAAGGATATAGGAAATAGGAACTCACACATAATGCTGTTGGAAATGCAAATTTGCATAAAAATTTTGAAGCTCAACTTGACAGCATCTAGCAAAATGTGAACTGTGCATATCTTATGGCCCGGTAGATCCATCTTTAATTAAATACCCTAGAAAAGCACTGCATATGTGTTCAGGGAAATATTACAGTAGTGTTCATTCCAGCATTATAATAGCAAAAAATGGAAACAATCTAATTGTCCATTAGTTTAAAAAAAGGAATAAATAAATTGTTCTATGTTTATTGAGCGAACTACAATGAAGGGGCTAAAGTGGATAGATTGCCTTTAAAGTTATCAACATGGATAAAAAAATGTAAAGAGAAAATACTTATGTAACTTACAAATCATATTATTTGTGAATTAGATACGTAATAAAACATAGTTATTTACGGATATCTTGTTAACTTAGAAGGTTTTGAATGGAAGTAATAGAAACCCCAGCTCAAAAGATTTGATGATAAGATTTATTATCTTAACAAAACAACAAGTCTATAAAAAGGGCATTTCCAAGGTTTTTAATTCAGCAGTTTAGATATGTCATCAAGGAACTGCGTTCATCTATCTTTGCATTTGGCAATTTTGCACGTGTTGTCCTCATCCTGGCTCTACTCGTGAGCACCGTGTGGCTGCCACAGTCTCAGGCACCACACATAGACACGACAACGTCCAGTGAAAGGGAGAGACCGTTTCTGTCTTCGGCAGCTCTATTCTAAAGCAAAGATTCCTTAACCACACCACTCAGTAGATCTCCGATCTGAACATATCCCCTGTCCAGAATTTTATCAGCCTTCTTTCCCAAACCAGTTACAACAAGGAAAATGGGGTTGCCAAGACTCACTGCGGTTGTTAAGAAATGTGGATTGTAGAGAAGAACACCAGGACAAAATTGGGTCTGTGGGTAGAAGAAGGGGGAACATTTAATGGGCAAGATTGAAAACCCAAAATCCATTAACCAATTGACAGAGAGCATTCATTCTCGTCTTCTTCCAGAATAACTTCCTGTACTGCTGAAGCTGGAAAATTAGAAGTTAAATTTCTAGAACTCCCTTGCAGTTAGGATCCTGGATGAATATTAGAGCGGTGTCATAGTAGCTTCAAAATGTGTCATTAAATGCATATAATTAGGAGAACCTAATATTCATCCAGAATCCTAACTGCAAGGGAGTTCTAGAAATTTACCCTAGAAAAGCACTGCATATGTGTTCAGGGAAATATTACAGTAGTGTTCATTCCAGCATTATAATAGCAAAAAATGGAAACAATCTAATTGTCCATTAGTTTAAAAAAAGGAATAAATAAATTGTTCTATGTTTATTGAGCGAACTACAATGAAGGGGCTAAAGTGGATAGATTGCCTTTAAAGTTATCAACATGGATAAAAAAATGTAAAGAGAAAATACTTATGTAACTTACAAATCATATTATTTGTGAATTAGATACGTAATAAAACATAGTTATTTACGGATATCTTGTTAACTTAGAAGGTTTTGAATGGAAGTAATAGAAACCCCAGCTCAAAAGATTTGATGATAAGATTTATTATCTTAACAAAACAACAAGTCTATAAAAAGGGCATTTCCAAGGTTTTTAATTCAGCAGTTTAGATATGTCATCAAGGAACTGCGTTCATCTATCTTTGCATTTGGCAATTTTGCACGTGTTGTCCTCATCCTGGCTCTACTCGTGAGCACCGTGTGGCTGCCACAGTCTCAGGCACCACACATAGACACGACAACGTCCAGTGAAAGGGAGAGACCGTTTCTGTCTTCGGCAGCTCTATTCTAAAGCAAAGATTCCTTAACCACACCACTCAGTAGATCTCCGATCTGAACATATCCCCTGTCCAGAATTTTATCAGCCTTCTTTCCCAAACCAGTTACAACAAGGAAAATGGGGTTGCCAAGACTCACTGCGGTTGTTAAGAAATGTGGATTGTAGAGAAGAACACCAGGACAAAATTGGGTCTGTGGGTAGAAGAAGGGGGAACATTTAATGGGCAAGATTGAAAACCCAAAATCCATTAACCAATTGACAGAGAGCATTCATTCTCGTCTTCTTCCAGAATAACTTCCTGTACTGCTGAAGCTGGAAAATTAGAAGTTAAATTTCTAGAACTCCCTTGCAGTTAGGATCCTGGATGAATATTAGAGCGGTGTCATAGTAGCTTCAAAATGTGTCATTAAATGCATATAATTAGGAGAACCTAATATTCATCCAGAATCCTAACTGCAAGGGAGTTCTAGAAATTTACCTTATAACTTTCCAGCCTCAGCAGTACAGGAAGTTATTCTGCAAGAAGATGAGAACGAATACTGTTTATCTATTGAATAGTTTTTCAGAGCAAGAGATGGTATCTCCTGAAGTCTATCCCTTTGCTTACCCGTGCATTCAGTAGAAAAAAAATGTTACCCACAAAATGCATTCATCCCCCCAACACTAGAAAGGGATAACTCAAAATCTCATTCAGTTACAGCATTCTGACCCAGGTCCAGGATCTCTGGGTGATGTAGAATCTTGTCAATCAAGTCCTAATATGGTGGAACCAGGCACCATCTCCCAGCACCCACTGGGAAAGACAGGTGATGGCACCTGACAATGGTGTGATGACAAAGGGCTAAAATATATTATCCATTCCCCAAGCACCCACAGTACAATCAAAAAAACATTCAGGAAAGACAAAAAGATACCCACACATGCATGTGTGTGCTCAGTCGCTCAGCTGTGTCCGATTCTTTGTGATCTCATGGACTGTAGCCTGCCAAACTCCTTTGTCCATGGGATTCTCCAGGAAAGAATACTGGAGTGGGTTGCCATTTCCTTCTCCAGAGGATCTTCACAACCCAGGGATTGAACCCATGTCTCCTGTGTTTCCTGCATTGGCAGGCAGATTCTTTATCACTGAGCCACACTGATCCATGGCCAAAGCACACGTCGTAGTCTTCCGGACTCCATGTGCTCAGTGGTTGCCTAAGGGGAGGATGAGTTTGGGGAGGGACATAGGAGAATATATTATCATTGACCTCATCTTATTATGGAAATATCTGAATAGATAGAGTATTTTCCCATTTCAGATGACATGGGCATTCATTATAGCATCCTCTATGCCTTTATGTTATTTTTGTTTTGTTTTGTTTTAAAATTTCAAAAGGGGGCTAGGATATAGATGAACACACGGCAAAATGACCAGTGTAGGACAACAGACAAGGAACTGGCATCTAAGAAGTCTCCAAGGGGATGGTCTCTCACAGCCAAACAAAGGCCATGTTAGGGATCAGAGCACATCCCAGGCCTGGTCGAGTTCTGTCTCTGTCCTCTGCTCTGCCCATCTATATCCTGGTGATTTTCCCAGGCTCTGTGGAAGTCTCACTCCTCCAGGAAGCCTTCCCTGACTATTCCAGCTCATATTCCTAGCTCCCTCTACTTAACCATCAGAGAACTCCTAAAGTCACTGCTCTCTAGTGAGTCAGTAGTTCTTTATTTCAGGAGTTTTAGATAATCTAAAGCAGCGGGGTCCGAAGCCCATGAGGGCTGCTGCAGAACAGACAGGGGCTGCAAGGTAAAGGCAAGGTCTTGATTAACTGGGAAATGCCGAGGAGGGTCACTGCCTCTGTGTGACCCTGATTTTTTTACGTGCCCTCATCCAGTCACTCCCCAAACCACAAGCTCATTAATGGAAGGCAGTGACACATGTCACTGACTGACAGTGTGCAGCTGGCAGAAACGGGCCCATTTGCCACAATTCACCCGGTCCGGCTCTCAGCTCAGATGAGCCCGGAGCCCCTCCAAACGCATTTTCCTTTTGTGTGATATATGTAAAACACTCCTAATGTGAGGATCCTTGGAGCTCACACTGCCCGTCTAAGTGTTTGTTTCTTTTTTTTTTAAAAGAATCGAGCTCTTACCTTTTAAAATTACACTGGGGTGGTATTGTTCAAATATGTAAGACTGACTACTCCAGAAAGCAGCAACAACAGGATACAATGCACTAATTTTACACCACTTTGACTTAGAAAATATAATCGGTACTTACAAAAATTGTAAATACTAAGGAATCAAGGGAATAGGATTATTCTAAAATAGGGCGCTAATACATCAAGCAAAATAGCTTTTGCTAATCTTAACTGAGGGCCATTATCTATCAGAGAAGATATACCTCTAGCCTTGATAACGTAAAGAAACACAAATGATTAAAGTAGCTTGCCAGTCTTTCTGGGAAGGGGAGGGAGAGATGAAAAAGTCCACAATGATATAGAAACTTGGAAAAGCGGAGTGATTCAACAGGGTAGATAATCAGCCTCAAGCATGCCTGCAAAGGGCCAAACCCTGCCTAGTTTGTGACCCTTATTTCTGTGGGGGCTCGGTCCTTCCCCACTCTGAATTGCTGGGGCTATTCACAACCCAGGACTGCCTTATTTACCTCTTGGTGGTTGTGTTCAATCCTTGCAGGTATCTCCCCAGTGAAATACAGCCCCCTTAGGGGAGAACTGTCCCCCACATTTCTCTTCTCTATCAGCTCACATCCTCTCACTTCCGGCCAGCAAACCCAAGCAGTAGCCTTGAGCTTCGAGGCCACACCCACTTTCTTCCCTCTCCATGCCCCTGCCTGTGGCAAATGGAAAGCATTGTAAACAAACGGCCGTGCAGCCCTGTGTCTTCCTGAAGATGTACAGAGACTAGAAGGAGGCGTTCATTTGGGGCATAATTTCAAGCTAGAAATGTGAGGTATTCTAAATATAAAATATTGTAGCTGGTGAGCGCTATTAAGGTACATCTAAATCCTACTGTTTAGAAAAATTATCTGTTTGATTTATAGAGACTAACACTGGTGGTGAGTTGAGGGGCAAGTGTGGGGAAAAGGGGCCCCGGTCACTTTCTAGAAATTAGAGGCTGTTTGTGATGACCAAATAATGTATGTTACTTTCCTCATTGGCTCCTCCCATTTTTACGGGTACTCAGTCTTTATAGGCTCCCCTATGGCCACCAAGTTCATCCCCCTGCCTCTGAGCATCACCACACCTAAATAGTGTGAACATGAGAAGAAGAGCTAATTCTGGTGGAAATCAGTACCTTCATACTTCTGTGCTTTTTATATTTTGTGTGAAGCTCAGTGGAGGGGTAAAAAGAGTGAGTAGAAGAAGTGTTCATTTCATATTATATATATTTGTTGGAACATTTCTCTTATTTTTTCATATCAAATCCAGCTCATCTTTATCCATGGGTACTTACAGCCCTGGAGTCCACATGTTTTCTTTTCAACAATCATATGTAAAATGTATTTACTGGCTCCTTTTCTAAAAGAAAACCAGAAAAACAAAATTAATATTGCTAGAGTAAATATCTTCAATATGTCTGATTTTTGTCACCTGTCATTGTTAAGTTTACTATTCATAAAAATATCTTATTTGAAAATTATTTGAAAATATTTGAAAAAAAATCTGTAAATTAGATTTTTCCCCTTCCTCAAAGTTCTGAATAGACACCATCTTGCCAGAAAACAGTTGTCAATTATGATTAAATGAGTCACTCTTAGCCAAATAGCTTTAAAACTATAAAAAGCATTTTGTGAAAAATGTTTCATATGGAAAAAAACACGTGTATTTTGTATGGGTGTGAGCAAATTTTAATATGTTAGCTATGATATGAGCTGGAGGCTCAAAGATAACCATTGTCCATGATGGTTTCAGGACAGCCAATGCCTCTAGTTTGATCTTTGCTAAGAATTTCTGTCTTGGCCCCCATAGAAGACTAAAGTCTCCATTTGGTGTATATATATGTATGTGTATTTAGAAAAAAGTATGTATATTTGATATACAATTTGCCGTTTAAATCATTCCATTTACTTTAAAATAAATATAGCATTGGAACTTCCCTGGCAGCCCAGTGGTTAAGAATCTATGCTTCTGGGCTTCCCTGGTGGTCCAGTGGGTAAGGAGTCCGCTTTGCAATGCGAGGGGCACCAGTTCGATCCCTGGCCCTGGAAGATCCCACATGCCACGGAGCGGCTGGACTGGCGTGTCCAGTTATGAGCCAGCGCTCTGGACCACATACGCCCAGAGCCGGTGCTCTGCAACGAGAGAGGCCACTGCCGTGGGAGGCCCACAAATGTCAAAGATAAAGATGGATGAAAATAAATAAATAAAAACCAATAAAAGAGGCCAAGATTTAAAAAAAAAGAAATAAAAAGGATCTGTGCTTTCACTGTAGGGGGCACAGTTTCAATCCTGGTCAAGGAATTAGGATCCCACATACCATGTTTCAGTTTATAGTATGTGGTCAAGAACACAATCGAAACATAAAATAGATACAATATAATATTTACATTTCTCTTATTTTTCATATCAAATCCAGCTCATCTTTATCCATGGGTACTTACAGCCCTGGAGTCCACATGTTTTCTTTTCAACAATCATATGTAAAATGTATTTACTGGCTCCTTTTCTAAAAGAAAACCAGAAAAACAAAATTAATATTGCTAGAGTAAATATCTTCAATATGTCTGATTTTTGTCACCTGTCATTGTTAAGTTTACTATTCATAAAAATATCTTATTTGAAAATTATTTGAAAATATTTGAAAAAAAATCTGTAAATTAGATTTTTCCCCTTCCTCAAAGTTCTGAATAGACACCATCTTGCCAGAAAACAGTTGTCAATTATGATTAAATGAGTCACTCTTAGCCAAATAGCTTTAAAACTATAAAAAGCATTTTGTGAAAAATGTTTCATATGGAAAAAAACACGTGTATTTTGTATGGGTGTGAGCAAATTTTAATATGTTAGCTATGATATGAGCTGGAGGCTCAAAGATAACCATTGTCCATGATGGTTTCAGGACAGCCAATGCCTCTAGTTTGATCTTTGCTAAGAATTTCTGTCTTGGCCCCCATAGAAGACTAAAGTCTCCATTTGGTGTATATATATGTATGTGTATTTAGAAAAAAGTATGTATATTTGATATACAATTTGCCGTTTAAATCATTCCATTTACTTTAAAAATAAATATAGCATTGGAACTTCCCTGGCAGCCCAGTGGTTAAGAATCTATGCTTCTGGGCTTCCCTGGTGGTCCAGTGGGTAAGGAGTCCGCTTTGCAATGCGAGGGGCACCAGTTCGATCCCTGGCCCTGGAAGATCCCACATGCCACGGAGCGGCTGGACTGGCGTGTCCAGTTATGAGCCAGCGCTCTGGACCACATACGCCCAGAGCCGGTGCTCTGCAACGAGAGAGGCCACTGCCGTGGGAGGCCCACAAATGTCAAAGATAAAGATGGATGAAAATAAATAAATAAAAACCAATAAAAGAGGCCAAGATTTAAAAAAAAAGAAATAAAAAGGATCTGTGCTTTCACTGTAGGGGGCACAGTTTCAATCCCTGGTCAAGGAATTAGGATCCCACATACCATGTTTCAGTTTATAGTATGTGGTCAAGAAACACACAATCGAAACATAAAATAGATACAATATAATATTTACATAGCCCATATCATTATTTTGGGTACTTGATTATTTCTGCTCTGTATTGCTCCTCAATTCACATGTGGGTTTCTAGTCTTTTCTCTAAAGATAATCTTCTTGAGGTAGAGAGCAAGTAGCTTCTTTTCTTTTATGAGGAATGAGATAAACGGAGCTGAGTATTTAATTGGAACTCAGTGAATACTCACCAAGTGAAGGAATGTGTGAGTACATGACAGAAATCTTAATGAGATACTTGATTCAAAGCTTGCAGTGCCATCCTGGGTTTTGAACTGTTTTGTATGGAGAAAACCTGTATACCTACAGTGGAAGTGCCCACGATAAGCTAGGGTAAAGAAACTCATGCCCTTTTCTGCTTTCGTTTCTGGAAGACTTCCTAATCTGCTCTAGACTGGAAGAATCTCTTTTCAAGGTCAAATGGCTCCTGAGAAATTCGTATAACTCTTCCTGGAGCTTCTGCTTCTCTAAATTTCATCTGTGTATCTGTAGTTAAGAGTAGATCAATGATAAGATACTCCCTTTCCCAGGATAAACAATTCATATCCATTTATCCTTCCCCTCAGCATTCATTCTAAAGCTGTTAACGGACATTCTGTCTCTAACCCCTTCCCTGATTTTCTTCACTTGTTTGTATTCTGAGACCCATGTAACGGTACCGAGACTGAACTGAGTCTACGACTTGAAATCAAGTGGGTTGGGTCTAAACCTAGCTCAGACGCCGGCTGTGTGGTCTTAGACAAGTTACTTAGCTCCTCTGACTCTTAAGTTTCCTCCTTTGCAAAATGAGGTTAAAGATATATAACTCACAATGTATGAATTAAATGAGATAATGTGCTAGCACACAGATGCTCATCGTGTTTGTGCATTTTCTAAAAATTATTTATTTATTGGGCTGCATCAGGTCTTAGTTGCAGCTCACAGGATCCTCATTGTGACATGCGGGATCTTTCCTTATGGCACACGGGCCTCTCTAGTCATGGTACCCTGACTCTAGAGCACATGAGCTCGGTAGTTGCTGCACACCAGCTTAGTTGCCCTGTGACATTTGGGATGTCAGTTTTCCAACCAGAGATTGAGCCCATGTCCCCTGCATATGAAGGTGGATTCTTAACCATTGGACCACCAGGAAGTCTCATGTTTCTACATGTTAATGGAACTTGCTACTTCTGGTTCTGTTTCTGTCCATTCACATCCCCCATGATTCTGGATGAGTACACGATTAGCCAGTGCTCATTTTACTAAAGGCTGCATGTAGTTTTGAAACATTTACTTGTATATTTGATGGTGTATTAGTGGCCTCCTTACTGATAGATGGTATTTATATGTATGCCATTCTTCAGAGAATTCCTTGCGAATAACTGGAAGACTGATTTGTCCACCTTGGAAACATGTTGCCCTTGCCTTGTCAATTGCTCTCCGTGGAGTCCTCCGTTTCATCTCTGGGTCAGAAGTGACAGAATGGCAGATATGCATGAGCCCCCTGGAGAACAATGAGAGGCTTCACGGAACTCAATTTGGGAGAGGACACACATGTTGTAGTTACAAAGTGATATTCTGCCAACACTTACAAGTGGGAAATAAATTGGATGCCAGATGAGGTGAGGTGAGTTTAGGGGCAGAGAAACTTGCTTCCAAAAGCTGCAAAACAAATATGCCTCCAAAGAGGCAGAACTGCCCAGGGGATTCTGTATGTGGAATGTTCAAGGTTGATTAACCATCCACGCCCTGCCATTAGCCCCTTGGACCGCTCTAGGGGTGACTAGACTGCACTTCCTAGGATAAGACCCATTTACTGAAATAGTCTCTTCCATTCTTTTTCTTTGGGAGTGAGGTTAATGGGTACCTCACACCTTGAAATCTCGATCGGGTTTCTATTGATCATTAAATCTTCCTCCTTTGCAAAATGAGGTTAAAGATATATAACTCACAATGTATGAATTAAATGAGATAATGTGCTAGCACACAGATGCTCATCGTGTTTGTGCATTTTCTAAAAATTATTTATTTATTGGGCTGCATCAGGTCTTAGTTGCAGCTCACAGGATCCTCATTGTGACATGGGGGATCTTTCCTTATGGCACACGGGCCTCTCTAGTCATGGTACCCTGACTCTAGAGCACATGAGCTCGGTAGTTGCTGCACACCAGCTTAGTTGCCCTGTGACATTTGGGATGTCAGTTTTCCAACCAGAGATTGAGCCCATGTCCCCTGCATATGAAGGTGGATTCTTAACCATTGGACCACCAGGAAGTCTCATGTTTCTACATGTTAATGGAACTTGCTACTTCTGGTTCTGTTTCTGTCCATTCACATCCCCCATGATTCTGGATGAGTACACGATTAGCCAGTGCTCATTTTACTAAAGGCTGCATGTAGTTTTGAAACATTTACTTGTATATTTGATGGTGTATTAGTGGCCTCCTTACTGATAGATGGTATTTATATGTATGCCATTCTTCAGAGAATTCCTTGCGAATAACTGGAAGACTGATTTGTCCACCTTGGAAACATGTTGCCCTTGCCTTGTCAATTGCTCTCCGTGGAGTCCTCCGTTTCATCTCTGGGTCAGAAGTGACAGAATGGCAGATATGCATGAGCCCCCTGGGGAACAATGAGAGGCTTCACGGAACTCAATTTGGGAGAGGACACACATGTTGTAGTTACAAAGTGATATTCTGCCAACACTTACAAGTGGGAAATAAATTGGATGCCAGATGAGGTGAGGTGAGTTTAGGGGCAGAGAAACTTGCTTCCAAAAGCTGCAAAACAAATATGCCTCCAAAGAGGCAGAACTGCCCAGGGGATTCTGTATGTGGAATGTTCAAGGTTGATTAACCATCCACGCCCTGCCATTAGCCCCTTGGACCGCTCTAGGGGTGACTAGACTGCACTTCCTAGGATAAGACCCATTTACTGAAATAGTCTCTTCCATTCTTTTTCTTTGGGAGTGAGGTTAATGGGTACCTCACACCTTGAAATCTCGATCGGGTTTCTATTGATCATTAAATCTTTCTTCATTCAGCAAATATGCATTAAATGACTAATGAATGAAGTAAGAAAATCCTGGTTCATCCAAATAGTCAGTCTCAAGGGTACCACACTGATCCCTTGTGCATCAGCTTGGAAAGAAATTCTTTTCTACTTTTGACCTCTTTCATTTTCTTCTTTTGCAAATGCTATGGGGAATAATCTGATTTCAAATGCCCGTTCAATTCAACTCCAAATCTTGAGTGTATCTAGTTAGGCAGACCTTAATTCAAAATCAGAACCCTAGTTGCAAAAAAATTTCAGAAATGTAATTTTCATCTTTCTAATCTCTCCAACTACAAAGAGAATGAATGGAGGGAAAGTTGATGAGCTAGTCCAGTGTATTTGGCCATCAGCGTAACCAGATCTCAAGGAGAAGACGGACTTTTAAATAGGTCTTGAAAGTGTTTAAGATTTGTTTTAAGAGGGAAATGTTCAGGGGAGAGAATTCCTGGCTGGTGAAGAGGAAAAGTGAACAAGGGATAATAGGAATAGTTTATCTGGACTTCCCTGGTGGTCCAGTGGTTAAGAATCTGCCTTGCAGTGCAAGGGACACCAGTTCGATCCCTGGTCTCGGAAGATTCCACATGCTGCAGAGCAACTGACCTCATGCTTCACAATTACTGAGCCTACACTCTGGAGCCCAAGCTCCACAGCAAGAGAGGCCACTACTGAGAGAAGCCCATGCACTGCAATGAAGAATAACCTCCTCTCACCAAGGCTAGAGAAAGCCTGTGTGTAGCAACAAAGACCCAGCATAGCTAAAAATAAATAAATAGATCTTTAAAAAAAAAAAAAAGGAATAGCTTATCTGGACCAAAGTAGGCTTGCTAGGAAGGCAAGAAGTAGGCAGAAGCTTGGAAGTCTGTTTAGAGAAAACTTAACTTGGTCCAATTAAAGAGGGGAGTGAGAGAGAGACATTGAAGGTCAAGGAAGGGAGTTTGAAGAAGGTAAACTAAGTTCAATCCCTGGTTGAGAAACAAAGATCCCACAGGCTGCATGTTGTGCCCCCCTCCCTCCAAAAAAAAAATTTTTTCATAAATAAATAATTTTTTTTAAAGAGCAGAAGGTAAATTATTTCCATCCTAGAATTCTATACCTAAGTTATTAAATCAAGCATAAGTGCAAGATAATGACATTTCCCTTCATATACAAGCTCAAAAAAATGACCTCCCCCGTGTCCTTCATACCTTTTCACTATGAAGTATCTGAAGGAGTAAATCAAGGAAGAGGAAGGCATGGGCCACCAGAAACGAGGCCTCTGAAACAAGAGCAAAGCTGAGGGACTCAAGGGGATAATCATAAGAAACAACTAAGATGATAACTGCACAGTAGCCTAGGGGCCAGCCAGTCCCGGCTGAAGCAGGAGGACAGGCAGCTACAAAGTGGAAATCTCTGTGGAAAAAATAGAACTGATAACATTCCTAATATTTTAAGCATCTCGTGAGAAGACTTACAACATTTAGGGATGAATTAATGATAAGCAGAATACACTAAAGAAAAGAGATAATCATTGACTCTGCCAAAAACTAGGACAGTACAAGAAAGGAACTAGAACCTAGAATACATATAGCTCTGTAGTAAATTCTTATTTTCACGAACATGGTAAGGAAACACTATTTAGTAGAGGTGGGATGGGAAGGGGGTTGGGAGGGAAGGTCAAGAGGGAGGGAACCTATATATTCCTATGGCTGATTCATGAGGACGTTTGGCAGTAAACAACAAAACTCTAAAACTATTATCCTTCAATTAAAAACTAAATTAAAAAAATGAAAGGAAGAAAAGGATGATATAATGATGTCATGAGCTCGAGGGCAGAGAAAGTGGTAGTGGTGGAGAGCGAATGTGAATGGGGGGAGGGAAGTGTAAGAGATCTTTGGCAGAAAGTTCGCGGACAGGGTCTAAGATTGGGAAGTGTAGAATAAACAGCATACGCAATAGCTTATCTGGACCAAAGTAGGCTTGCTAGGGAGGCAAGAAGTAGGCAGGAGCGTGGAGGTCTGTTTTGAGAAATCTCAACTTGGGCCAATTAAAGGGGAGTGAGAGAGACATTGAAGGTCAAGGAAGGGAGTTTGAAGAAGGTAAACTAAGTTCAATCCCTGGTTGAGAAACAAAGATCCCACAGGCTGCATGTTGTGCCCCCCTCCCTCCAAAAAAAAAATTTTTTCATAAATAAATAATTTTTTTTAAAGAGCAGAAGGTAAATTATTTCCATCCTAGAATTCTATACCTAAGTTATTAAATCAAGCATAAGTGCAAGATAATGACATTTCCCTTCATATACAAGCTCAAAAAAATGACCTCCCCCGTGTCCTTCATACCTTTTCACTATGAAGTATCTGAAGGAGTAAATCAAGGAAGAGGAAGGCATGGGCCACCAGAAACGAGGCCTCTGAAACAAGAGCAAAGCTGAGGGACTCAAGGGATAATCATAAGAAACAACTAAGATGATAACTGCACAGTAGCCTAGGGGCCAGCCAGTCCCGGCTGAAGCAGGAGGACAGGCAGCTACAAAGTGGAAATCTCTGTGGAAAAAATAGAACTGATAACATTCCTAATATTTTAAGCATCTCGTGAGAAGACTTACAACATTTAGGGATGAATTAATGATAAGCAGAATACACTAAAGAAAAGAGATAATCATTGACTCTGCCAAAAACTAGGACAGTACAAGAAAGGAACTAGAACCTAGAATACATATAGCTCTGTAGTAAATTCTTATTTTCACGAACATGGTAAGGAAACACTATTTAGTAGAGGTGGGATGGGAAGGGGGTTGGGAGGGAAGGTCAAGAGGGAGGGAACCTATATATTCCTATGGCTGATTCATGAGGACGTTTGGCAGTAAACAACAAAACTCTAAAACTATTATCCTTCAATTAAAAACTAAATTAAAAAAATGAAAGGAAGAAAAGGATGATATAATGATGTCATGAGCTCGAGGGCAGAGAAAGTGGTAGTGGTGGAGAGCGAATGTGAATGGGGGGAGGGAAGTGTAAGAGATCTTTGGCAGAAAGTTCGCGGACAGGGTCTAAGATTGGGAAGTGTAGAATAAACAGCATACGCATGTTGTTTAGATAAATGGAACTAAATGATAGAAGCTGCTAGATTTGAAATCATGGCCTCTGGGCACTGTGAAAAGGGAGTTGGGAATGAGCTTTGTAGAGTTAGATTTTTTCACTTTGAAACTATAACTGTGTCCCTGTATAACTTTGATAAAAAATAATGTTCCACAAGGATTTACAGTAAATGCTCAGGCTTAGTTCTCTGATCAGTTTCCCTGTCACCAAATCCCCTCAAAGTCTCAGACCCTTCCAGCTACTAGCACAAGCTACAGGCTGGCCGTTTATATCAGACCGCAGACCAGCCCTGGCAAATGAATGGCTCAGACTTTGTTAAATCAGATCTTTTAAAAATCTTCAGGGGATCTTGTGAAATATTACTATTACTGATGGCCTTGGCTCGTGTGAAACCTAGGGAAGGCAAAATGGCACGCAGGAAGGCCTTGAAAGTAGCAGGTTTGGTCTTGGGATGCTCTCGCCAGGGACAAAGCAACTTAACAACGTTGCAAATGCAGGAGGAACAAAGCTACAAAACAATCTAAACATTGGTTTTTGTCTGTGGCTTAAAATCAAGTGTTCTATCCCTCTGGGGCAAGCTGCAAAGATAAAGGAAAATTGCTCAAGGAAACCAATACAGAGAGAGCTGCTTCTGGGTGAAAAATCAGAGAAACACTGTAGTATTTTCAGCTCTTGCCCTGGCTGTGTTCTCTGTCACCGTGCTTCCCTTGGGCTGCCTGGCATTTGGAAGAGGGGGAGATAATCATTATGGCTCCGGAGGGAAAGAAGGCCAATTGTTCCATATCGGAAATTTAGAAAGTGTTTCATTGTCTAAGCTCCCAGTTACTAATGTGTTAAGTCCTCTGAAAAATTCTCTTTATCATTTCGGTGATTTTTTTCCTTTCTAAGCAGCATAAAGCTCTTGCAGAAGGCAAAGACACTTCCTTGTCTGAATGACTGCCACCATGAAATAGATTGAAAAAGATATATCATTTTGTATCAACCAGTAGCATCCCGATCCACGGAGGGGTGTCTCCTAAAGCTATCAAGATAGTATCAGAGTATTAATCATTTCTGGAACAGTGAGAGCCCTAACACCAGCCAGCACCCACAAAGGCCACAACCCCAGGGCCAGCTGCCACCACCCAGGACAGACACCCGCTCAGGATTCAATCTCTGAACTCTGTGACCCACAGCACATGCCAGCGGGCTGCTGCTATTTGCCCAGGCGTGGTGGCTCGGTGGGTCCTGACCTCCCAGAGCCAGAGAATCATAAAGCCCTGGTTGTTGCTGTCGACAGGGCTGGGAACTACAAGGGACTGCTGCAAACACACCCCCACACACGTATAAACGTGCACAAAATAGCCGTAATCAAATACTCCTCCTGCTGAACACACACTTAAATAATGCACGCAGGCCCCATGTGAAGTTGTGCAGCATCGTGGAGACTGGATTCAGCGATTACTATTACTGATGGCCTTGGCTCGTGTGAAACCTAGGGAAGGCAAAATGGCACGCAGGAAGGCCTTGAAAGTAGCAGGTTTGGTCTTGGGATGCTCTCGCCAGGGACAAAGCAACTTAACAACGTTGCAAATGCAGGAGGAACAAAGCTACAAAACAATCTAAACATTGGTTTTTGTCTGTGGCTTAAAATCAAGTGTTCTATCCCTCTGGGGCAAGCTGCAAAGATAAAGGAAAATTGCTCAAGGAAACCAATACAGAGAGAGCTGCTTCTGGGTGAAAAATCAGAGAAACACTGTAGTATTTTCAGCTCTTGCCCTGGCTGTGTTCTCTGTCACCGTGCTTCCCTTGGGCTGCCTGGCATTTGGAAGAGGGGGAGATAATCATTATGGCTCCGGAGGGAAAGAAGGCCAATTGTTCCATATCGGAAATTTAGAAAGTGTTTCATTGTCTAAGCTCCCAGTTACTAATGTGTTAAGTCCTCTGAAAAATTCTCTTTATCATTTCGGTGATTTTTTTCCTTTCTAAGCAGCATAAAGCTCTTGCAGAAGGCAAAGACACTTCCTTGTCTGAATGACTGCCACCATGAAATAGATTGAAAAAGATATATCATTTTGTATCAACCAGTAGCATCCCGATCCACGGAGGGGTGTCTCCTAAAGCTATCAAGATAGTATCAGAGTATTAATCATTTCTGGAACAGTGAGAGCCCTAACACCAGCCAGCACCCACAAAGGCCACAACCCCAGGGCCAGCTGCCACCACCCAGGACAGACACCCGCTCAGGATTCAATCTCTGAACTCTGTGACCCACAGCACATGCCAGCGGGCTGCTGCTATTTGCCCAGGCGTGGTGGCTCGGTGGGTCCTGACCTCCCAGAGCCAGAGAATCATAAAGCCCTGGTTGTTGCTGTCGACAGGGCTGGGAACTACAAGGGACTGCTGCAAACACACCCCCACACACGTATAAACGTGCACAAAATAGCCGTAATCAAATACTCCTCCTGCTGAACACACACTTAAATAATGCACGCAGGCCCCATGTGAAGTTGTGCAGCATCGTGGAGACTGGATTCAGCCCTCACCTGTCACTTTCAGCCTCTGTTTTCTCATCAGTAAAATGGGGATAATAATAGCGCCTGCCTCAGGGAGATTTATAAGGATTCACTGAAGACATATGTAACGGTCTCTAGCCCAGTGCCCTGCATAGTAAAAAATTCCGTGGATGTTAGCTATTGTTTTCAATAATAAAACTGAAGTTTACAAGTATGTGTATTTAGTCAAGCAGCGTTCTGGTAGCTCAGCTGGTAAAGAATCTGCCTGCAATGCAGGAGACTCCAAGTTCAGTTCCTGCGTCAGGAAGTTGCCCTGGAGAAGGGATAGGCTACCCACTCGAGCTTTTTGGTGGCCCAAATGGTAAAGAATTCACCTGCAATGTGGAAGAGCTGGGTCCGGTCCCTCGGTTGGGAAGATCTCTGGGAGGAAGGCGTGGCAACCCACTCCAGAATTCTGGCCTGGAGAATTCCCGTGGACAGAGGAGCCTGGCGGGCTGCAGTCTGTGGGGTCTCAAAGAGTCAAACACGACTGTGACGCAGCACAGCAAAGCACAGCATATTTAGTCAGTACTGGATAAGTGTTTGTACTGATGGTAAGAACCATGGTCAGTTGAAGAATTCTTCCCTTCTATGGAAACTCTTCCTTAGAGGAGAGGGTTTCCTAGTGTATTTAAGTAACTGTTTCCAGACCACTAAGTATTTGATGGGAAGTTTGGAGCTATGAGGTACAGAGAGGTTTCATAAGAAATTAAACACATGAACTTTGAAAAGGTAAAGTGTAATTTAACCAGGAAATAGGAGTTTTATAAAAATTCCTTTTGTGCCCAGCCCTAGGACTGGGTCAGGGAGTTGAGAAGGAGGGATCCTAAGACCGCAGTACATCTGATTGTCTGTGCTTTCTACGTGAAGGCAACTCTCTCCTGAACAATCGTTAGGGCAGCAAAGAAGCATGCAAAGGAGTCCTGCAGGTGGCTTTGATAAAGCCTCGTTTGTTGTAAGGCTGGGGCCCTTCCTGAATGGAGGGGCCTGCGTCCGTCCCTCACCTTGAATGAAGAATGGTCCAAACAGCTGAGAATTCCACTGGGCAGACTTCTTCCTCTGGAGAAAGACCCTCTGCACCCCACTCTCCCTGCCTCACATCCTCCCAGCCCCTCCAGGTTTCACGCCACAGTTTCCTTGGGTTGGACCCCCTTAGCCAACCACAGGGAGGTGGGGTCACTGCTGAAGGGTAAGAGATTTTCTTTGGTTGGAGTGCCCTGCATAGTAAAAATTCCGTGGATGTTAGCTATTGTTTTCAATAATAAAACTGAAGTTTACAAGTATGTGTATTTAGTCAAGCAGCGTTCTGGTAGCTCAGCTGGTAAAGAATCTGCCTGCAATGCAGGAGACTCCAAGTTCAGTTCCTGCGTCAGGAAGTTGCCCTGGAGAAGGGATAGGCTACCCACTCGAGCTTTTTGGTGGCCCAAATGGTAAAGAATTCACCTGCAATGTGGAAGAGCTGGGTCCGGTCCCTCGGTTGGGAAGATCTCTGGGAGGAAGGCGTGGCAACCCACTCCAGAATTCTGGCCTGGAGAATTCCCATGGACAGAGGAGCCTGGCGGGCTGCAGTCTGTGGGGTCTCAAAGAGTCAAACACGACTGTGACGCAGCACAGCAAAGCACAGCATATTTAGTCAGTACTGGATAAGTGTTTGTACTGATGGTAAGAACCATGGTCAGTTGAAGAATTCTTCCCTTCTATGGAAACTCTTCCTTAGAGGAGAGGGTTTCCTAGTGTATTTAAGTAACTGTTTCCAGACCACTAAGTATTTGATGGGAAGTTTGGAGCTATGAGGTACAGAGAGGTTTCATAAGAAATTAAACACATGAACTTTGAAAAGGTAAAGTGTAATTTAACCAGGAAATAGGAGTTTTATAAAAATTCCTTTTGTGCCCAGCCCTAGGACTGGGTCGGGGAGTTGAGAAGGAGGGATCCTAAGACCGCAGTACATCTGATTGTCTGTGCTTTCTACGTGAAGGCAACTCTCTCCTGAACAATCGTTAGGGCAGCAAAGAAGCATGCAAAGGAGTCCTGCAGGTGGCTTTGATAAAGCCTCGTTTGTTGTAAGGCTGGGGCCCTTCCTGAATGGAGGGGCCTGCGTCCGTCCCTCACCTTGAATGAAGAATGGTCCAAACAGCTGAGAATTCCACTGGGCAGACTTCTTCCTCTGGAGAAAGACCCTCTGCACCCCACTCTCCCTGCCTCACATCCTCCCAGCCCCTCCAGGTTTCACGCCACAGTTTCCTTGGGTTGGACCCCCTTAGCCAACCACAGGGAGGTGGGGTCACTGCTGAAGGGTAAGAGATTTTCTTTGGGTTTGGAGTCCAGCCAACAAAATAACTGCAAAGGGTCTGGCAGTCCCTGGGAGAAGGAGGTAATTATTTACTTTCGCATTTTTGTACTTGTTGACCATCTCATCTTTGATAATCATTGGATCTCAAACTCCACACAATGCAGGGTGGGTGTTGCTGACCCATTTCCCATGGGAGGAGATTAGCGTTATGTGACAGACAGTGACGCAAATGAGTTAAGTTGTGCCATCTCTTGGCCTCTTGCCCACAGGATTTTCCATCTCTTGGAACCCAGATACAAAATGAGCCTCTTTCTCATCAAAGGCAGCCCTGGCAAGTCAGAGCTGGGAGTATAAAGGGAATTCACACATAGTTTCTGCTGTCAGGAAGTTTATAGTCCACCAGGTAAAACAGAACCCGTGCATGCTAAAGGGTAACTGACCATCATTGCTCAGCAAATCACGTGAGGGCCTCTGATGAAGGGGTCTGTGTGACTGCCCCTGAGATGATGCCAAGAAGGCCCAGGCGGAAAGAGGGTCTGACCTGGGTGCGACCAGAGTATTGAGGGATTTGCGTAGGGGCCGGTCAAGAAGCAGAGCAGCTCGACCTTGGCTTTGAAGAACAGTCAAGTGGAAAGAAGCTTCAAAGAGGTTCCATGCGGGAGAAGATGAGCTTGTGTGTTTCCTTTCAGCAGCCAAGGAAACTTCCAGAACCAGAACTGAGAGGTTTTTGTGTGGATGAAGGGGAGGACAGTGAGGAAAGGTAATGGAGACCAGACTGTAGCAGGCCTGGGGGGGCGGGGGTGTAGCTGGGATGGTTGACTGTTGTCCCGAGGCCAGTGAGGTGTCTTTAAATTTTCCCAGCAAGGGTGTGGAGTAGGTGCAGTTTTCTGGGGCCCTTCCTGAATGGAGGGCCTGCGTCCGTCTCACCTTGAATGAAGAATGGTCCAAACAGCTGAGAATTCCACTGGGCAGACTTCTTCCTCTGGAGAAAGACCCTCTGCACCCCACTCTCCCTGCCTCACATCCTCCCAGCCCCTCCAGGTTTCACGCCACAGTTTCCTTGGGTTGGACCCCCTTAGCCAACCACAGGGAGGTGGGGTCACTGCTGAAGGGTAAGAGATTTTCTTTGGGTTTGGAGTCCAGCCAACAAAATAACTGCAAAGGGTCTGGCAGTCCCTGGGAGAAGGAGGTAATTATTTACTTTCGCATTTTTGTACTTGTTGACCATCTCATCTTTGATAATCATTGGATCTCAAACTCCACACAATGCAGGGTGGGTGTTGCTGACCCATTTCCCATGGGAGGAGATTAGCGTTATGTGACAGACAGTGACGCAAATGAGTTAAGTTGTGCCATCTCTTGGCCTCTTGCCCACAGGATTTTCCATCTCTTGGAACCCAGATACAAAATGAGCCTCTTTCTCATCAAAGGCAGCCCTGGCAAGTCAGAGCTGGGAGTATAAAGGGAATTCACACATAGTTTCTGCTGTCAGGAAGTTTATAGTCCACCAGGTAAAACAGAACCCGTGCATGCTAAAGGGTAACTGACCATCATTGCTCAGCAAATCACGTGAGGGCCTCTGATGAAGGGGTCTGTGTGACTGCCCCTGAGATGATGCCAAGAAGGCCCAGGCGGAAAGAGGGTCTGACCTGGGTGCGACCAGAGTATTGAGGGATTTGCGTAGGGGCCGGTCAAGAAGCAGAGCAGCTCGACCTTGGCTTTGAAGAACAGTCAAGTGGAAAGAAGCTTCAAAGAGGTTCCATGCGGGAGAAGATGAGCTTGTGTGTTTCCTTTCAGCAGCCAAGGAAACTTCCAGAACCAGAACTGAGAGGTTTTTGTGTGGATGAAGGGGAGGACAGTGAGGAAAGGTAATGGAGACCAGACTGTAGCAGGCCTGGGGGGGCGGGGGTGTAGCTGGGATGGTTGACTGTTGTCCCGAGGCCAGTGAGGTGTCTTTAAATTTTCCCAGCAAGGGTGTGGAGTAGGTGCAGCTCTTGGAAGGCCGTGGGGGCAGGGAGTCCTCGTAATTGTCCGCCGTCACAGGTGGGCGCTGGGGGATGGAGAGAAAGGTGAGGGCAGATGAAAAGATGAGCTTTCCTGAGAGATGATGAGGTGCGCTCTGGGGTCAGATGGACCTGGATGCTAACTCTGGGTGTGATCCTGGGCAAATTACTTAACCTCTCTGGACCTCAGAAACAGTACTTAAAAATGTAAATAGGGCTTCCTCAGTGCTCCAACGGTGGAGACTCTGTGCTTTCCATGCAGGGCAGGGGGGTTCAATCCCTGGTGGGGGAATTAAGATCCCACATGTCAAGTGGTGTAGGTTGGTTGGGGGGAATAAATGTAAATAAGAGTGGTTCCTGCCTCCTGCTGAGAAGTTTACAAGAAGTGCTCAGGGCGGTGCCTGGCATAGGGGTGCTATTACGTCAACAACAACCACTTGCTATTGCTATGATTATTTTTATTAGCGTAGGTAGGGCAAAGGAGAGACAGGAGTTAATGACAGGGAACTATGATCTATGAACCTGAAGATAGGGCAGGTTTGAGCCAAGACAGATGGCAGCCTCCATATGCCCTGTGGGGAAGCTGATGGGGTCGGATGCTCCACAGTCTGGAGCCCCTGGTTGGGGGACGAGGTGGGGAAGGGGGCATATCCAGCCTCTGGAGAGCAGATGCCTCTGCCTGAACCCTTTCTTCTCTCCTGTGTCCACCTGTCTCCAGCTTCAGGCAACCAGACTTCATTCCCAGAAGGACTGAGGCTGAGGCTTCTTGGAGGGGACCTAATTCTACCCAGAAAGACTTCCACCTTTTAATTCTGTCTCCTGCACCAGGCTGGGTGGAGAGCAGGCAGTCACTGACAGGAGTGTCCTTGGAACCCGGAAACTCAGAAACCGAGGCAGCTCCACGGCCCACAGCGTGGCGTTCGAAGGCAGCTGGAGTGCCAGGCGAGGGCTTTCCCTGTGAGAATCAGTTTCAAATATGAGGTTGATTTTATTTTCCCCCGTTGCAATTAACGGAGAAAAATATTTCAAAGCTGTATAATTAAAGGCCGGCGTTTTATTAGGGTTTGAAATAGTCGCTATGAAATTTGCTCCTGCCACTGGTAATTACAACGTACATCTTAATATCCCTCTGCTTGCCAGCTCCGAGATAACAGCGCTGTGTGTGCTGCATTTGGCTCGGCAGAGAAGGTAAAATCCTTATCTTATCTCCATCTGCACACAACAACCAGCCTCTCTTCCAATTCAACCCTAATCTTCTTAGTAAATAATACTGATATTTTTCACCATAACAAAATGGAGCTGGTGCCAGATTCTCACTGATAACACCTCTCGTTTACACACCATTCTCTGTCAAAATCGGCCGATTTTTCTTAATCTCTAACTTATCAAAAAAATACTTTTTTACATTCGGCCATCGTAAGTTCTTTTCTACCAAATAATAATGTTATAAATAAATCCCTTTGCCTACAGCTGACTCATTGAAAAGATCCTTGGCCTCCTCATTTTCCTCATGAATGGGAAATTGTTCTGCTCTTCAGTTTTCCTCCAACTTTGGGATCCACACCAAGCAAAATTGTTCCCAGGCAGATTCTCAGCCATCTTTGTATCTCACAGGGGGTCAGCTTGGTCTAGGATGCACAAGTTTGTTCTTTATTTTTATTGTTCTGGGTGCTAGGCTTCCCCCATTTCCCACTTCCATCCACCTCCAGCTTGGTTTGTTCAGGGAAAATGGAGAGATTTCAGACCAATCCTAGCATGCTCTTCCCCAGCCCGCAGAAGCCCCCCTCCCATTCCAACACACACACAAGCACGCGCACACACACTGAGACAGGGCTTTGCTTAAAGTCCCATCTTGGCAATAACTGGGACCTAACTGCCTTCTCCTGTTGCCTTTCAATGTGAGTCTCAGAATGTCACGCAACCAGGGAAGGCAAAACCGAGATGTGTTCATCATACAGCAGGTAGTTATTGAGCACTTACTGTTTGTCCATTCCAAGCTTAGCCTAGTCGGGATTCCAAAGACAGGAAAACACAGTTTTGCCTGCCAGGAGCCCACCGTGTATGCAGTAGGCTCTCTCCAGGCATGCAGAAAACTTCCAATCTGGAATAGGATTGAGGTTTAAGAGATGTAAGATGTTATGGGAAAAATAGGATTGGGGCAAGGAGATTGAGAAGGGAGCCTTGGATGCCTTTTGAATGTTTGCGTAATCACTAGATAAAGCAGAGAG
Source organism: Tragulus kanchil (assembly GCA_022376925.1). Lineage (NCBI taxonomy): Eukaryota > Metazoa > Chordata > Mammalia > Artiodactyla > Tragulidae > Tragulus > Tragulus kanchil. The sequence goes on along the minus strand of JAIOJX010000029.1, from coordinate 135,800,756 downwards.
AAAAAGATAGTGACAAAGACACTATCAATAATATTTTACATAGTGCAAATTAGAAATAATTGGCCCTGTACCAGTAGATTTCAATTTCCATTTCCAATTTCCTTGTTCACTAGAAAGTTTCTATGATTTCCCTCTCCTGCAGTTTCCGTAACATGCTTGTAAATTTGCCTGCTTTGTTGTAGATAACACACACCTAAGAGGGGTTTTATTTTCTAGGTCCTTCCAAACATCCCATGCTTTCTCATCCTGTACTGCTCCTGTCGTAGGCAGCTGTCTCCTATCTCTGGGACCTTGATTCTCTGGGGATGGGAGTCTTCTCTCTCCCCTAAGACACTGATGAATCCAGATGCTTAGACAGCAAGGGCTGGTGACACCCCGTGCTTAGGCATTTCTCAACTCCATGTGGCTCTTACATACCAGGACTCTAGGAGGTGACTCTGTCCATGGTACATTTTGCTGAAGCAGGTGCCGCCAGGCTCGTGCCCTTGAGCTGAGTGTGATCCTGTTCTCTGTTTTCTCTCCTTATCTTCCTTTCTCTTTTCCAAGCCAGCATTGGAAAACTTCCGTTTTTTATCCTTATCCATCTTCCTCACGTGCCCTTTTCATTCCCAATACTCTCTTGCCTCATCATCTAGGAGGCAGGGAGAATCAGAATCAGAATCAGACAGAACTGGGTCTCAGTCCTAGCTCTGCTACTTGATTGCTGTGTGACTTTGAACAAACAAAACTCCTCTGGGCCTTAGTTTCCTTATCTGTAAAATGGACATAATATTAAACCTATCTCCTAGGACCAATGTGAAGTATTTTATAATCTGATTTTAAAATCTGTATATGTACCTGGATCAATAAATGCTCAACAGAATTTCAGTAAATGATGTGTGTGTTAGTCGTTCAGTCATGTCCAGCTCTTTGCACCTCCATGGACTTATAGCCCACCAGGCGCTTCTGTCCATGGAATTCTCTAGGTAAGAATACTGGAATGAGTTGCCATTTCCTCCTCCAATAAATGATAGTTATGGTTAATAATAACATTAATTGGAACTCAAAGAAAAAAGCTATCAGTGTGAATATCATTGGCTGAGAATCTATCCAGAGTTATAGAATGTCATAACAGCTGCTCCCAGAAGGCCAGGCAAGTTCTTAAAGAGGCCTCTGAGCATTTTGGCCCTGCCTTTAGCATTTTAGCATTTGGGGACATCTTCAGAAACTGAGTGTTTGCTGTACCCACTAATCCTCCTGGGAACAGCATGAAGGGCACTGTTGGTACAATAAACAACTTCGTGTCCTGGTTAATAATAAAGACCCCAAATGTGCAAGATTCATTTTTTCAAAGTAAAATTTTTTCCTGATCATTCCAAAGGCCAATTCAACCCACCAAGAGTCTACAAAACTCTCAAAGCTTCTGTCTCCCTGGGCCGAGTGAGGAGTTTTCATACAAAAACAACTAGCAATGGATCTTGCTGCCAGACCCACCTCCTACCCCATCGTTTCAGGATCGTGTTGTCCATCAGGTGGCTGCCATGTTGGGTCCACTTCTTAAGCCTCTCCAGCTGCCCCTCTGAGATTCCCTCCTCTTCCTCCTCTCACCCACAAAGTTGAAGCAGAAGCTAATCCAGTGTGTCGGTCCCTCCCTCGCAGCCGTGCTTGCCCTCGTATTGTTTCCTGTGTACTGGTCATCATGCACAGGCTTCCCTATTGTGGCTCAGTCGGTAAAGAACCCGCCTGCACTCTTTGGTCTCGGCGGCAGAAGCGAGGATGACGAAGGGAACGTCGTCGTTTGGAAAGCGTCGGAATAAGACGCACACGCTGTGCCGCCGATGTGGCTCTAAGGCTTACCACCTTCAGAAGTCCACCTGTGGCAAATGTGGCTACCCTGCCAAGCGAAAGAGAAAGTATAACTGGAGTGCCAAAGCTAAAAGACGAAATACCACCGGGACTGGTCAAATGAGGCACCTGAAAATTGTATATCGCAGATTCAGGCATGGATTCCGTGAAGGAACAACACCTAAACCCAAGCGCGCAGCTGTTGCAGCGTCCAGTTCATCTTAAGAATTTCTGCGATTATTGGCACAATAAATGTTCTGGCTTTAAAAAAAAAAAAAAGAACCCGCCTGCAATACAGGAGACGTAAGAGACCAAGGTTCAGTCCCTGGGTCAGGAAGATCCCCAGGAGAAGGAAATGATAGCCCACTCCAGCATTCTTGCCTGGAGAATCCCGTGGAACGAGGAGGCTGGCCAGCTAGTGTCCATGGGGTCGCAGGAGTCAGACATGACTGAGTGACTAAACCACCGCCACCACCAGGTGTTTTGCACAATATGGATTCTTCACGTATTCATTCATTTGATCTGCCAACAACCCTGTTAGGCAGATAACCTCTGGGTCCCCTACCACCCCCAAGCTTGTCCCCACCAGATTGGATCAGCCCTCCTCTGGCCCCCTGGAGATCTTTCTCTGTCTTCTAAGGCCCTGCCATGTCCCACAAACTGGCAAAAAGACTCTAAGACCTTTCCAACCCTCATGGCCTCTCCTTCCCTGATCTCCAGTCACTGATGCGTTGTTATTTCCTTAAATGGTGTGTACCACACTTTTTTTCCAGCAAGATTCTGAGGCCTTTGAGGGCACAGATCACACCACAGAATCATAAATATGTAGGACTAGAAGTTGTGTTAGACATCTTTTCATCCAACACCCCATTTTATAGATGAGAAAACAAAAGTCTCAGAGGCAAAATGCATTTTTATTGTATTTCATGTGACTTCCTGCATTGGATGGGTATATAGTAAATGCTCAATAAATATCAAGCCCATCTGTTTGAATCCAAATTTCTCCAATATATACTCTAAACTCTTCAGTACAAGCCTGTCTAGCACTTGTTTTAATTGACTATGTTCACAGCCTACAGGTATCCTGCTTTAAGATCTGATATGCCAACTGCTCAAAACAGATAAACTAATATGAATTATTCATCCTAAAAAGCAAGGTCACTTTCAATAGGTACTATATTTATGATAAGGTTGGATTTGAACACTGTACTTTAGTGGAAAGTTTCAGTCACATGTCCACTGCAGAGAACAAGCCTCGATGCACTTCTCTTGCTTTTCAGAGGGAATGGCTCTTTGAAGGTCCAACAGATTTGCCCCCTGAGTCTGAACCTGGGCTGAGGAGTCATCCACAAACCCACAATGACTGGATGAATGGACAGACCTGGGTATGGAGATCTGGAAGCTCAAGGAAGCCAGACCTGCAGGTAAAAAGGTGGGAGCTAGCGGATGGCCAGGTCAGCCCCGTGCCCACTCAGCTGGGCGCAGTCAGGCTCTGCCCTCACCAGCTTTCTCAGGACAACAGTCAAGGCCAAATGCAGTCCTCTGCCTTCCTTGCCTTGCTGTTGGCCATCCCAGCCTCTCCCTTGACATGTCCTCTTCCCTCCACAGTCCATCTCCCTCTCCCTGTCTGTGTGAACATGTATGGGAGAAGAGAAAAAACCAAGTATCAGCGTTAAAAAAAAAAAAAAAAAAAGATTTTCTATTACCTGGGAGGGTCTTTCAAGTTTGTGTGAAAAAGACCCTGGCCCTTTAAGAAGCCGAGAAGTAAATACTGGAAGCTCTTGCAAGTGAGGATAGAGCAATTCTGAGAAGATTAATTAGAAGTAAACTGCTGACACAGGGACATTAAGTGCCTCCGTGAAGTCCCTGCCCTTCTCAATTATCCACCCTGGAAGACAGCCTACTCTATTGGGCCGAGTTACCATAAATAGACCCCACCGTTGACCTGATTGCTGGAGTCCACAGGGGAATCATGAGGTCTGAGCAATAAATCTGCCTTCAGAGGGCTCCCTCCCCTTACCAGGGACTGCAGAAACCAGCATCCTTTAGGATCTGAAACGGAGACCTTCTGATGTGAAATCCACCTGCCTTGCTCAGTTCTTCTTGCCCTCTGCTCACCTCCCGCCTCGTGAGGCTTTCAGCACCTCGAATTGCGTCTGTCCTTGAGTGTTCTGCACTGACTGCCATGCTGTTCCATGACTCTTCCCTACTGTTTCGTTTGATTATATTTTCTTTACTCAGTTATATCCTAAGCCTGATAATAGAGTCAGATGCGACAGAGCATGCACATATGCAATAATAATAATAGCAAACATTTAGTAAGTGTGACTCATGTGGGCCAGACTCTGCGCTTACCACTTGATCTAATAATCTCACTCAATCTTCAAATGACCCCTGAAGGTAAGTGTTCTAGTCCCATTTTACAGATGAGGACACAGAGGCCCAGAGAAGGTAAATACTGTCCGAGCACTACACTTTGATCCCTCTGTGGGACATGGCCTCTGCCAGAGCCAGGTGCAGGGGCTTCCCTTCCCTCCCCATCAGGGCTCCACACATCACACTCACTTGGCCAATGCCGCCAGCCAGCCTCTTCCCCATCCCAGGGATGCAGGGGGAGCTCTGCACAGAGGCTGAGATGTGTCTTTTCATGGACCTGTGGTGAATGAACGCAGAGTCCCTGCATTCCTCTGCCCTACTGCTTCTTGAGCTCTGTCTGACTGCACTTTCGGGATGATGATGATTGTAGGGCGGTGAATCGGGGGCCCAGACATCTGGAAAGCAGTATCTGCTTACACCCAAGAAACCCTTTCCAGAATATGAGGCTGAAAAGTGGCTGGAGATGTGGGTGTTGGCTCTGTGGCATAGAAGTAAATACTGGAAGCTCTTGCAAGTGAGGATAGAGCAATTCTGAGAAGATTAATTAGAAGTAAACTGCTGACACAGGGACATTAAGTGCCTCCGTGAAGTCCCTGCCCTTCTCAATTATCCACCCTGGAAGACAGCCTACTCTATTGGGCCGAGTTACCATAAATAGACCCCACCGTTGACCTGATTGCTGGAGTCCACAGGGGAATCATGAGGTCTGAGCAATAAATCTGCCTTCAGAGGGCTCCCTCCCCTTACCAGGGACTGCAGAAACCAGCATCCTTTAGGATCTGAAACGGAGACCTTCTGATGTGAAATCCACCTGCCTTGCTCAGTTCTTCTTGCCCTCTGCTCACCTCCCGCCTCGTGAGGCTTTCAGCACCTCGAATTGCGTCTGTCCTTGAGTGTTCTGCACTGACTGCCATGCTGTTCCATGACTCTTCCCTACTGTTTCGTTTGATTATATTTTCTTTACTCAGTTATATCCTAAGCCTGATAATAGAGTCAGATGCGACAGAGCATGCACATATGCAATAATAATAATAGCAAACATTTAGTAAGTGTGACTCATGTGGGCCAGACTCTGCGCTTACCACTTGATCTAATAATCTCACTCAATCTTCAAATGACCCCTGAAGGTAAGTGTTCTAGTCCCATTTTACAGATGAGGACACAGAGGCCCAGAGAAGGTAAATACTGTCCGAGCACTACACTTTGATCCCTCTGTGGGACATGGCCTCTGCCAGAGCCAGGTGCAGGGGCTTCCCTTCCCTCCCCATCAGGGCTCCACACATCACACTCACTTGGCCAATGCCGCCAGCCAGCCTCTTCCCCATCCCAGGGATGCAGGGGGAGCTCTGCACAGAGGCTGAGATGTGTCTTTTCATGGACCTGTGGTGAATGAACGCAGAGTCCCTGCATTCCTCTGCCCTACTGCTTCTTGAGCTCTGTCTGACTGCACTTTCGGGATGATGATGATTGTAGGGCGGTGAATCGGGGGCCCAGACATCTGGAAAGCAGTATCTGCTTACACCCAAGAAACCCTTTCCAGAATATGAGGCTGAAAAGTGGCTGGAGATGTGGGTGTTGGCTCTGTGGCATGTTGGGAATGCTGGTTAGGGTGCAGGAGGCTCTCAAAGTCAAGGGCAGACCCTCCCTGCCCACTATGGACCTGCATGTGGCAGCCTTGATTGGACCCTCGTTTATTATTGTAATGAGGATCCCTTTTCTAATGTGTTTTTTCTAGCCCTCATGTGGCTGAACTGTTATTTTTCTCACTTGACTTTTTTTTGCCTATGAAATGTTTTGGATAAATATGCAGCTGAAATGGCTTGTTACTGACTGTGTACATTTTTAGTTGAATGAAAAGTAAAGAAATACAGCATTTCGCATATAAAATATTCTGTTAATGTTATATAATTTGGCTGCGGAGTATCATTTTGCTTTTATGAAAGGGTTTGGTGAAACCCTCAGGAATAGCAGATGGCTAACATGCAGTAATTATCGGTTACTAAATATCACTTATATCATACTGGTGTATTCGAACGAGTCTAACCACATCAAATGTATAATTTTTTAAAAGACAATAGGTAATGTGACTGCTTGAAACAATGGTGGGACTTAAGTAAAATGGAGGCGCTGTCTCAGGTGTAAGTGACTCGAAGGGCCTGTTTGGGCCGCCGAGCCCCCTCACCGTCACACGTTGTCCTCTGCCCTGGGGTTTCACGGGGAGCTGGGCTCTGCGGCACACAGCTGGTCAGGGCAGGACTGTGAGGAGGGATGTCATGTGGGGGTCAGCACTTGGGCAGATGTTTTGAATGCTCAGCTTGGAAGCTGATGGTTAGGACCAGACACGACTGCCATTCTCGGCATAATGTCTGTTTGGCTGTGAGTCAGTGAGGATTCGGAGACCCCCGGGATGGATCCTGGGTTGGGCCAGCAATGAAACTCTTTCCAGGCTGTGAATCCCATTTGAGGCCTCTTCCTGATGCAAGGGCCACAAGCCATTTCCATTCCCCACATCATTCCGCTCAAAGCCCACGGGCCTTCCAGGTCCCCTGCCCTTCTCTGTCTCTCTGTTCCCAAAGAAGGAAGAGCCAATCCAGGTAACTCAGCAGCTGCTATTTTGGGGGAAGCCAAACTGCTATATACAGCAAGTGTCTAATCAGTGCTGACTGTCTCACTGGCACCTACTCAAAGCTAAATCAGAGTAGTTTTACATTGCCTGATGGTTTAGGCTTAGCAAAGCCTAGGGTGACAAGTAGGTTTCAATTCTTGGGCTAACTCTGATTAATCAATTGGAAGTAACTTCCTGCAGGATCTGAAGATCCCCATCTGAGAAAAGGGCTGTTGTAGTCAACTTGTGATGTCTCTCATGGACGTAGGCGTGAGGACAAGAGGTTGTGTGTAGTTGACCATCCAGCTTGCTCCAGACTGAATATGTTTCCTCAAATTCCATAGGCTGTAGCCTAATCCCGATTGTTACGGTTCTTGGAGGTAGGGTCTTTGAGAGGTGATTAGGTCATAAGGGTGGCAGCCTCATGAATGGGATTAGTGCCCTTATAAAAGAGACCCCAGAGAGACCTCTTGCCCCTTAAGCCAGGTGAGGACAGAGGGAAGGCAACTGTCTATGAGACATGAAGCCCTCGGGAGACACCTTCTACTAGCACCTTGCTCTGGGACTTCCCACTCCTAGAACCGTGAGAAATACATTCCTGTTGTTTAGAAGCCACCCGGGCTACAGTATTTTCTACCTCAGCCCAAACGCAGCTCTACTGAGACTTAGGTCTCATCCCATTGTCATCTCCTCAGGAAAGCCTGCCCTAACTTCTCAGCAGCACTGCACAGGAGTTGAGAACACAGGCCTGCTATCAGGATCTGAATTCTGACCCTGCTACTTGCTAGCTCTGTGACTTTGAGCCAATCTTTTTTAGCTTCTTTACCCTGCAATTCGTGCATGCGTGCGTGCGTGTGTGTGTGTAAAGTTGCTTCAGTCGTGTCTAACTCTGTGATCCTGTGGACTGTAGTCTGTCAGCCTCCTCTGTCCATAGGATTCTCCAGGCAAGAATCCTGCAGTGGGATGCCACACCCTTTCCTCCAGGGAATCTTCCCAACCCAAGGATTGAACTCATATCTCTTATATCTTCTGGGTTGCCAGGTGGGCTTTTTACCACGCATGCCACCTGGGAAGCCCACCTACAATGTCCTCATCTGTAAATCAGGACCAATATCAGCACCACCTCAGAGGATGGCTGTATTAACTAACCTGAGACACTGGTATCACCTGCAGTGGTGTCAGAGCCAGAGCCTTGTCCTCCTGAAGACTTGGCTAGCCATTCGATTTCCAGGCTAGCTTGTCCTCCCAACCTACTCAAAGCTAAATCAGAGTAGTTTTACATTGCCTGATGGTTTAGGCTTAGCAAAGCCTAGGGTGACAAGTAGGTTTCAATTCTTGGGCTAACTCTGATTAATCAATTGGAAGTAACTTCCTGCAGGATCTGAAGATCCCCATCTGAGAAAAGGGCTGTTGTAGTCAACTTGTGATGTCTCTCATGGACGTAGGCGTGAGGACAAGAGGTTGTGTGTAGTTGACCATCCAGCTTGCTCCAGACTGAATATGTTTCCTCAAATTCCATAGGCTGTAGCCTAATCCCGATTGTTACGGTTCTTGGAGGTAGGGTCTTTGAGAGGTGATTAGGTCATAAGGGTGGCGCCCTCATGAATGGGATTAGTGCCCTTATAAAAGAGACCCCAGAGAGACCTCTTGCCCCTTAAGCCAGGTGAGGACAGAGGGAAGGCAACTGTCTATGAGACATGAAGCCCTCGGGAGACACCTTCTACTAGCACCTTGCTCTGGGACTTCCCACTCCTAGAACCGTGAGAAATACATTCCTGTTGTTTAGAAGCCACCCGGGCTACAGTATTTTCTACCTCAGCCCAAACGCAGCTCTACTGAGACTTAGGTCTCATCCCATTGTCATCTCCTCAGGAAAGCCTGCCCTAACTTCTCAGCAGCACTGCACAGGAGTTGAGAACACAGGCCTGCTATCAGGATCTGAATTCTGACCCTGCTACTTGCTAGCTCTGTGACTTTGAGCCAATCTTTTTTAGCTTCTTTACCCTGCAATTCGTGCATGCGTGCGTGCGTGTGTTTTAAAGTTGTTCAGTCGGGTCTAACTCTGTGATCCTGTGGACTGTAGTCTGTCAGCCTCCTCTGTCCATAGGATTCTCCAGGCAAGAATCCTGCAGTGGGATGCCACACCCTTTCCTCCAGGGAATCTTCCCAACCCAAGGATTGAACTCATATCTCTTATATCTTCTGGGTTGCCAGGTGGGCTTTTTACCACGCATGCCACCTGGGAAGCCCACCTACAATGTCCTCATCTGTAAATCAGGACCAATATCAGCACCACCTCAGAGGATGGCTGTATTAACTAACCTGAGACACTGGTATCACCTGCAGTGGTGTCAGAGCCAGAGCCTTGTCCTCCTGAAGACTTGGCTAGCCATTCTGATTTCTTCCAGGCTAGCTCCTGTCACCTAACTGTCCTCATCCAGCTGTGGTTTGTCTTTGGAGTGTGATATTTTATTAATGCTTGCTTCTCGAACTATGGTCTGCCCAAGAGATGGGCGTGGATGACCTCCTGGACTGAGTGACTCATGCTGCAGAGGAGAAAGAGCTGACAGATCTGGGGACACCTGAGCATCCCTCCAGAGGATTTTCTCCTACAACTTATGCTTGTGCCAACATGGTGACCCACTCCAGTATTCCTGCATGAAAATTCCATAGACAGAGGTACCTGGCGGGCTACAGTCCATGGGGTCACATAGTGTTGCATACGACTGAGTGACTGAGTATGCAGGCAACATTGCTACAAGAGAAAGAGTTGGTGGGGGGAAAGCACAGGAAAAGAGGGGAAGTAAGAAAAAATGAGAAACTTAAATAAGCAAGTGAGAAGAGGAGGGGAAAAGGAATGGAAGAGCCAAACTCTGAAGCAGGTGAACATTTTGAGGAATGAGAGTGTCCGTCCAGGGAAAGGCAACTGGAAGCCTCAAGCTGTCTGAGAATTCCCTCCACCTTGGAACAGGTTCCTTATGGGAGGATCTGCTCTTGTGGGGGGATCTGCTAAGAGCGTGGTCTCTGGACTCAGCTGCCTGAGTGTGAATGCTGGCCTTCCCCAGTTTTACATACTTCCTGAATAGCCTTAGGCACGCTGCTATCTGAGCTCTGATTTGCTCATCTGTAAAACTGTGACAGAGAGTCCCTCTTTCACAGCATCACTGGTCACTGTACCGTCTGCCCTCCGTATCTGTGAGTCCAACCAATCACCGACCACGTATAATTTGCTTACAATCTGGGTTGGTTGAATCCGCGAACGTGGAACGCTGATAAAAAAGATCTGCCGACTGCGGCGCTGGAGCCTCCCTGGATTTGAGTATCCTTGACAGATCCTGGGACCAATTTCCTGTGGTTACAGAGGGATGACTGTAGCCCTGAAATAACTCATGTAAAATGTGTGTAGACGTTGGCACCCAGTAAGCTCTCAATGAATGTTAGCAATAAGGATTGTTAGTAGTAGCAAATGCCCAGTGGACCTCAGAACCTCCCAGCATTATGGTTTTATCATTTGCTTCAAGTTCAAGCATCCTAAGCCCACAGCACCAGAAGTCAGTTCCCTTCAGCACCTTTTTACTGAGGATCCCTCTATTTCAAGCCCTGTGCTGGGCCCTGGGGATGGGGAAAAGGCCCCACAAGTTACTCTGGGCTCTAGCTAGGCATTGAAGCCCATCCTTAGGTCTCCCTCCCTGGTAGCTTTGAGAGTTTCTCATTCTCAGTGTAGGTTTCCATTACCAGAGTGGGAGATGAGTGTCAGAGGCTGTGGACTCAGTCAGATAGAGGGAAGCCCAGGAGAGGTGAAATGCGTGCATGATTGCACAATTGCTATGCCCAGATTTCAGCTCTAGGTCTCCTTCAGCTGCTCTGAGACCTGGATCCTGGTGACTTCTCTGCACCTCTCTTTTTCACATTTTTAAGTTGAGGAAAGAATGCCTGCTATAGTCTATTTGTAGGATTACAAGATAGTGGAATCCGTTCAAATGCCCAAAGTGTTTATTTTTATTTTTTTCAGCTTTGTGTATGCTCAGTAGCGAAGTCATATCTAACTCTTTTTGGACCCCCTGGACTGTAGCCCACCAGGCTCCTCTGTCCATCGGGTTTTCCAGGCAAGAATACTGGAGTGGGTTGCCATTTCCTCCTCCAGGGGATCTTCCCAACCTAGGAACAGAACCCAGGTCTGTTGCATCTACTTGTATTGACCAGTGGATTCTTCACCACTTGAGCCACCTGGGAAGCCCTTTTTCAGCTTTACTGAGGCATAATTGACAAATTAAATTGTAAGATATTTAAGGTATATAACGTAATGATTTGATATATATATATATGGATTCCCCTCCCATTGAGCTCATTAACACATCCATCACCTCACATATTTACCCCCTCTTTTTTTTGGTGAGAACATTTAAGTTCTACCCTCTTAGCAAATTTCAATTATACAATACAGTGTTAACAACTAGAATCACCAGGTTTTTATCATGATAATTATTTGTGCACAAAAAGATGATAAAGTTTCAAACCAGGATAGAAAATCCTTTTGGTGGACTTTTTTCTTTTTTTAAAGAAATATTAAAAAAAAAAAAAAAAGCTGTGACTAGTATTAGGAAAAAAAAAAAAAATAAGAAGGAGACTTAGGTCATTGAAGGGAATAAACTCTCAGGGGAGATGTGCTCAGGGCAAAGGGGTGACCGGATGGCCTGTAAATGGTGGGACTGGAGTGAACCCTTGCCCCTCTCTGAACTTCCTCCTTTAGGGACTGCACAGGAAGGCAAAGTCCTGAAATACCTTAAGAATGGTGTTTCTCATTCCTCTTCAGTCCAAACAAGGAAGCCGGGAAATCTTGCAAGGGCATGTTTTAGTTCAAAGGCCTCAAGTCCAAAGAGCAGAGTAAGTTCAGCTGGAGTCCAGAACTGAGTGAGGCCTTGAATGCTCAAATGATTTAGCCCTCCTCCCCCAAGTCTCCCCAGGTACCTTAGCCTCTGAGAAGGCTTGACTGGATCTTGTCTATTGAATCTGGACCCCTGATGTGGTTGCTGTGGGGTCAGTCAAATTAGAGAGTAGGGTTTGGCTGGTCAACAATTTCTTTCCATATAAACTTATATGAATAACTGAAAAGAACTCAGTACTTTTGGGGCTTTGTGTATGCTCAGTAGCGAAGTCATATCTAACTCTTTTTGGACCCCCTGGACTGTAGCCCACCAGGCTCCTCTGTCCATCGGGTTTTCCAGGCAAGAATACTGGAGTGGGTTGCCATTTCCTCCTCCAGGGGATCTTCCCAACCTAGGAACAGAACCCAGGTCTGTTGCATCTACTTGTATTGACCAGTGGATTCTTCACCACTTGAGCCACCTGGGAAGCCCTTTTTCAGCTTTACTGAGGCATAATTGACAAATTAAATTGTAAGATATTTAAGGTATATAACGTAATGATTTGATATATATATATATGGATTCCCCTCCCATTGAGCTCATTAACACATCCATCACCTCACATATTTACCCCCTCTTTTTTTTGGTGAGAACATTTAAGTTCTACCCTCTTAGCAAATTTCAATTATACAATACAGTGTTAACAACTAGAATCACCAGGTTTTTATCATGATAATTATTTGTGCACAAAAAGATGATAAAGTTTCAAACCAGGATAGAAAATCCTTTTGGTGGACTTTTTTCTTTTTTTAAAGAAATATTAAAAAAAAAAAAAAAAGCTGTGACTAGTATTAGGAAAAAAAAAAAAAATAAGAAGGAGACTTAGGTCATTGAAGGGAATAAACTCTCAGGGGAGATGTGCTCAGGGCAAAGGGGTGACCGGATGGCCTGTAAATGGTGGGACTGGAGTGAACCCTTGCCCCTCTCTGAACTTCCTCCTTTAGGGACTGCACAGGAAGGCAAAGTCCTGAAATACCTTAAGAATGGTGTTTCTCATTCCTCTTCAGTCCAAACAAGGAAGCCGGGAAATCTTGCAAGGGCATGTTTTAGTTCAAAGGCCTCAAGTCCAAAGAGCAGAGTAAGTTCAGCTGGAGTCCAGAACTGAGTGAGGCCTTGAATGCTCAAATGATTTAGCCCTCCTCCCCCAAGTCTCCCCAGGTACCTTAGCCTCTGAGAAGGCTTGACTGGATCTTGTCTATTGAATCTGGACCCCTGATGTGGTTGCTGTGGGGTCAGTCAAATTAGAGAGTAGGGTTTGGCTGGTCAACAATTTCTTTCCATATAAACTTATATGAATAACTGAAAAGAACTCAGTCATTCCTTTGTCCATAATGAAGGTCACGTACTATAGAATTCTCGAGGCTGAGTGGAAATGAATATGGTTGTTGGGGTCCTCTCAGAATCTATGGTCACATGGCCACTGTGGTATCTTTTGAAATGTAAAACCACAAATTTAGAGGAACTGCTGAGCTACCTTAAATGTATTCCATTTCCAAATTCCACTGTAGGAAGGTAATAATACCTATAATCTAGCACCACAAATAATTTCTTCACGTATCTTCCCAGACAATACTATCCCCACCACCACCAAAAGGTGACCTCTGTTACTCAAAATTCATTTTGCCTGTTCATGACCTTCATGTAAGTGGAATCATATGTATAGTGTTTGTTCTTGTGCTTGTTAGACCTATCAGTAGTTTGTTCTTTTTCCTTGTTATATAATATTCCACATGTGAATATAGCACCATTTCTACTATTGATGGATATCGGAGTTATCTCCAGTTTGGGACTATTACAAGCATAGTTGCTCTGAATATGCTTTTGAATGTCTTTTGGTACCCTACTCATTTCTGTCAGGTATATATTCTCATAATCTTAAGCTTACTAAGTTAAAATGGGTCTTTGTGGCCACTTGATTCAAGCAATGCGTATATTCCTAATTGAAAGAAAAGATCTTTGGATTCCACTAGTTGGCAGTAAATCGTAAAGCAGTCATTCCAAGCAAAGACTTTTCATGTTGTCTTCCATTCTATTGCACAGTAACTTTCCCCTATGGAGGGACTGCAAAGTCCTGAAATACCTTAAGAATGGTGTTTCTCATTCCTCTTCAGTCCAAACAAGGAAGCCGGGAAATCTTGCAAGGGCATGTTTTAGTTCAAAGGCCTCAAGTCCAAAGAGCAGAGTAAGTTCAGCTGGAGTCCAGAACTGAGTGAGGCCTTGAATGCTCAAATGATTTAGCCCTCCTCCCCCAAGTCTCCCCAGGTACCTTAGCCTCTGAGAAGGCTTGACTGGATCTTGTCTATTGAATCTGGACCCCTGATGTGGTTGCTGTGGGGTCAGTCAAATTAGAGAGTAGGGTTTGGCTGGTCAACAATTTCTTTCCATATAAACTTATATGAATAACTGAAAAGAACTCAGTCATTCCTTTGTCCATAATGAAGGTCACGTACTATAGAATTCTCGAGGCTGAGTGGAAATGAATATGGTTGTTGGGGTCCTCTCAGAATCTATGGTCACATGGCCACTGTGGTATCTTTTGAAATGTAAAACCACAAATTTAGAGGAACTGCTGAGCTACCTTAAATGTATTCCATTTCCAAATTCCACTGTAGGAAGGTAATAATACCTATAATCTAGCACCACAAATAATTTCTTCACGTATCTTCCCAGACAATACTATCCCCACCACCACCAAAAGGTGACCTCTGTTACTCAAAATTCATTTTGCCTGTTCATGACCTTCATGTAAGTGGAATCATATGTATAGTGTTTGTTCTTGTGCTTGTTAGACCTATCAGTAGTTTGTTCTTTTTCCTTGTTATATAATATTCCACATGTGAATATAGCACCATTTCTACTATTGATGGATATCGGAGTTATCTCCAGTTTGGGACTATTACAAGCATAGTTGCTCTGAATATGCTTTTGAATGTCTTTTTTGGTACCCTACTCATTTCTGTCAGGTATATATTCTCATAATCTTAAGCTTACTAAGTTAAAATGGGTCTTTGTGGCCACTTGATTCAAGCAATGCGTATATTCCTAATTGAAAGAAAATGTCTTTGGATTCCACTAGTTGGCAGTAAATCGTGAAGCAGTCATTCCAAGCAAAGACTTTTCATGTTGTCTTCCATTCTATTGAACATATTTGAAACCACAGTCAACTCTTGGAGAGAATGGTACCCAGCATACACTCAGGAAAGATATTCAGAATGTATAATCATTATGCAATCATGTGCAGAATTCTGAGTCTATGTGCTACATCAAACTCAGAGCAATTTAGAAATCAGAATAATTTTTTTCTATCAAGATGCAACTGGCCTGGAAAAACTAATTTTAGAATGTGACCCCCAAAGTTCTAAGCAGATAAAAGGAGGTCAAATCTGAACAAACCCTTAAGTTGATGGAGACGGACAGCTGGGGGCAAAGGTGAAAGCTTTGGAGATCTTCTATCCTTCTGGAAGTAAGACTCTCACTTCCTCTTGCAATTCTGTCTTTATCTTTTATTAAGATTTCTTTTAATGTGTACTGCCTGGTAGGCTGCAGTCCATGGGGTTGCAGAGTCAGAATGACTGAGCAACTAACACACACACACACACACATTTTTAAACCATTGAACTTAAATTTAAATTCACACATTTGTTGAATTTGTTACAATATTGTTTCTATTTTCTCTTTTTTTTTTGCCATAAGGCATGTGAGATCTTAGCTCCCTGACTAGGGATCAAACCCACGCCTCCTGCATTGGAAGGTGAAGAACCAACCACTGGACTGCCAGGGAAGTCCTTGTCCTTATCTTTTACATTTCAGCATTATTAGTTGAATTCACCATGGCCACTGTCCTGAACAGTGTCCCACGGGCAGGGGGCTCACAGATAGCCTAATACCACTGTATTATCTGGTCATCTGAGTTGATGCAAGCAATGTTTAATTATTTTGAGAGAATCTCTTTTCCTTGTTATATAATATTCCACATGTGAATATAGCACCATTTCTACTATTGATGGATATCGGAGTTATCTCCAGTTTGGGACTATTACAAGCATAGTTGCTCTGAATATGCTTTTGAATGTCTTTTTTGGTACCCTACTCATTTCTGTCAGGTATATATTCTCATAATCTTAAGCTTACTAAGTTAAAATGGGTCTTTGTGGCCACTTGATTCAAGCAATGCGTATATTCCTAATTGAAAGAAAATGTCTTTGGATTCCACTAGTTGGCAGTAAATCGTGAAGCAGTCATTCCAAGCAAAGACTTTTCATGTTGTCTTCCATTCTATTGAACATATTTGAAACCACAGTCAACTCTTGGAGAGAATGGTACCCAGCATACACTCAGGAAAGATATTCAGAATGTATAATCATTATGCAATCATGTGCAGAATTCTGAGTCTATGTGCTACATCAAACTCAGAGCAATTTAGAAATCAGAATAATTTTTTTTTTCTATCAAGATGCAACTGGCCTGGAAAAACTAATTTTAGAATGTGACCCCCAAAGTTCTAAGCAGATAAAAGGAGGTCAAATCTGAACAAACCCTTAAGTTGATGGAGACGGACAGCTGGGGGCAAAGGTGAAAGCTTTGGAGATCTTCTATCCTTCTGGAAGTAAGACTCTCACTTCCTCTTGCAATTCTGTCTTTATCTTTTATTAAGATTTCTTTTAATGTGTACTGCCTGGTAGGCTGCAGTCCATGGGGTTGCAGAGTCAGAATGACTGAGCAACTAACACACACACACACACACATTTTTAAACCATTGAACTTAAATTTAAATTCACACATTTGTTGAATTTGTTACAATATTGTTTCTATTTTCTCTTTTTTTTTTGCCATAAGGCATGTGAGATCTTAGCTCCCTGACTAGGGATCAAACCCACGCCTCCTGCATTGGAAGGTGAAGAACCAACCACTGGACTGCCAGGGAAGTCCTTGTCCTTATCTTTTACATTTCAGCATTATTAGTTGAATTCACCATGGCCACTGTCCTGAACAGTGTCCCACGGGCAGGGGGCTCACAGATAGCCTAATACCACTGTATTATCTGGTCTGGGGTATACAGCATGAGTTGATGCAAGCAATGTTTAATTATTAATTTTGAGCACGATATGCTCTTCTCCTTCGTTAGTGATATAAGAGAATTTGGACCATGGTTTGAAAGACATATAAAAGTCGTAGTAGAAGCAGCTGTCACTTACTGAGCACTGACCACTGTGCTAAGCCCTTTACCTTGCTTACCTGCATGCTGTTGGCCCCATTTTACAGCTGTAGAAACTAAGGTTCAGAAAGTAAATTACCCAGGACCAAACTGTTAATTTGCAATGCCAGGAGAGCCTGGCCACAAAATCTGAGCTCTCTCCTCTACCTTATGCTGCAAACTTGTGTTTATACATTACTTTGCAATGTGCCAAGTGCCTCTTCATACAGTTAAGTCATTTCATTTTCAGGACTAGCATATAGCTGGGCACGCCATTTCTGCTTGCCAGGGTCACACAGCTGGTAAGTGGCAGAACTGAGATTTGAAACCAAGGTGCCTGACCCCAGTTCCCTTTGCATTGTATCCTCAGCTGCCTACCAATGGAAGCCTTCTCCCGAAGTTGTCAGCACCTTGCCTTGGATGGCAATTCAAGTTAGCTAGAAAGTGAAGAGAGAGATTGCTTGCTTTGAGAATAGAGCACTTTTAGAAAATTCTAGGCTCTCAGCTGTATTGAGAGGGGTGGGTAGGTGGTTGTCCCCCTTGGGGCCAAGTTGTACAGAACTGTGGCATAACCATAGGGACCAGGGCTGGGAATAAATGAGGTGATCCACAGAACAGATTTCCCTTCCTCAAGAGAAATGTGAAGCTGGTAAGAAAAAAATGCCCAGGGTACTCCTACTGCTTCCCACCCTCCCTATCCCAATCAAAGAGTTCCTCCGACACACGGTTCTGTTCTCATCCTTTGAAAGATATTATGTGTTGTTCATTGAAAGGTGTACCCTCCTTGAAAAGTACAATGTTCTGTATAAATGCAGGGCGGTGGTGTCGTTATTTTACCATGATTATTTCTGCAGGGGAAGAAGAGGAGGGGCCACGGGGGGGTGGAGGTTCCTTCCCCAGCCGCGTCCCTCCTGCCGCGTCTGCTAACTGATCGGCAGGATGCCTCGGGTAGGTGTCGATAGAAGAGTCAAACCAGAAGTATTGTGTGAGGACATCACGAATAACGCAGGCAGAATGATTCAAAAAGAAATCAATGGTCCTAAAAATAGCAAAGAGATGTTCCCAGAATAACGTCTTCATGGGGAAAAAAAGAGGGATTGAATGATGAGTTGTATTGTAAAAAGTCAAGTGTTTTTTAAAATATCTATGTAGAAGGATGAATGATCAGATTATAAAAGAAAGACGAAAGGCCTGGTGACTTCCTGGCTAAGACGACCCTGGACTCCAGCCTTTGGGAGGGTTCGCTGAGGGGACTCACCTCTCTCCTGTTTGCTGCTATGTTGTCTTTGTATCTTGAAGGAAAGAGCTTCTGATGAGACAATCTTCTGGCAGTAAAAGTCACCCAGGAAATAAAGAGTATGCAACCATGCCTTTGAACTGTGGTCCTGGACAAGACTCTTGAGAGTCCCTTGGACTGCAAGGAGATCAAACCAGTCAATCCTAAAGGAAATCTCCCCTGAATATTCATTGGAAGGGCTGATGTTGAAGCTAAAGCTCCAATACTTTGGCCACCTGATGCGAAGAGATGACTCTTGAAAAGACCCTGATGCTGTGGAAAGTAGAAGGCAGAAGGAGAAGGGGATGACAGAGAACAAGATGGTTGGATGGCATCACTGAGTCAATGGACATGGTGAAAGCTCTGGTGAAAGACAGGGAAGCCTCGTGTGCTGCAGTCCGTGGGGTTGAAAGGAGTCAGACACAACTGAGCGACTGTACTGAACCGAACCAAATGATAAAGCATTCACACAGATTGGTATTTAGTTGCACAGTTGTATCCAACTCTTTTGTGACCCCATGGACTGTAGCCCGCCAGACTCCTCTGCCCATGGGATTTCCCAGCCAAGAATACTAGAGTGGGTTGCCATTCCCTTCTCTAGGGGATCTTCCCAACCCGGAAATTGACCTGGCATCTCCTGCATTGGCAGGCGGACTCGTTACCACCAAGCCACCAGGGAAGCCCATACATGCATGCATACGTGTGTGCACACACACCTGCTGTAGTTTGGTTGTTGGGTTCATTGCATTGTATTACATTGTGCTATACTCATTTGTGGGGGGTTGGTCAAATTTAAGTGAACTGTGCTGAATTCATAATTGTCCTTAGTGTGGGATAAAGCATGTAGATATTCCCAATTTCAACCAGAGGGAAGAGGAAGTCTGCAAATAAGAATCCTGAAATTCAAAGAAGCACTACCTTACAAGGACTCTTCAGAACTCTCTCTAGCCTTGCTCTCAAGGGATTTGATATGTATTGTAAAAGTCACGTGTTTTTTAAAATATCTATGTAGAAGGATGAATGATCAGATTATAAAAGAAAGACGAAAGGCCTGGTGACTTCCTGGCTAAGACGACCCTGGACTCCAGCCTTTGGGAGGGTTCGCTGAGGGGACTCACCTCTCTCCTGTTTGCTGCTATGTTGTCTTTGTATCTTGAAGGAAAGAGCTTCTGATGAGACAATCTTCTGGCAGTAAAAGTCACCCAGGAAATAAAGAGTATGCAACCATGCCTTTGAACTGTGGTCCTGGACAAGACTCTTGAGAGTCCCTTGGACTGCAAGGAGATCAAACCAGTCAATCCTAAAGGAAATCTCCCCTGAATATTCATTGGAAGGGCTGATGTTGAAGCTAAAGCTCCAATACTTTGGCCACCTGATGCGAAGAGATGACTCTTGAAAAGACCCTGATGCTGTGGAAAGTAGAAGGCAGAAGGAGAAGGGGATGACAGAGAACAAGATGGTTGGATGGCATCACTGAGTCAATGGACATGGTGAAAGCTCTGGTGAAAGACAGGGAAGCCTCGTGTGCTGCAGTCCGTGGGGTTGAAAGGAGTCAGACACAACTGAGCGACTGTACTGAACCGAACCAAATGATAAAGCATTCACACAGATTGGTATTTAGTTGCACAGTTGTATCCAACTCTTTTGTGACCCCATGGACTGTAGCCCGCCAGACTCCTCTGCCCATGGGATTTCCCAGCCAAGAATACTAGAGTGGGTTGCCATTCCCTTCTCTAGGGGATCTTCCCAACCCGGAAATTGACCTGGCATCTCCTGCATTGGCAGGCGGACTCGTTACCACCAAGCCACCAGGGAAGCCCATACATGCATGCATACGTGTGTGCACACACACCTGCTGTAGTTTGGTTGTTGGGTTCATTGCATTGTATTACATTGTGCTATACTCATTTGTGGGGGGTTGGTCAAATTTAAGTGAACTGTGCTGAATTCATAATTGTCCTTAGTGTGGGGATAAAGCATGTAGATATTCCCAATTTCAACCAGAGGGGAAGAGGAAGTCTGCAAATAAGAATCCTGAAATTCAAAGAAGCACTACCTTACAAGGACTCTTCAGAACTCTCTCTAGCCTTGCTCTCTTGGATAATGACTCAGAGGAGATGCGGCTGGTGCTCCCCAGCGAGAGTGCCCTGGCGAGTTTCCCAGATTCTGCTGTGCTCCTGCCCGACCATCACCACCTTCACAGTGGGTCTCTGCTGATTCATTGCTGGATGGGAGCATCAGGCTGATTAAGGAACATATATTTTTATTACTAATAGTGCCCATAAAAGTTAAATCTTTATTTATGGATTGGTCCAAGCATTGGTTTAGCACTTCAGTACTGTCATCAGGGGACCAGGCTCTCCACATCCTTTATTCTATTGTTTTTTGTCCTGAAGCTTATGGCCACAGGATTGCAAGATGGCTCCCACTGCTCCTTAACACAAAAACATGTAAGGAAAGATGGGAAAGGGGCAAAAGGGTTTTCTCCTTGTGCTTCTCCTTTGTCATGGAGGAAAAATTTCCCCCAAAACCACAATAGATTTCCCATCGTATCCCATAGAAAGACTGGAGAGGATAGACGGTCTTGAACACAGTACTCACACACAGGCTCTTCCCCTCACTGCTTGTGGGAACCTGAGGTCTGGATCTCTCATTCGATGGCTGTAAAATCATAGTAAGAGTGCCTACTTCATGATAGAGTTGTTACGAGGATTAAAAGAGTTAATAAATACAGAGGTCTTAGAACAGTGACTGATACATAATGAGTATTTAATACAAGTTAGTAATTATTTTTAGTAACCTTATCATCCTCATCATCATATCCTTGACCAGATTTAGGTCATATGCACAGGAGTGTTTCTCAACTCAGAGGTTATGAAATTAGAGTTATCAGCAAGGATTTGAGTCTTTAAAGAGTCTTATTGACAACCAAATATCAGAGGCAAAGAAAACCTTAAGCATTTGACTTCTAATACCTTGGTTTATGAAGCAGATGATAAATAATGTTCATATGCAGCTGCTCACTGGGAACCAGACTGGAAGAAAAACAATTGTATTACATTGTGCTATACTCATTTGTGAAAAACTGTGCTGATTTCATAATTGTCCTTAGTGTGGGGATAAAGCATGTAGATATTCCCAATTTCAACCAGAGGGGAAGAGGAAGTCTGCAAATAAGAATCCTGAAATTCAAAGAAGCACTACCTTACAAGGACTCTTCAGAACTCTCTCTAGCCTTGCTCTCTTGGATAATGACTCAGAGGAGATGCGGCTGGTGCTCCCCAGCGAGAGTGCCCTGGCGAGTTTCCCAGATTCTGCTGTGCTCCTGCCCGACCATCACCACCTTCACAGTGGGTCTCTGCTGATTCATTGCTGGATGGGAGCATCAGGCTGATTAAGGAACATATATTTTTATTACTAATAGTGCCCATAAAAGTTAAATCTTTATTTATGGATTGGTCCAAGCATTGGTTTAGCACTTCAGTACTGTCATCAGGGGACCAGGCTCTCCACATCCTTTATTCTATTGTTTTTTGTCCTGAAGCTTATGGCCACAGGATTGCAAGATGGCTCCCACTGCTCCTTAACACAAAAACATGTAAGGAAAGATGGGAAAGGGGCAAAAGGGTTTTCTCCTTGTGCTTCTCCTTTGTCATGGAGGAAAAATTTCCCCCAAAACCACAATAGATTTCCCATCGTATCCCATAGAAAGACTGGAGAGGATAGACGGTCTTGAACACAGTACTCACACACAGGCTCTTCCCCTCACTGCTTGTGGGAACCTGAGGTCTGGATCTCTCATTCGATGGCTGTAAAATCATAGTAAGAGTGCCTACTTCATGATAGAGTTGTTACGAGGATTAAAAGAGTTAATAAATACAGAGGTCTTAGAACAGTGACTGATACATAATGAGTATTTAATACAAGTTAGTAATTATTTTTAGTAACCTTATCATCCTCATCATCATATCCTTGACCAGATTTAGGTCATATGCACAGGAGTGTTTCTCAACTCAGAGGTTATGAAATTAGAGTTATCAGCAAGGATTTGAGTCTTTAAAGAGTCTTATTGACAACCAAATATCAGAGGCAAAGAAAACCTTAAGCATTTGACTTCTAATACCTTGGTTTATGAAGCAGATGATAAATAATGTTCATATGCAGCTGCTCACTGGGAACCAGACTGGAAGAAAAACAATGAGGAAGTGGCCTCTAGGAGGTGAAGGGACCTGAGGACAGGTATGCTCAGAGGCCCTGCAGTCACACCTGGATAACTTTGCACACTTTGTCCAGAGTGAAGGAAGCCTTCAAAGGACATGTCATCATCTGACTATGTGACTATCCTTAGCAGAGTTACATGACAGTACAATTCTCGTCTTGACATTGATCTAGAAGATCATAGGAGGTCAGGGAAGCCCAAAGGCAAGATTCTCCAGATCCTCGTTAGCATATATTTTATTATGTCAATCAGGTTAAGTCCCTTAAAAGCAGAGACCATCCACTTCCCATTCTTCTGCCACCAATCACTCTCTGGGTTCTTCTTTTAAAATCAAATTCTCTAGGATCGAGGCCATACCCTGGGTTTGTGACACGCCACTATAGATGAGCTCATGATCTTGTTTCTGATAAGAAGAACCCACCCTCACAGAAGCAGTCTTGGCCTGCTGGGAGACACCTATGAGAAGACGCTTGCCAAAGAAGAACCCACCCAACCTGTGCCAATGTTATATTTCTTGGGCATCATAACTTTTCTGACAGCCACCCTGCTGTCACACTTCTCTCCAGGTTGGGAGGAGGTCACAGATCCACTGTCATGGCAGGCATTGCAGCCAGAGAGGTGGAGGTTTGGAGGGGGAGCTTGAGAAGATGTAGCTTGCAGAAGAGCCAGCCTCCTTTCCTATGCCAGGAAGCTTGGCAGGATCAGACCCCTAAAAATTCCTGTGTGGTCCAGGCCCTGCCAGGGCCCCTGCAACTAGAGTGGCAAAATTGCCCGACAAGGTAAAGGAGGCGACGGCCAGGGAGGATTTACTTTGTCAGCAGTCCACTGGCTGATTTCCCCATGCTCAGACAAGGATCTTGATAGGAGCAGCATCGCCCGTCTCCAGCAGGCCTCACCCTTCCTGCAAGCTGCAAACAAGTGGTGTTCACTGTCAGACCAGCATCCTGCCCTCTACCCAGGTGGCTGACAGAGAGAACTCACAGGAGACAGCCCAGAGCCAGTCAGGAGATGCTCACCCTGGAAGATGGGACCGTGGACTGCATCTCCAGGGTGGAACCAGTCGAAACCTCATTTCCCTCCTTTATGAATGTTTCCCAAAGGAGGCGCCAGGCTCTAGGGGTGGCTCACAAAAGGATTTGATAGGAAGATGTGACACCTCATCTTAAATGCCTTCACTGTGTTTCTGAAGCTGACGGCCGTGTCGGGAAGCGAGGTTGATAAAGTCCACTGTCCTCTCCGAGCAGACTAATCAGACGTGAAGTCTTGGCAAGAGATAACCAGGTTACAGGAGAGCTGAAATGACATCACATCAACTCCATTTCAGATCCTGTACACACCAGTGCCTATCACGGCTCCAGGTGGCCGGCACCCTCCACGCACAAGAAGTATTTTCAGACCAGGACGCCTGTCCGCCCTTCCCCGTGTAGTTGTCACTCTGGGGTATACCGGGAACACATTTGTCACTATGTGTAAAGCCTCACACGGTAAGGGCTGGCCACTCGGGAGGTGAAGCCTGCTTTGTCCTGCCCTCCTCTCCTGCCCCCGGCACTTGTAACTAGAAAGATCTTGCCCTTGCCCGGGGCATCCAAACTGGAGGCCAGGAGCTCCAGAGAATCAGAAGGAGCTTTCCATTGGAAGAGTTGTTCATGTCAATAATGAATCCCAAGTCATTTCTTCACTTCAGGAGTAAGTGGCTGGCGTACAATCCCTACCACTGGTTTGCAGAGATAATTGATTTCGTGTCGTTTAAAGATGAGGAAAAGAATCAACCAGAGTCGATTCGGAGGCAATTGTGAATGTGAATCAG
Organism: Tragulus kanchil; assembly: GCA_022376925.1. Taxonomy (NCBI): domain Eukaryota; kingdom Metazoa; phylum Chordata; class Mammalia; order Artiodactyla; family Tragulidae; genus Tragulus; species Tragulus kanchil. Next base: position 135,776,530 of record JAIOJX010000029.1, on the reverse strand, counting down.
TTTAATTACAGCTCCATCCTCAGCTGACATGGGTTCTTTCCTCTTCGAATTAAAATATCCAAGCAACTTGAAATGTAACAGCGATGAACATTTTTCCTCGCCGTCTCCCTGCCTTGTCTCCTGGCTCAGGGCACCGTTACAAGCACACTTCGAGCTTTTTTCAATAGATAGTTAACGAGACACACAAGAGTCGCCTGTGTAACACAGATAACTCAGGGGAACAGGACAAAGTAAATGAGATGCATTAGTGTCTGGATGGGAACTGAAGATAGAAGTTCTCAGAACTTCTTGTTTAATTTATAGCGACGGATTTCCCTCCTGTGCTTAAGATTTCAAAACAGGAATCAGACTCTAAGAGGAGATGCTCCTTCACCAGGTGCTAATATCAATATGTAAAAGAAAATCACTAACTAGCTCTACCTCTCAGCAGCACCTATTATACGTCAACAAGCTAAGTGAGGTGATAAAACAGACTATTCGTGGAAATTTAATTACTAGCCATTGAGATTTGGGAAAAGGACTGGGGATTCTAGATTCATTTCCCGGGCACCAGAGGCTGCAGGAAGCAACCATCCACCCAAAACAAACATTTTTAATAGGTGTTTTCCTTCCCTTTTTAAAAAAGGCATCAGAACACTGAATGCCAACCAAAAACTTTCCAAATTCAGTTCCTTGGGGATGGTGAGGATGATGTAGTGCAGAGGGCTTGGGCAAAAAAAAAAAAAAACAACCAACAATGAGGTATGTGAAAAGATCTCTTTCCATCCATAGATGTCCAGGGCCTGTGAGGCTATTTTGTAAGTGATTTCTGAATGTTTGAATTTTTGAATTCCTGGTCAATGACCACTTTTCAAGCTGACATGGTGAGTCTTTCATAATGTTATATAACAGGGGCCTGCCCTCTGTGAAGCTAGCTAGCCTGGTTTCCCTTCTCTAGAAACCACATCTGTGCCAGCCCAGCTGTCCCCAGTCACTCCTCAAAGAACCACTTAGCAGAAACCTCTGCAATAACACCATGCTTCTTCTCTGCCCATGCCCACCACCTTCACCCACCCTGGATGTCTGCGGAAAATGGTACCCCATAAAGGTTCCATGTATGTGAATCAGTTTAATTACAGCTCCATCCTCAGCTGACATGGGTTCTTTCCTCTTCGAATTAAAATATCCAAGCAACTTGAAATGTAACAGCGATGAACATTTTTCCTCGCCGTCTCCCTGCCTTGTCTCCTGGCTCAGGGCACCGTTACAAGCACACTTCGAGCTTTTTTCAATAGATAGTTAACGAGACACACAAGAGTCGCCTGTGTAACACAGATAACTCAGGGGAACAGGACAAAGTAAATGAGATGCATTAGTGTCTGGATGGGAACTGAAGATAGAAGTTCTCAGAACTTCTTGTTTAATTTATAGCGACGGATTTCCCTCCTGTGCTTAAGATTTCAAAACAGGAATCAGACTCTAAGAGGAGATGCTCCTTCACCAGGTGCTAATATCAATATGTAAAAGAAAATCACTAACTAGCTCTACCTCTCAGCAGCACCTATTATACGTCAACAAGCTAAGTGAGGTGATAAAACAGACTATTCGTGGAAATTTAATTACTAGCCATTGAGATTTGGGAAAAGGACTGGGGATTCTAGATTCATTTCCCGGGCACCAGAGGCTGCAGGAAGCAACCATCCACCCAAAACAAACATTTTTAATAGGTGTTTTCCTTCCCTTTTTAAAAAAGGCATCAGAACACTGAATGCCAACCAAAAACTTTCCAAATTCAGTTCCTTGGGGATGGTGAGGATGATGTAGTGCAGAGGGCTTGGGCAAAAAAAAAAAAAAAACAACCAACAATGAGGTATGTGAAAAGATCTCTTTCCATCCATAGATGTCCAGGGCCTGTGAGGCTATTTTGTAAGTGATTTCTGAATGTTTGAATTTTTGAATTCCTGGTCAATGACCACTTTTCAAGCTGACATGGTGAGTCTTTCATAATGTTATATAACAGGGGCCTGCCCTCTGTGAAGCTAGCTAGCCTGGTTTCCCTTCTCTAGAAACCACATCTGTGCCAGCCCAGCTGTCCCCAGTCACTCCTCAAAGAACCACTTAGCAGAAACCTCTGCAATAACACCATGCTTCTTCTCTGCCCATGCCCACCACCTTCACCCACCCTGGATGTCTGCGGAAAATGGTACCCCATAAAAGGTTCCATGTATGATGGATGCCAATGTGACTCAGATGTCACCTGGAGCCACTGGCTCCGAGGTCTAAGTGAAAAGGGCCTCAAACCACTCCATTTCCCAGAGTCCCAAACCCTCTCACAATATTTGTGCAAGTTCTTTAAGAGTCTTCTCACCTCAAGGCCACTTCCACTTTCCATCATTTCAACCCTAGAATGAAACTTGGATGCCTTTCATTTTTACAAGGAAAGAAGTTATCCATATCCAGTATGCTTGAATTGATGGACCCTCATGAATTCGGGGATCACTGTACAATCAGTCCTCTATCCACTTGCTTCTTCACCCTCTTTTCTGATCCCCCCAACACTCTCCCTTCAACGTCAGTCCTTCCCTTCAATTCCTCTACTTCCATTCTGCAAAAGAACTGAGCCAGCCTAGGGTAGGGTGACTGAGCTCCCCAGCCGGGAAGTTGGGATGGATGTTGTTCCTGGGGAGAGGGATTTCTGGGACAACAGACTGACTGATTGGTCACCTTCGAAAAAATGTCTGTCCCAGCACAGTCCCAGATGGTGCAAGTTATTGAGGAAATGACCCTTTCTCCTCCTTGTTATATTAGTGTCTTTCTTCCTTGTGTTTGAGAAATGACCCCTTACAGATCATTGGTCTCAACCTTAGCCGTACCATAGTATCCTCTGCGGGGATTTAGAACATCTCCGTGTCCAGGCTACATTCCAGAACATTTGAGTTGGTATCTCTGGAGGTAGGACCTGGGCAGCAGGGCTTTTAAAATTCTCCAGATGACCCAATGTTCAGTCAAGATTGACAGTCAGTGCAGAGGAGGGGTTTCAAGGAGCTCAAGGATCAAGTACCCTTTGCTGGGACTTCCCTGGTGGTCCAGTGGGTAAGGACACCGCCCTGAAGTGCAGAGAGCGCCGGTTCGATCCCTGGCCTGGGAAGATCCCACGTGCCACAGAGCGGCTGGACCGATGCGTCCAATTACCGAGCCAGAGCTCTGGGGTGCGTGTGCCCAGAGCCGGTGCTCTGCGACAACAGAGGCTGCCGCAATGGGAGGCCCACAGGAACCAAAGAACAAAGATGGATGAAAATAAACAAATGAAAGACCAATAGAAGTAGCCTGCCTGCTCCCCTCCCACCCCACCCCCCAAAAAAAAAAAAAGTACCCTTTGCTTACATCTTCTCAGTAGCCCGGACTTCCCAGTGGGCGGCAGTGGTAAGAATCCACCTGCCAATCCAAAAGACGCAGGTTAGATCCCTGGATCAGGAAGAACCCCTGGAGGAGGAAATGGCAACCCACTCCAGTATTCTTGCCTGGGAAATCCCATAGACAGAGGAGCCTGGCAGACTACAGTCCATAGGGTTGCAAAGAGTCAGACACAACTGAAGTGACTACGCATGATAATTCAGCACTCTAAATTCTCTTAGATGTCTCAAACAGAGTCTGTGTGTGTTTGGGTAAAGTGAATGATGTCCAAAGGTGTTACATTTCTATCTGAATCTACTGACTGCAATTTTTCAGCCTCATTAAAACAACTAAACTGCTGTTATTACTCCCTTTCCTTACTCTCCCTCCTTACATAAAATCTTAGGCTTGCAACCTTCTTGGAAAGTGGCTAGAACTGATTGACATCTCGGGTAATCCAAATGCAAACCATGTGAACCCCCAAGGCCCTGCCACAGGGAACCTTTGTAACGAGGAGGGGTAACTGCACTGAAAATAAGTGTTCGGCTACCTACGTGACCTTGATGAAGCCCAGGTAGCTCTCTGGTCTGGTTATCCAGGTGGTAACAAAGCCTAAACAATCTTATCAGTCTCTTCCTACAATCTGAGTCCTCAAGCTACATTCCAGAACATTTGAGTTGGTATCTCTGGAGGTAGGACCTGGGCAGCAGGGCTTTAAAATTCTCCAGATGACCCAATGTTCAGTCAAGATTGACAGTCAGTGCAGAGGAGGGGTTTCAAGGAGCTCAAGGATCAAGTACCCTTTGCTGGGACTTCCCTGGTGGTCCAGTGGGTAAGGACACCGCCCTGAAGTGCAGAGAGCGCCGGTTCGATCCCTGGCCTGGGAAGATCCCACGTGCCACAGAGCGGCTGGACCGATGCGTCCAATTACCGAGCCAGAGCTCTGGGGTGCGTGTGCCCAGAGCCGGTGCTCTGCGACAACAGAGGCTGCCGCAATGGGAGGCCCACAGGAACCAAAGAACAAAGATGGATGAAAATAAACAAATGAAAGACCAATAGAAGTAGCCTGCCTGCTCCCCTCCCTCCCCACCCCACCCCTCCAAAAAAAAAAAAAAGTACCCTTTGCTTACATCTTCTCAGTAGCCCGGACTTCCCAGTGGGCGGCAGTGGTAAGAATCCACCTGCCAATCCAAAAGACGCAGGTTAGATCCCTGGATCAGGAAGAACCCCTGGAGGAGGAAATGGCAACCCACTCCAGTATTCTTGCCTGGGAAATCCCATAGACAGAGGAGCCTGGCAGACTACAGTCCATAGGGTTGCAAAGAGTCAGACACAACTGAAGTGACTACGCATGATAATTCAGCACTCTAAATTCTCTTAGATGTCTCAAACAGAGTCTGTGTGTGTTTGGGTAAAGTGAATGATGTCCAAAGGTGTTACATTTCTATCTGAATCTACTGACTGCAATTTTTCAGCCTCATTAAAACAACTAAACTGCTGTTATTACTCCCTTTCCTTACTCTCCCTCCTTACATAAAATCTTAGGCTTGCAACCTTCTTGGAAAGTGGCTAGAACTGATTGACATCTCGGGTAATCCAAATGCAAACCATGTGAACCCCCAAGGCCCTGCCACAGGGAACCTTTGTAACGAGGAGGGGTAACTGCACTGAAAATAAGTGTTCGGCTACCTACGTGACCTTGATGAAGCCCAGGTAGCTCTCTGGTCTGGTTATCCAGGTGGTAACAAAGCCTAAACAATCTTATCAGTCTCTTCCTATGCAGAACTTCTGAGTCCTCAATCTGTAAGGTGTCTTTAGGCACTTCCGCTTAGATCCAATGATTTGAAATCCCTGACTTGGGCTCTTCAGATAAAGAAAAATCTCGACCTGTGTGTCTCTGTCTCTGAAAACTTGACTGATGCTTCTGCTACTGTGGTAGATATAGGTACCAAGAAAGTTTCCATTCAAGTTGGTGAGTTTGGATCAAGACTTCGGGGCCTCAGTTTCCTCACCTGGTACGTGAGTGTCTGTGTGCGTGCTCAACCACTTGGTTGTGTTTGATTTTCTGTGACCCTATGAAGTGTAGCCTGTCAGGTTCCACTGTCCATGGCATTTTCCAGGCAAGAGTACTGGAGTTGGTAGCCATTTTCTTCTCCAGGGAATCTTGCCCACCCAGGAATAGAATCCTTGTCTACCTGTCTCCTTCACTGCAGGCAGATTCTTGCATTGGCTGGCAGGTCCTTTACCACTAGGGAGCAGGCAGCTTCTTGACCACTGAGGCACTGGGAAAGCCCTGTGTGGTACATTAAGATGCTAATAATGACCCTGCCCACATGAGCAGACATTGTGATAGGGATAAAGTTGTATTTTTCATATATTAATGTCACACACATTTATTGCACCTTTATAGTAAGTGGTCCTTGCCTTCAAGGAGCTTATAGTCTAATGGATATCTAGTAAGAGCTGCCAAAAGTTCTGTGCAATAGAAAGTCCTCTATAAAGTTAAGAGGCAGTGTTGTCACTGACAGGAAGCCCTAGGAGGTTGACATTGTCAAGTTTGTGTAGACCAGTTGAATGTAACCCAAGAGAGTAGAATGAGAGGCCTACTTTTTAACTGTCTTTTTTTTAGGGGGGGTGGGTAGGCAGGGGGCGGGCAGGCCACTTCTATTGGTCTTTCATTTCTCCATTTTCATCCATCTTTGTTCTTTGCCCCCTGTGGGCCTCCCATCGCGGTGGCCTCTGTTGTCACAGAGCGCCAGCTCTGGGCGCATGTGCTCCACAACTCCAGCTCGGTAATTGGACACATGGGTCCAGCCACTCCGCGGCACGTGGGATCTTCCCAGGCCAGGGATCTAACCGGCGCCCCTTGCACTGCAAGGCAGTGTCCTTACCCACTGGAAGGGAAGCCCTTCGCTGTCTTTTGGTACCAGTACTTAGAACAGGAAGGGCTTCCCTGATGACTCTGGTGAAGAATCCGCCTGCCAATGCAGGAGACATAGATTCTATCCCTGATCTGGGAGATCCCATGTGCCAAGAAGCAACTAAGCTTGTGTACTTTAACTACTGACCCGCCCGTGCTCTACAGCCTGTGCTCTGCCACAAGAGAAGCCACCGCAATGAGAAGGGTGTACGCTGCAACTAGCGAGTAGCCCCAGCACTTTGCAACCAGAGAAAAGCAGCTCAGTAATGAAGACCCAGATTTCCCTGGTGGCTTAGACATTAAACAATCTGCCTGCCATGCAGGAGACCCAAATTTAATCCTCGGGTCGGGAAGATCCCCTGGAGAAAGAAACAGCAACCCACTCTAGTATTCTTGCCTGGAGAATCCCATGGACAGAGGAGCCTGGCAGGCTATGGTTCATAGGGTCGCAAGGAGTTGGACATGACTGAAGTGACTAACACGATGAAAAGGAAGACCCAACACAGCCAAAATAGATACATAAAAAATAAACAAAACAGGAACGATTTAATATTCACCAAGTGTCTAAAAAATCTGCAACACTTCACAGGTGCAGTTAAGGGTCTAACACTTCACAACTCAGTGACTGACACCAGTCACTGTCCATTTCACAAATGGGCAACCTGAGACCAGGAGTAAAGAAAAGCAGGTGGCCTGAGAAGGGTGCTCCAGAGGGAAGTTCACACTTTCCAGGCCGGCATTCCTGTGCTTCACAAGAGAACTTCCTCTTCCTCAGCCTCTTTTTTCCAATCCTGAGAGCCTGCAAGGTCCAAAGCAGTATTAATTTCCATTTGCTCTTTCTTCATTACTCTGCCTCTTCTTGAGATTCACACAGCTTCTTTCTGTTCAGGTCTCAGCTCAGAGGTCACCTGGTCAGAGAACTCTTTCCAGGCTCAATTAGCCTTGTTGGTTCCTTTCTATCAAACCGTTGTTATATTTTATTTTCTTCATGGCACATACTACTGTCTGAAATGATCACGTTCATTTGTCTCTGTATTATCTTCTCCTATCAAATGGGACTCTCCATGAGAACAGGACTTTGTCGCACTTGCTGTTGTATCCATTATGCCGAGCATAGTGACTGGTACATCGTAGGAGCTCAATAAACATGTGTGGCATTAATGAGCATGTTTGCGTTCTCTCTGAGGGATGGCTAGCCCCAAAGAACGGAAATGCATGTCTCAGCTCTTAGAGCAAGGTTGCTCAGCTGCCATGTCGGTGCCTCAGCCTCTTTGCCTGTAAAATTGGCAAGCTACCTCCACCAGAGGATCTGAGGAGAGAAATGCTGTGGACCAAACAAGAAAATGGTGACGAAAGTGCTTGGACAAGTGAAAACACGAGTTAAGTGGGAGATGTTATTATCTTGTGCCATCTGCTTTACTTTAATTTTTTTTTCCCTCGGTAAGCGGACCTATTGATTGCAGCTTGCTGGAGGAAGATCTCACTGTCTAATTACTGCCCAGCGCAGCCTGTCACCGTGTCCTCCGCGGTCAGCACGTCCTGACACTGACCCCTGATACCATAGCCCTTGGCAGATAAGCCGGTTCTGGCACTCTTGGCCCGGCCCCACAGAGGAGGCGGTGCCCACAGCCGGGACTGGGAGGCCTGCCCCAGCGAGGCGGGCAGCTGGGGAGGGGCAGGGTCACAGCAGCTGCTGCAGCCAAAGGCAATGGGAGAGCAATTTTTCCCCAGAGCCAGGGGCTTGCAGCCAGGCAGAGATGTGTCCTGCCATGACATACAGTTGTGAGTATTCCCAGATTCTGGCTTCCATGAGAACTGGCCCTGCAATTTTTTTCTGGCCTGGGTTATTATTAGTGGGGGTTGGTGGTATGAGAATAAATATTTCTAAAGCTAGGCAATAATAATTACTTTCCCTTAAATTGTGGAAGATTTCAAAACATCCAGGGTATTTTCATATGCATCCCTCTCATGTGACCCTCACGATGGGATGAGTATAGGCTCAATTAGCCTTGTTCAGGTTCCTTCCTCCTTTTATCAAACCTTTTGGGTTTTTATAATTTTTTTTTTTCTTCATGGCACATACTACTGTCTGAAATGATCACGTTCATTTGTCTCTGTATTATCTTCTCCTATCAAATGGGACTCTCCATGAGAACAGGACTTTGTCGCACTTGCTGTTGTATCCATTATGCCGAGCATAGTGACTGGTACATCGTAGGAGCTCAATAAACATGTGTGGCATTAATGAGCATGTTTGCGTTCTCTCTGAGGGATGGCTAGCCCCAAAGAACGGAAATGCATGTCTCAGCTCTTAGAGCAAGGTTGCTCAGCTGCCATGTCGGTGCCTCAGCCTCTTTGCCTGTAAAATTGGCAAGCTACCTCCACCAGAGGATCTGAGGAGAGAAATGCTGTGGACCAAACAAGAAAATGGTGACGAAAGTGCTTGGACAAGTGAAAACACGAGTTAAGTGGGAGATGTTATTATCTTGTGCCATCTGCTTTACTTTAATCTTTTTTTTTTTCCCTCGGTAAGCGGACCTATTGATTGCAGCTTGCTGGAGGAAGATCTCACTGTCTAATTACTGCCCAGCGCAGCCTGTCACCGTGTCCTCCGCGGTCAGCACGTCCTGACACTGACCCCTGATACCATAGCCCTTGGCAGATAAGCCGGTTCTGGCACTCTTGGCCCGGCCCCACAGAGGAGGCGGTGCCCACAGCCGGGACTGGGAGGCCTGCCCCAGCGAGGCGGGCAGCTGGGGAGGGGCAGGGTCACAGCAGCTGCTGCAGCCAAAGGCAATGGGAGAGCAATTTTTCCCCAGAGCCAGGGGCTTGCAGCCAGGCAGAGATGTGTCCTGCCATGACATACAGTTGTGAGTATTCCCAGATTCTGGCTTCCATGAGAACTGGCCCTGCAATTTTTTTCTGGCCTGGGTTATTATTAGTGGGGGTTGGTGGTATGAGAATAAATATTTCTAAAGCTAGGCAATAATAATTACTTTCCCTTAAATTGTGGAAGATTTCAAAACATCCAGGGTATTTTCATATGCATCCCTCTCATGTGACCCTCACGATGGGATGAGTATTCCTTTTTTTATAGGGAGGGAATGTGTGTCTTTGGAACCGAGGACTGTGATTTTTCCTACGCTAAACAGCCAAGTAAGGGAGAAGGGGATTAGAACTCAGATTTTCTTCATCTAGACCAACAGCCTAGTCCTTCCCAGGGCTGGACCAGGCTGCAGACAAATAACCTGAGTTGAAAGCAGTCCTTGAGAGAAATCCAGAAGGAATCAGAATTTAAAAGTGCTCTTAAAGAAACAAATACCTTTTTGGCCTGCAGAGGGAATAAGGACGTACTAGAAAAGACATGTCAGTTTTGTGTCTGTCATTTAGAACAAAGAAAAGGGACATATAAACAAAGCAGAGGATTTTTTTTTTTAATGTCTAAATAAACCACATTTTTGTCCTGGGTTCAGCACTTTGGGAAATAATCGAATCAGGCAACCCTTAGGCTAGGAAAGTGCCATATAGAAGGTGCTTGACAAATGTTTGTTGAATGAATATTGGCCTGAATTATAGAGCGTGTGCTAGCTTCATGCATCTTCATGAAGAGGAAATCATTTTGATCAGGTAGAGTCACGAAATGCTCTAATATTGATAAACTGCTTTACTTTTTCATTTAGAGAGTCTTTTTTAGACAATATATCAATTAATCCTCAAGTGACTCTAGGAAATAGATGATTTTACAGGTGAGGAGACTGAGGTTTGAAGAGATCAATTGCTTGCCCAGGAGCAGAAAGATGGCAGATAGTCGTGTCTATTTCTTACAAGACAGTGGACCAAACACTGATCCATCTTCTCAGTAAAAACAACTATAAAATCTGGATAAAATTAAAAGAACACTTTTCAGTGTATTTCAATGAATTAAAAAGAAAATAAGGAATAGTCCTAGATAAAACTAGGTAAAAGTGAAATTTCAGAAAAATAAATACACTGCTGAAATTGGCTTTGGCCTTGAGGGCATGTGAATCATATAAATTTTTCTTTCACAACCTTTTAGGGCAAGAGGGGAAAGAAAAAAAAGCCGAGTGCTTACCTAAATCAGGGAAATATAGTAGAGAGCCTCTATGCATAGCACTGAGACTCCAATCACTGACCCCTCATTGTAAAGATATTTAGAAAGAACCTAGACTGTATTCCTATCAAAGGAAGCACAAGGAAAATTATATATAATTTATAAATTTACATAATTATATAAAGTTATATATAATTTTATAAGATACATATATATATAAGGAAGGCATGGCAACCCACTCCAGTCTTCTTGCCCAGAGAATCCCATGGACAGAGGACCGTAGTGGACTATAGTCCATAGGGTCTCTAAGAGTCAGACACAACTGAATTGACTTAGCATCCATGCATATGTTCTTATGTCACCATGCTGTATCATACTGCATTAAATTTAGTCAGTTCTGTGGCCAAAAAAACCAAAAACTATTGTACATCATATAACACCAAGATTGTACATGAGATTAAGTTAAAAGAAGGTATTTTTCCAGAAAGTCTCACTTGATCCCCACTCACTTAGAAATGCCATTACGGATCCACGAACTTAGGAAAGTGGCCAAAATAGAAGGTGCTTGACAAATGTTTGTTGAATGAATATTGGCCTGAATTATAGAGCGTGCTAGCTTCATGCATCTTCATGAAGAGGAAATCATTTTGATCAGGTAGAGTCACGAAATGCTCTAATATTGATAAACTGCTTTACTTTTTCATTTAGAGAGTCTTTTTTAGACAATATATCAATTAATCCTCAAGTGACTCTAGGAAATAGATGATTTTACAGGTGAGGAGACTGAGGTTTGAAGAGATCAATTGCTTGCCCAGGAGCAGAAAGATGGCAGATAGTCGTGTCTATTTCTTACAAGACAGTGGACCAAACACTGATCCATCTTCTCAGTAAAAACAACTATAAAATCTGGATAAAATTAAAAGAACACTTTTCAGTGTATTTCAATGAATTAAAAAGAAAATAAGGAATAGTCCTAGATAAAACTAGGTAAAAGTGAAATTTCAGAAAAATAAATACACTGCTGAAATTGGCTTTGGCCTTGAGGGCATGTGCGAATCATATAAATTTTTCTTTCACAACCTTTTAGGGCAAGAGGGGAAAGAAAAAAAAGCCGAGTGCTTACCTAAATCAGGGAAATATAGTAGAGAGCCTCTATGCATAGCACTGAGACTCCAATCACTGACCCCTCATTGTAAAGATATTTAGAAAGAACCTAGACTGTATTCCTATCAAAGGAAGCACAAGGAAAATTATATATAATTTATAAATTTACATAATTATATAAAGTTATATATAATTTTATAAGATACATATATATATAAGGAAGGCATGGCAACCCACTCCAGTCTTCTTGCCCAGAGAATCCCATGGACAGAGGACCGTAGTGGACTATAGTCCATAGGGTCTCTAAGAGTCAGACACAACTGAATTGACTTAGCATCCATGCATATGTTCTTATGTCACCATGCTGTATCATACTGCATTAAATTTAGTCAGTTCTGTGGCCAAAAAAACCAAAAACTATTGTACATCATATAACACCAAGATTGTACATGAGATTAAGTTAAAAGAAGGTATTTTTCCAGAAAGTCTGACTTGATCCCCACTCACTTAGAAATTGCCATCTACGACAATGCATTCATTTATGAAAAGTGGGGTCCTGAAGTTATATATTCCTGTCTCTCTGCTGTGTAGTCTCATGCTGTCGACGTCCATCTGTATTTTTTAGACAAGTAAACTTCATCTGAATTATCTGGGTTCATGTCTGAGGCGTCTATCAGTCCAAATCTGCAGCTGATATTTATCCGTGTAGTTCAGCATACATACGCATGTTTGTGGCAATACCCACACCCATGCAAATCACACTGTAATCACAAAATGCAAAAGGCAAAGAAAAAAAATCTTAAGAACAGCCAGAGAGGAAAAACATTACTTTCAAAGGACTGATGGTTGGAGTAACAGCTGGCTTCCTAACAGCAACAATGGAAACCAGAAGCTACTGGAAAAAATTGTCTTCAACGTGTTGAAAGAAAATACTTAGCAACCTGAAATGTCTGTACTTAGGATAAATGTATTTCAAAACATTTTTAGACAAGTTGATCTTTCTATCAATTGATCCTTATCCTTACTAAGGAAAATTAGAAATACTGAAAGATAAAATACAGTATTATGGTACAATAAAACCCATAGCTGTGGGAAGCATCTAAAGCAGTTATTAGAGGGGAAAAGCTTAGCCTTAAATGAGATTAGAAATGAGGAAGTAGAAGCTAAATACTAATATGACTGAGGGATCCAACCTCAGCCTGATGCCTTGCCACAATCTGAGATAATGATGTCAAAGAGTGAATTGCGTCTTGGAGCAGGTAGAACGGTCCAAACATAGGTGGTGATGAAATCATTGAAGGCCACACATGTCAAAAATGACACTATATTTTTGTGTCTCTGGTAATTTTGGTTCTGGGAATTAGGGTGGCAAGGCAGCTTGGACTATAGTCCATAGGGTCTCTAAGAGTCAGACACAACTGAATTGACTTAGCATCCATGCATATGTTCTTATGTCACCATGCTGTATCATACTGCATTAAATTTAGTCAGTTCTGTGGCCAAAAAAACCAAAAACTATTGTACATCATATAACACCAAGATTGTACATGAGATTAAGTTAAAAGAAGGTATTTTTCCAGAAAGTCTGACTTGATCCCCACTCACTTAGAAATTGCCATCTACGACAATGCATTCATTTATGAAAAGTGGGGTCCTGAAGTTATATATTCCTGTCTCTCTGCTGTGTAGTCTCATGCTGTCGACGTCCATCTGTATTTTTTAGACAAGCAAACTTCATCTGAATTATCTGGGTTCATGTCTGAGGCGTCTATCAGTCCAAATCTGCAGCTGATATTTATCCGTGTAGTTCAGCATACATACGCATGTTTGTGGCAATACCCACACCCATGCAAATCACACTGTAATCACAAAATGCAAAAGGCAAAGAAAAAAAAAAATCTTAAGAACAGCCAGAGAGGAAAAACATTACTTTCAAAGGACTGATGGTTGGAGTAACAGCTGGCTTCCTAACAGCAACAATGGAAACCAGAAGCTACTGGAAAAAATTGTCTTCAACGTGTTGAAAGAAAATACTTAGCAACCTGAAATGTCTGTACTTAGGATAAATGTATTTCAAAACATTTTTAGACAAGTTGATCTTTCTATCAATTGATCCTTATCCTTACTAAGGAAAATTAGAAATACTGAAAGATAAAATACAGTATTATGGTACAATAAAACCCATAGCTGTGGGAAGCATCTAAAGCAGTTATTAGAGGGAAATGCTTAGCCTTAAATGAGATTAGAAATGAGGAAGTAGAAGCTAAATACTAATATGACTGAGGGATCCAACCTCAGCCTGATGCCTTGCCACAATCTGAGATAATGATGTCAAAGAGTGAATTGCGTCTTGGAGCAGGTAGAACGGTCCAAACATAGGTGGTGATGAAATCATTGAAGGCCACACATGTCAAAAATGACACTATATTTTTGTGTCTCTGGTAATTTTGGTTCTGGGAATTAGGGTGGCAAGGCAGCTTGGACTTGGGGGATGGGAGCAGGATCAGGACTAGCCCTTCTTGCCCTTTCTTTCAAGTTGAGAAGCCCTTAAATCCTGGTCTCTTTGGGTCCAGGTGTCTAACTCTGGAGGGAACAGAGGCCCATGATAACAGAGGCAGGAAAATTCAAAAGGGTACTCATTAAATGCAGGATACAAGAGCAAGGGACTTTTTTTCTTTTTTAAATTTTGGTCTCTTTTATTGGTCCTTCATTTATCTATTTTCATCCATCTTAATTCTTCGGCCTAGCAAGGGACTTTTGAGAGAGGCTTCCCTGGTGGTCCAGTAGGAAAGAATCCACTGCCAATATAGGAAACACAAGTTCAGTTCCTCATCTGGGAAGATTCCACGTCCCCTGGGGCAACCAGATCCATGTGCAGCAACTACTGAAGCCCACGAACCCTAGAGCCCATGCTCTACAATAGGAGAAGCCACTGAAATGAGAAGCGCTTGCACTAGATCTAGAAAATAGTTTACCGCAACTAGAGAAAGCCTCTGTGCAGCAATGAAGACCTAGCACAGCCAAAAATAAATAAATATAGTTAAAGAAAAAAACTAAATGAGGCACAGTACCTGAAGGGTTAGATTCTATTTTTGAGGTGAACGTCGCATCATAACAAGACTAAGCATTTCTCCCCTTACTTAGGACATCTTAAATCTCTGGTTCTCTCTATAGAAGTGTGTAACTTAGCTGTCTGCCTCTGGATAGAATCCAGTAGGAGATAGGAACCACCCTTGTGATTCACAAAATCTGGTGTCCAGAATTGATGGGGACTCTCTCTTTCTCTGACACCCATCCGCTGGGTATCTCAGTCTCGTGCCCAAGACTGATTGGCTGTGTGATCTTGAAACAAATTGTAGCACTTCCCTGAGAGTCCCAAGTCTCAAGCTGGCTGATGTTGTGACTATAATTGAGTTGAAAATGTGCTCAGGCGGGAAGGTGTTATGAAAGACAAGATGTTGGTTGTCACCAAAGTCTAACCTCCTTTAAGTGCCTGGAAAGAGCCCTAGTGCTTTGTGGGCATCCTGCACATTTTCTTCATATCAGAGCCAACTGCCTGATCCAACAATTTAAGGAAACTAAATTCTGTATAACCTTAGGTAATTCACATCTCTCTGAATATCTGTTGTCACTGATTTTGCTGCTTGGTTCATCTTTAAAGATTCATTGCATATTTACTTGGCTTTTGTTTCCCCCACCACCAAATAAAGGGCCTAATCAGAGGAATGATCCTTAACCTTGGCTTCATTTAGAATCACCTGGAGAGGCATCAAAACACACTGACACCTAGGCCACTCCAAGGCTGCTTGAAATAGATACTCTGGGACTGGAGTCCTGGCTCCAGCCTTTTGTAGAAGCTCCCTGATGGATCCTGAGGCACAGCGAGGGCTTGAATCCTTGAACTGGCTGGTGTCTGCAGTCCCTGCCAGCTCTCTAGTTCTGTGACCCATGCATCTATATGGCCACAGTTTGGAGCCCCAAGGGATACGGCACCGATGAGCTGAGTCACACTACAATACTCAACCCAGTCCTTGACTTTGGTCAGTGCTCTGAGGGTCATTATCTCTGATTCATCTAGTCTCTATAAAACTGCCCACTGGGGCCCTAAATTGGAACCAGAATCCTGGCCATTAGAGCCACCCTGTATGTCAAGGTGCAGGAAATTCAGACCCAAGCTAATAACAGAACAATTTAGTCATAAGTTGCTCAGTCATGCCGACTCTTTTAATTTTCTCCCTTACTTAGGACATCTTAAATCTCTGGTTCTCTATAGAAGTGTGTAACTTAGCTGTCTGCCTCTGGATAGAATCCAGTAGGAGATAGGAACCACCCTTGTGATTCACAAAATCTGGTGTCCAGAATTGATGGGGACTCTCTCTTTCTCTGACACCCATCCGCTGGGTATCTCAGTCTCGTGCCCAAGACTGATTGGCTGTGTGATCTTGAAACAAATTGTAGCACTTCCCTGAGAGTCCCAAGTCTCAAGCTGGCTGATGTTGTGACTATAATTGAGTTGAAAATGTGCTCAGGCGGGAAGGTGTTATGAAAGACAAGATGTTGGTTGTCACCAAAGTCTAACCTCCTTTAAGTGCCTGGAAAGAGCCCTAGTGCTTTGTGGGCATCCTGCACATTTTCTTCATATCAGAGCCAACTGCCTGATCCAACAATTTAAGGAAACTAAATTCTGTATAACCTTAGGTAATTCACATCTCTCTGAATATCTGTTGTCACTGATTTTGCTGCTTGGTTCATCTTTAAAGATTCATTGCATATTTACTTGGCTTTTGTTTCCCCCACCACCAAATAAAGGGCCTAATCAGAGGAATGATCCTTAACCTTGGCTTCATTTAGAATCACCTGGAGAGGCATCAAAACACACTGACACCTAGGCCACTCCAAGGCTGCTTGAAATAGATACTCTGGGACTGGAGTCCTGGCTCCAGCCTTTTGTAGAAGCTCCCTGATGGATCCTGAGGCACAGCGAGGGCTTGAATCCTTGAACTGGCTGGTGTCTGCAGTCCCTGCCAGCTCTCTAGTTCTGTGACCCATGCATCTATATGGCCACAGTTTGGAGCCCCAAGGGATACGGCACCGATGAGCTGAGTCACACTACAATACTCAACCCAGTCCTTGACTTTGGTCAGTGCTCTGAGGGTCATTATCTCTGATTCATCTAGTCTCTATAAAACTGCCCACTGGGGCCCTAAATTGGAACCAGAATCCTGGCCATTAGAGCCACCCTGTATGTCAAGGTGCAGGAAATTCAGACCCAAGCTAATAACAGAACAATTATAGTACATAAGTTGCTCAGTCATGCCGACTCTTTTTAACCCCATGGACTATAGCCATGCTCCTCTATCCATGGAATTTTTCAGGCAAGAATACTGGAACAGGTTGTCATTTCCTTCTCCAGGGAATCTTCCCAATCCAGAGATCAAACCCGAGTCTCTTGCATCTTCTGCATTGGCAGGCAGATCCTTTACCACTAGCACCACCTGGGAAGCCCAGATACATATATACCTCACTGGTAATCCTCATAGCCCCTGTTCAATACAGGATGCATGCTTTCCATTTTAAAAAGGAAATAAGAGGCCCAGAGAAGTGAAGTGACTTGACTAGAGGGACAGCTGGTGAATTGGTGGGGCTGAGAGTTAAGCTTGAGTGAATCTGGATCCAAACCCTACATTCCTACTATCGTAGCCACTTGGCCAAAGAGGAGACCATGCCAGGGTCAGGAGAAGATGGCATTTCCGAGGCAGAACCACTGGAATTCGCCTGGGTCACTGGCTATCAGGGGTCCCAGGAGAAGACCCTCCATCAACTGAAAGCCGAGTCCCATGCCTCTTTAGCCAGGCTCCCCATGTGGGGAGACAGTGCTCTTGACTAACACACATCAGGCTGCCAGCCTCAGTTTGTATTTTTACAGTCCACTAATTAGGCCATTTTAACTAATTTGTTTGCATTTTGTATGAGCAAGTTGGGCTTTTGGATTGACTAATGTAATTGCAGCTGGTTTCTGCCAAATACAAATTACTCAGTCTAGTGTGGGCTAGAGAGAAAAGCAAACCTAGGCCACTCCAAGGCTGCTTGAAATAGATACTCTGGGACTGGAGTCCTGGCTCCAGCCTTTTGTAGAAGCTCCCTGATGGATCCTGAGGCACAGCGAGGGCTTGAATCCTTGAACTGGCTGGTGTCTGCAGTCCCTGCCAGCTCTCTAGTTCTGTGACCCATGCATCTATATGGCCACAGTTTGGAGCCCCAAGGGATACGGCACCGATGAGCTGAGTCACACTACAATACTCAACCCAGTCCTTGACTTTGGTCAGTGCTCTGAGGGTCATTATCTCTGATTCATCTAGTCTCTATAAAACTGCCCACTGGGGCCCTAAATTGGAACCAGAATCCTGGCCATTAGAGCCACCCTGTATGTCAAGGTGCAGGAAATTCAGACCCAAGCTAATAACAGAACAATTATAGTACATAAGTTGCTCAGTCATGCCGACTCTTTTTAACCCCATGGACTATAGCCATGCTCCTCTATCCATGGAATTTTTCAGGCAAGAATACTGGAACAGGTTGTCATTTCCTTCTCCAGGGAATCTTCCCAATCCAGAGATCAAACCCGAGTCTCTTGCATCTTCTGCATTGGCAGGCAGATCCTTTACCACTAGCACCACCTGGGAAGCCCAGATACATATATACCTCACTGGTAATCCTCATAGCCCCTGTTCAATACAGGATGCATGCTTTCCATTTTAAAAAGGAAATAAGAGGCCCAGAGAAGTGAAGTGACTTGACTAGAGGGACAGCTGGTGAATTGGTGGGGCTGAGAGTTAAGCTTGAGTGAATCTGGATCCAAACCCTACATTCCTACTATCGTAGCCACTTGGCCAAAGAGGAGACCATGCCAGGGTCAGGAGAAGATGGCATTTCCGAGGCAGAACCACTGGAATTCGCCTGGGTCACTGGCTATCAGGGGTCCCAGGAGAAGACCCTCCATCAACTGAAAGCCGAGTCCCATGCCTCTTTAGCCAGGCTCCCCATGTGGGGAGACAGTGCTCTTGACTAACACACATCAGGCTGCCAGCCTCAGTTTGTATTTTTACAGTCCACTAATTAGGCCATTTTAACTAATTTGTTTGCATTTTGTATGAGCAAGTTGGGCTTTTGGATTGACTAATGTAATTGCAGCTGGTTTCTGCCAAATACAAATTACTCAGTCTAGTGTGGGCTAGAGAGAAAAGCAAATATTTAATAGACATCAATACCCTTGTAGCTTTTTAGTGGCGCCTTTTTTTCCCCAATGGAAAGTTGAAATAATTTCTCTAGCATCTGATTGAACTTTCATGTTAGGAAATTACTTTTTAATCATTTTTTTAAAAAATAATGAGGCAAATGCTTTAGTGGCTCTGTTGAGGTATATCTCGGATCCATTTACCACTATGCCCAGGAAACTTGTGGGACTTTTCTGTTTCCAGGCTGGCTTTGCACAACCTCTCTCTGCTTAGACCACTCCATCGAGCACTGAACTATCCGTGTCACAAGTAGAAGGGCCGTGAGAGGTCGTCTGGTCTGGTGGCTCTCAAAGTGAGGTACCTGGACCAGCAGCACCAGCCTCAAGGGGGAACTTGTTAGAAAGATAAACACTCAGGTCTACTGGATCAGGAATTCTGGGAGTAAGGCCAAGCAAGCTGGGTTTTACAAGTTCCCCAGGTGATCTGAAAGCATGCTAAGCTTTGAGAACCATGGATCTCCATGCAACCATCTCATTTTAGAGATGAGGAAACTGAAGGCCAGGAAGAACCTGTGCTTCTGGTCACAGCAGGGATGGATCTGTTTTACTCATGGCATGTCCCGCACATTCACCCCAGTGCTGCAGTAAGCACTCAGTGCATATCTGCAGAATAACCAAAGGAAAGAGCTAGAACTAGAAGCAAAGTCTCTTCATTCTGTCTTACTCCATCAGTCTTTTCCTCTTGCTCTGAGAAAGAATGGAGAACTAGGGGAAGGACTGCTTCCTGGTTCTTGATTTGTGAGGGGCGATGACTGGGACTGGAACTATATCCTGTGGCCTGGCCCTTAGGGAGATAGCAGCCTTGCTCCCAAGCCACGAGACAGCCTGGATCCCTCTCCCTAGCCCTGTGGACAAAGCTGACCCCAACACCCCTATAAATTGTTGCTACAGCCTTCAAAGACCCTTACATGGTGTGAGGCCCTCTGTTTGGATGTTGATTCCCTGACCAATCATCTCAGCTCTGCTCGTGAATGGAGACAATGAAGCCGAGACCTAAGTCATGGAGAGGGGTTTCCAAGCAGGGGATGCTAGCAAGGTGAGTCCTTCAGATTAAATTACAGGGTACTGTGAAGCTGAAAAAAAACCTTGGTCCTCAGTGTTTCTGATTGTAGATCTGTAGAACCCCAACACCTTGATGTGAATGAAGTACTTTCCCCTTCCCTGACCCCCCAGGCTTGGGCTGTTGACCTTCGAGGAAATAAGAAGAAAGGGAAGGCACACATTGCCTATAAGTTTTTGAACAGATGGTCAGGAAGTCTCAGAGGGCTGTGAGGAGCAGGCTTCCAAAGAGCACATCTGGGTCCTCAATCCTATTAAATTATTCCATGAACTATCCAAGCAGCTAGAAGTACCAGGCAGCATGGATTCAGTCATTCCAAGAGCTTATGTGTTTCTAACCTCAAGTTCAATTGACTCTCATGACAGACAGCTGCCCAGGTCCCTTACCTCTGCTTGTCTACATGCCTCACAGAGCCCTCGGAAGCATAGTGCAACCTTTTAAACTCTCATGGCATCTTCCCTACCCTCCCTTGGGCACTCAGTGACTTGATAGTTATTTCAAACTTTCCTAGAGCTCGCCTCAGGAAAGAGCTCAACAAACTCATTCACCAACAGGTGGTAGCAATTTTAAAAAGATGCCACATCCACCCTGATGAAGACTTAATCAAAGATTCCATACCCCAGTGTTAGCTTTCACTGCTAAAACACTGCAGACTATCAAACCCATCATCTGCAGAGAACAAGTCTTCATCTGTATAAGGGATCAGCCCTCTGAATAACCTTCTAACCCAGTAGGCCAAACTTTCTCTCCAGGCATTTCGGCCTTGGCCAATAGAAAAGACAGTACTGTCTACTGGCCACCCAAAGGGAGAATATCGAAGGCCTAGAACTGAGGGAGCTTTGACCCACCATGCACACAAAGATGGGGCGCCATCCACCAGCAGCAGGACATAAACTAAGCTGAGGCGAGAGTGAGTGAGAGTGAAAATGCCCCCTCTCTTCGGGTGCCTCTTCCACTTCTGATCCCAGATCTTTCTTTTTAAATATATAATCTAAAAAATACATTCATTCACGCATTCATCCATATGTCTGCCCTGGCTCTCCATTGCTGCTTGAGGGCTTTCTCTAGTTCCAGGGAGCCGGAACTATTCTCTCCTTGGGCTTCTCATAGTAGTGGCTTTTCTTGTTGCTGAATACAGGCTCTGGGGCATGTGGGCTTCAGTGGTTGTGGTTGCATGGGTTTAGTTGTTGCATTTTACATGGGATCTTTGTTCCAGGACAGAGATCGAATGCATGTCTCTGCATTAGCAGGCTTATTCCTAACCATGGACCATCAGGAAAGTCCCACCAGACCTTTTTGAGGGGACTGGTTGCTCCTGCTAGTTGGTTCTCTGAGATACTCTAGTATTCTTAACTGAAAGTCCACAATGGCGCTAGTTTGACTGGGTTTCTCTTGCTTGTAACTAGGACATTCTTTGAGTTCCTCACAGAGCTGGGTATTACAGAAGTATCCAGTGATTCTTTGTGGACAAAAATGAGTGATGCTCAATTCATTGGTTCTCAAACGCCAGTCCTCACGCTCATGCTGGCTGCAAATGGCTTGCTTGGAGAACTGACTCAGCATATGAAGCCCAGACCCACCCCTGGATATTCTGAGTTAGTCTAGGGGGGTCCTGTGGATTTGTATTTTTAGGATGCTCCCTAGGCTGTCCTTGCAGAAGGCTGAAGGGATTCTACTTATCTCTGTAGGCAAATTCTCACCTGTACATTCTTGAGTTAAAGAGTTCCCTTATAAAGGCTAATTTTATTAACAAATAATTATTGGATACCTATTAGGAGCAAGTCGATATTTCAGATGCTAAAGATATAGCTATGAAGAAGACAGGCAATCCCGGCTTCCATGGGCTTTCACTGCTAAAACACTGCAGACTATCAAACCCATCATCTGCAGAGAACAAGTCTTCATCTGTATAAGGGATCAGCCCTCTGAATAACCTTCTAACCCAGTAGGCCAAACTTTCTCTCAGGCATTTCGGCCTTGGCCAATAGAAAAGACAGTACTGTCTACTGGCCACCCAAAGGGAGAATATCGAAGGCCTAGAACTGAGGGAGCTTTGACCCACCATGCACACAAAGATGGGGCGCCATCCACCAGCAGCAGGACATAAACTAAGCTGAGGCGAGAGTGAGTGAGAGTGAAAATGCCCTCTCTTCGGGTGCCTCTTCCACTTCTGATCCCAGATCTTTCTTTTTAAATATATAATCTAAAAAATACATTCATTCACGCATTCATCCATATGTCTGCCCTGGCTCTCCATTGCTGCTTGAGGGCTTTCTCTAGTTCCAGGGAGCCGGAACTATTCTCTCCTTGGGCTTCTCATAGTAGTGGCTTTTCTTGTTGCTGAATACAGGCTCTGGGGCATGTGGGCTTCAGTGGTTGTGGTTGCATGGGTTTAGTTGTTGCATTTTACATGGGATCTTTGTTCCAGGACAGAGATCGAATGCATGTCTCTGCATTAGCAGGCTTATTCCTAACCATGGACCATCAGGAAAGTCCCACCAGACCTTTTTGAGGGGACTGGTTGCTCCTGCTAGTTGGTTCTCTGAGATACTCTAGTATTCTTAACTGAAAGTCCACAATGGCGCTAGTTTGACTGGGTTTCTCTTGCTTGTAACTAGGACATTCTTTGAGTTCCTCACAGAGCTGGGTATTACAGAAGTATCCAGTGATTCTTTGTGGACAAAAATGAGTGATGCTCAATTCATTGGTTCTCAAACGCCAGTCCTCACGCTCATGCTGGCTGCAAATGGCTTGCTTGGAGAACTGACTCAGCATATGAAGCCCAGACCCACCCCTGGATATTCTGAGTTAGTCTAGGGGGGTCCTGTGGGTTTGTATTTTAGGATGCTCCCTAGGCTGTCCTTGCAGAAGGCTGAAGGATTCTACTCTCTGTAGGCAAATTCTCACCTGTACATTCTTGAGTTAAAGAGTTCCCTTATAAAGGCTAATTTTATTAACAAATAATTATTGGATACCTATTAGGAGCAAGTCGATATTTCAGATGCTAAAGATATAGCTATGAAGAAGACAGGCAATCCCGGCTTCCATGGGCTTACATTCTAGATCCAGGAAACAGAAAACAAATTAACCAATAAATGAAGAACATTATTTCAGGGGGCACAACATGCCTTGAAGGCAATAAAACAGGGCGATGTGATAGAGTGGCTTCAGGAGCTGAGTTAGAGAGTGGTGCTGGGAAAGTCTCTCTCTGAGGGTGCACTGGAGCTGATTTAACAGGAGGAAGACACCGATGGACCTGGGAGGGGAAAGTCTTCCGGCAGAGGGAAGAGGCTCTGCAAGGCATTAAGGTGGGAGGGTTGGGAACAGGGTGCAGGGGGCGTGCCATGTTCAAGGACAGACAGAAGACCTGTGTGGCTGCCATGTGCATGTTCCTGAGAAGAGGAATCTTAGTGGAGGGGACAGGATGCAGACCAGACAGCCACATCCTCAGCTCTTTGGGATTGTTTTATGTTGAAGAGAAGCAGGTAAACGGGGTGAGAACTGGAAAGGTCGGCAGCTTTGAGGGAGGAATCTGACGGCGGTGACTGGGTTCGTTTATTTTTACTGGAGCGTGTTGCATGTTGATGAGCGTGATCAGCAACAAGCTCTCATGGGAGAGCTCTGCCCAGCCCCACGCCTTGACCTCTATAGAAGGGTCATTGCAATCCTAGTCTTTCCTGCTCTTGCTGCCATGGCTGTCCCCTACCCAGGTGCCCCTCCCTCCACATTGCCTAAGATGGAAGAGCCTCAGGAGACTCTCACCACCCCTAGGCCCGGGGCAGTAGACTTGGGGACCATCTGTGCTCAATTCTTTGAGTTCCTCACAGAGCTGGGTTCTCAAACTGCCAAAGTCCCCCACGCTCATGCTGGCTGCAAATGGCTTGCTTGGAGAACTGACTCAGCATATGAAGCCCAGACCCACCCCTGGATATTCTGAGTTAGTCTAGGGGGGTCCTGTGGATTTGTATTTTTAGGATGCTCCCTAGGCTGTCCTTGCAGAAGGCTGAAGGGATTCTACTTATCTCTGTAGGCAAATTCTCACCTGTACATTCTTGAGTTAAAGAGTTCCCTTATAAAGGCTAATTTTATTAACAAATAATTATTGGATACCTATTAGGAGCAAGTCGATATTTCAGATGCTAAAGATATAGCTATGAAGAAGACAGGCAATCCCGGCTTCCATGGGCTTACATTCTAGATCCAGGAAACAGAAAACAAATTAACCAATAAATGAAGAACATTATTTCAGGGGGCACAACATGCCTTGAAGGCAATAAAACAGGGCGATGTGATAGAGTGGCTTCAGGAGCTGAGTTAGAGAGTGGTGCTGGGAAAGTCTCTCTCTGAGGGTGCACTGGAGCTGATTTAACAGGAGGAAGACACCGATGGACCTGGGAGGGGAAAGTCTTCCGGCAGAGGGAAGAGGCTCTGCAAGGCATTAAGGTGGGAGGGTTGGGAACAGGGTGCAGGGGGCGTGCCATGTTCAAGGACAGACAGAAGACCTGTGTGGCTGCCATGTGCATGTTCCTGAGAAGAGGAATCTTAGTGGAGGGGACAGGATGCAGACCAGACAGCCACATCCTCAGCTCTTTGGGATTGTTTTATGTTGAAGAGAAGCAGGTAAACGGGGTGAGAACTGGAAAGGTCGGCAGCTTTGAGGGAGGAATCTGACGGCGGTGACTGGGTTCGTTTATTTTTACTGGAGCGTGTTGCATGTTGATGAGCGTGATCAGCAACAAGCTCTCATGGGAGAGCTCTGCCCAGCCCCACGCCTTGACCTCTATAGAAGGGTCATTGCAATCCTAGTCTTTCCTGCTCTTGCTGCCATGGCTGTCCCCTACCCAGGTGCCCCTCCCTCCACATTGCCTAAGATGGAAGAGCCTCAGGAGACTCTCACCACCCCCTAGGCTGCACACCATCTTGAGGTGCAGTAGACTTGGGGACCATCTGGGGATCCCTGTCCGTCCACCCCACCCTCCTCAGACTGGCTTTCACAGCTGTTATGTCTACACCTGCTTGCCCACTTTGTCCCTTCCAGAAGTTCAAGTCTCCCATGTTTTATTCCTTCACTCAGGGCTTCCCAGGTAGCACCCAGTGGTAAAAAACCCACCTGCCAAAGCAGGAGATGTAAGAGACTTGGGATCGATCCCTGGAATGGCAGCCCAGTATTCTTGCCTGGAGAATCCCATGGACCGACAAGCCTGGCGGGCTACAGTTCATAGGGTCACAAAGAGTCGGACATGACTGAGCATCTCAGCACATGCTCCTGGATGGCCCCTCCCTGTCTTGACCTTCCTGATTCCCTCACTTATCTCCCTCTCCTTCTCCCATGGCCACCCTCTATTCATACCCTGCCATCACCAGGAACTGCTCTACCTCTGGCATCTGGATCAAGGTCCCCACTCCTTGCTCTCTGATCCTTCTGATCTCATATTCTCCAAAAGTGCATTGACCTCATCATGACCTTCAATACGTGGAAGGATCCTACCACTTTCCCACCGTCTCTCGTCTTTCTCCTTCCCTACTACCTTCCCACCAACCGAGCTTTCATGATCCACTAGTATCCTTCATCATTCCCATTGCACTGAAGGCCACTGCCCCTTGCTACCTCCATCAGACTTGCCTGGCAAAACCCCTGATTAAACCCAACCACTCCAGCCAGAGCCAGTGCATCTTAGCGGAGGGGACATGATGCAGACCAGACAGCCACATCCTCAGCTCTTTGGGATTGTTTTATGTTGAAGAGAAGCAGGTAAACGGGGTGAGAACTGGAAAGGTCGGCAGCTTTGAGGGAGGAATCTGACGGCGGTGACTGGGTTCGTTTATTTTTACTGGAGCGTGTTGCATGTTGATGAGCGTGATCAGCAACAAGCTCTCATGGGAGAGCTCTGCCCAGCCCCACGCCTTGACCTCTATAGAAGGGTCATTGCAATCCTAGTCTTTCCTGCTCTTGCTGCCATGGCTGTCCCCTACCCAGGTGCCCCTCCCTCCACATTGCCTAAGATGGAAGAGCCTCAGGAGACTCTCACCACCCCCTAGGCTGCACACCATCTTGAGGTGCAGTAGACTTGGGGACCATCTGGGGATCCCTGTCCGTCCACCCCACCCTCCTCAGACTGGCTTTCACAGCTGTTATGTCTACACCTGCTTGCCCACTTTGTCCCTTCCAGAAGTTCAAGTCTCCCATGTTTTATTCCTTCACTCAGGGCTTCCCAGGTAGCACCCAGTGGTAAAGAACCCACCTGCCAAAGCAGGAGATGTAAGAGACTTGGGATCGATCCCTGGAATGGCAGCCCAGTATTCTTGCCTGGAGAATCCCATGGACCGACAAGCCTGGCGGGCTACAGTTCATAGGGTCACAAAGAGTCGGACATGACTGAGCATCTCAGCACATGCTCCTGGATGGCCCCTCCCTGTCTTGACCTTCCTGATTCCCTCACTTATCTCCCTCTCCTTCTCCCATGGCCACCCTCTATTCATACCCTGCCATCACCAGGAACTGCTCTACCTCTGGCATCTGGATCAAGGTCCCCACTCCTTGCTCTCTGATCCTTCTGATCTCATATTCTCCAAAAGTGCATTGACCTCATCATGACCTTCAATACGTGGAAGGATCCTACCACTTTCCCACCGTCTCTCGTCTTTCTCCTTCCCTACTACCTTCCCACCAACCGAGCTTTCATGATCCACTAGTATCCTTCATCATTCCCATTGCACTGAAGGCCACTGCCCCTTGCTACCTCCATCAGACTTGCCTGGCAAAACCCCTGATTAAACCCAACCACTCCAGCCAGAGCCAGTGGACGCTGCTGGAGAACCCCACGCCACCATGCTCACTGCCTTCACCTAGACTGTGGTCACAACTTTGCACGAGCATCCTAGTTACATTCGCATGTGCTCACTTCCCCACTGTCTACAATTGTTCCTTTGTCCTTAAACCTCCATCACTCCCTGAACTTCTAGCTTGTGACCTGATCTCACACTACAACAGAGCTAAAAGAAGCCTTTTGTAGGAACGCCCTTGTTGTCCCACCTGCCTACCCCTGTACTCACAGTCCGTCTTCCTGCCCGTTTCAACAGATGATGTGTCTTCACTCCCCTCCAAGTCCAGTCCCTCACTTGGACCCTGGAACCTATTGCTTGTTCCCTTCTCAAGGATTTTGCCCTGATGATCCATCTACTCCCTAGCTCTAGTATCATCAATTCCTCTTCTTTACCAGATCATTCTCATGTGCACACAAGCATCCTCTATAATCAAGAACAGAGATCAGCACACTTTCCATAAAGGGTCAGAGAGTAAATATTAGGCTCTCTGGGCCATATGGTCTCAGTCACGACCACCCAGCTTTGCCGCCTCAGTAGGAAACAGCCATAGACCATATATAAATGAATGAGTCTGATGGCAAAAACAGCTGTGTGTGTTGACAAAACAGGTACACATGGGCCTGACCTGTTGCCATAGTTTGCCCAATGAAGAGAGATGTGTAACCTCTTACGGGGTAAGCGAGCTACTCTCTCAGTAAAACTGTGATGGGACTTCAGATACGAGGCAGATGCTGGTATGCAGGGGGAGAAAAGAGAAAGTAAAATCTGAGCCAAAGGGGATATTGAGAGTGAAGACGAGCCAAGAAGATGGGGCCAGGGGAGACGGATTATAGCTGAAGAAAGCGTGAGATGCCACTTGACCTGAATCAGGCGTGGGACCTCGTTGTTCACTGGGAGCCTTCGTCCCCACCCCAGTCAGTGGTAGGAAAGATGTTATGGGGAAACTGAAAAAATTTCCTGGAGAGCTCGGGAGGAAACGCCTTCCCACCAACCGAGCTTTCAATCCACTAGTATCCTTCATCATTCCCATTGCACTGAAGGCCACTGCCCTTGCTACCTCCATCAGACTTGCCTGGCAAAACCCCTGATTAAACCCAACCACTCCAGCCAGAGCCAGTGGACGCTGCTGGAGAACCCCACGCCACCATGCTCACTGCCTTCACCTAGACTGTGGTCACAACTTTGCACGAGCATCCTAGTTACATTCGCATGTGCTCACTTCCCCACTGTCTACAATTGTTCCTTTGTCCTTAAACCTCCATCACTCCCTGAACTTCTAGCTTGTGACCTGATCTCACACTACAACAGAGCTAAAAGAAGCCTTTTGTAGGAACGCCCTTGTTGTCCCACCTGCCTACCCCTGTACTCACAGTCCGTCTTCCTGCCCGTTTCAACAGATGATGTGTCTTCACTCCCCTCCAAGTCCAGTCCCTCACTTGGACCCTGGAACCTATTGCTTGTTCCCTTCTCAAGGATTTTGCCCTGATGATCCATCTACTCCCTAGCTCTAGTATCATCAATTCCTCTTCTTTACCAGATCATTCTCATGTGCACACAAGCATCCTCTATAATCAAGAACAGAGATCAGCACACTTTCCATAAAGGGTCAGAGAGTAAATATTAGGCTCTCTGGGCCATATGGTCTCAGTCACGACCACCCAGCTTTGCCGCCTCAGTAGGAAACAGCCATAGACCATATATAAATGAATGAGTCTGATGGCAAAAACAGCTGTGTGTGTTGACAAAACAGGTACACATGGGCCTGACCTGTTGCCATAGTTTGCCCAATGAAGAGAGATGTGTAACCTCTTACGGGGTAAGCGAGCTACTCTCTCAGTAAAACTGTGATGGGACTTCAGATACGAGGCAGATGCTGGTATGCAGGGGGAGAAAAGAGAAAGTAAAATCTGAGCCAAAGGGGATATTGAGAGTGAAGACGAGCCAAGAAGATGGGGCCAGGGGAGACGGATTATAGCTGAAGAAAGCGTGAGATGCCACTTGACCTGAATCAGGCGTGGGACCTCGTTGTTCACTGGGAGCCTTCGTCCCCACCCCAGTCAGTGGTAGGAAAGATGTTATGGGGAAACTGAAAAAATTTCCTGGAGAGCTCGGGAGGAAAGGACCTGGACTGAAAGGGCCCAGAATGAGGACAGATGGGTTCAGACTAAACTCACAGCTACGTACTGAAGAGACCTGGGCTCTGCCTGGGCTCTGTGTCCCTGTCATTTCCAAGGAATTCCTCTGCACCCTTACCTGTCTTTTTGCTCAGGAAGTGTGGCAGATTGGCTCAGCCATGCTGGAGAGTCTATTACACCACCACAGCCAAGGTGTGGCCCCTGGCTGCAAGGTTAGCACAGCGGTTGCCGAACACTGACGAACAGATTATAAAGGATGTCTGCATGTGGGTGTGAATGATCCAGTAACTATGAGGACTGATAGAGGGAGGCGTTGCAGGATGTGGAGGGGGTGGGGTAAAGGTCATGGGTCAGACAGGGGGGTCCGGAAGAAAGGTATGGAAGCTTTCTGGCACAGAGACTAGCACAGCCAAAGCCCAGGAGGTGTGCAGATGCCCAAAGAAGGTGTCTGACAGTCCATTTCTGCAAAGGAGGCTAATAAAGAGGTCATGGATGGAGAATGTTGAGTCCAGCCTTAGGCCTAGTTGTAGCATGGGAGACAATAAGAGGTGGCCACGCAGGCTCCACTCACTGTGGACATGGCTTCACCCTCAGAGAATGCACCCAACTAAAGGAATGTCACTGCAGCTCTTCCTAACCTGTGCTCTGAAACAGTTAAATAAAAGGAAGAATATGTAGAATTTATGAGATTGTCTGAAAAAGCAACCTTGTATTAATTACTACATGCAGACTGTAATTATGGATTGAAATGAAAGTTGTTTTATTTGTCAGGTGAGAAAACAGGATGCCAGGCTTCCTTACAGTTTCCTGGGTTCTGAAAAGTGCCCTCCCTCACCTCTACAAACCCACCCTTCAAAAGCCCACCCCCACCCATGCATACTCTCTCTCTCTCTCTCTCACACACACACACACACACACACACACTTACATCAGGGTACCGAGTAGTCATATACGTCATCTGAGGTCCAATACCCAACCCAGGTATTGTGGGTTTTTAAAATTTTGTTTATTTATTTATTTATTTTTGGCTATTCTGAGTTTTAACTGCTACCACAAGTTCTTCTCTAGTTGTAGGGAGTGAGGGCTACTCTCTAGGTGAGGTGAGCAGGCTTCTTGTTGTGGTGACTTCTCCTGTTGTGGAACTCGGGCTCCAGGGCACATGGGCTTCAATAGTTGTGTCTCCGAGGCTCCAGAGCACAGGCTCAACAGCTGTGGCTCACGGGCCCAGCTGCTCTGCAGTACATGGGATCTTCCCAGATCAGGGATCGAACCTGCGTCTCCTGCGTTGTCAGGTGAACTCTCTACCCCTGAGCTGCCAGGGAAGCCCCCAGGTATTGTTTTGATCATCAAATGAGAGACAGTGGAATCACCACTGATTTTAGAAAGAACTACTCAAGCATTTCTCTCTTTCTTCTTCTTCTTCTTCTTTTCTTTTATTTTTTTAAGGAATAATGAAACAATTGAATAGCCAGCAATGAAAATAGGATATGGCTATCTCCTATCTTTTGACCTTTTTGTCCCCCAAGAACTTGTACAAATGCACAAATTAGCCACGAAAATACAGATTTAACCATTGCTTCAAAAAATCACCCCTAACCCTGTGCTTGGTTTTTTAGTTATTTCCAAAAACTATGACATATTTCCCCAGTCAGCTCTCTGGTTTAATTGTCTGCCCTGATCAAATTACAGGGACAACTAGCACACCTCCTCTTCTCCTGAAATATGTCTTGGCCTGCTAAGAGTCGTGAGTCCGCGCACGGTGGGGCCCAAGTCAGCCTGATATCCATATCCATGTCTTCCCAGGCAGTTACTTAGGGTCCTCTGCCTCCACCCTTACTGGGCAGGCATTTAGCAGGTTTATCTATACTCTTTGTGCCCTACCATGTCTGGCCACTAGGGGCACAAGTGATTTTCCTTCGTTATCCTAAGACAGGAGAAAAGGTGAAATTCTTAGCCTAGTTTTGGCATGGCGAGAAGATTTTGAAAAGAACTGGAAACTGAGATACAATAAACACAAAAACATATAAATGGAGGCATTTTCGATTGTCAGACTATTAGACTGTTGAGCTTCTATGTGACCACAAGCCTGTACTTGTTGGAGGGGTCCCTGAGTTCTAGGAGCTAGAGGGGACAGCTACTAACCCAAGAGCCTAAGGGAGAAAAAAGGCCAAGGACAATGGAAGGGAAAAAATAGGAGAGCCAGGGAGGTGCCCAACCAAGAGGTCTAGAAGCAAATACCAAGATTAAAGCCTGGGTAAGACTTAAAGGGCCAGGAGGAAAACCAAAGCATCCTAACCTTCAGCATCTGGCCAAAGATGAACTTGCTGGCACAGTTTTGGGTGGAACTGATCCTTTCCCTTGGCTTTAGGTAACCTTCTCCAGACTTCATTGACCTTCAAACATTGATTATAAATTCAGTCTTAATGAATAATGGTTTTCTCACTGGAACACATTACAAATACATGCAAATCAGTCAGCTCCCCCCTTCCGCGCCCCGACCACAGTGGGCAAGGGCTAATACCACACTGGAGCACATCCAGGGACTAGAGACCCCTTGAGGAGGTAGCATCTGAGTGAGCAAGCCATGTGGAGAGTGAGCCAGTGCCTGTAGACTGCTCACCTATAGCAGTGTGGCGCGATGAACAGACTCACAGACAGGGGAGGAAAAGGACAGACCTTTGGGGCAGTAAGGTGAAACTCCCAGTTCTCCGAAAGGATGATCTGAAAAGGAAAAGTTAGGGAGCCAGGAGAAAGGACTCTTCTATCTGGACATCTTAGATACCTCTGAATTATCCCATGACAGCTAGCATTCAGGGGCCAGGATTTATGATTCCGAGTTAGGGGCTTGGGGAAGTGGGAGAGATCTTAGAGATTTTGAGTCTCAGAAGAGGAGAGAAGATATTCTGGAGAAGGCTGCCTGTACAAGGGGATTACAGACCTGCATGGGACAGGCGCAAGGGGTGGGAGCTGTCACTGCTTAATTAGAGTAACAGGTTACTCATACTGGGCATATCCTCTGAGTAAGAAGGGAAGTAGCAAAAATGGGATGAGAATAACAATAAAAACGAATTAGCTGATATCAAATGTTTTCTCCTTGGTTTCTGCCTGCCCAGGTCTGACTGGTGCAGCTTATAATTAGTCTCTGCTTGCAGATGTGTGGGAGAATTTTGAAAAGAACTGGAAACTGAGATACAATAAACACAAAAACATATAAATGGAGGCATTTTCGATTGTCAGACTATTAGACTGTTGAGCTTCTATGTGACCACAAGCCTGTACTTGTTGGAGGGGTCCCTGAGTTCTAGGAGCTAGAGGGGACAGCTACTAACCCAAGAGCCTAAGGGAGAAAAAAGGCCAAGGACAATGGAAGGGAAAAAATAGGAGAGCCAGGGAGGTGCCCAACCAAGAGGTCTAGAAGCAAATACCAAGATTAAAGCCTGGGTAAGACTTAAAGGGCCAGGAGGAAAACCAAAGCATCCTAACCTTCAGCATCTGGCCAAAGATGAACTTGCTGGCACAGTTTTGGGTGGAACTGATCCTTTCCCTTGGCTTTAGGTAACCTTCTCCAGACTTCATTGACCTTCAAACATTGATTATAAATTCAGTCTTAATGAATAATGGTTTTCTCACTGGAACACATTACAAATACATGCAAATCAGTCAGCTCCCCCCTTCCCCGCCCCGACCACAGTGGGCAAGGGCTAATTCCACACTGGAGCACATCCAGGGACTAGAGACCCCTTGAGGAGGTAGCATCTGAGTGAGCAAGCCATGTGGAGAGTGAGCCAGTGCCTGTAGACTGCTCACCTATAGCAGTGTGGCGACGATGAACAGACTCACAGACAGGGGAGGAAAAGGACAGACCTTTGGGGCAGTAAGGTGAAACTCCCAGTTCTCCGAAAGGATGATCTGAAAAGGAAAAGTTAGGGAGCCAGGAGAAAGGACTCTTCTATCTGGACATCTTAGATACCTCTGAATTATCCCATGACAGCTAGCATTCAGGGGCCAGGATTTATGATTCCGAGTTAGGGGCTTGGGGAAGTGGGAGAGATCTTAGAGATTTTGAGTCTCAGAAGAGGAGAGAAGATATTCTGGAGAAGGCTGCCTGTACAAGGGGATTACAGACCTGCATGGGACAGGCGCAAGGGGTGGGAGCTGTCACTGCTTAATTAGAGTAACAGGTTACTCATACTGGGCATATCCTCTGAGTAAGAAGGGAAGTAGCAAAAATGGGATGAGAATAACAATAAAAACGAATTAGCTGATATCAAATGTTTTCTCCTTGGTTTCTGCCTGCCCAGGTCTGACTGGTGCAGCTTATAATTAGTCTCTGCTTGCAGATGTGTGGGTCCAAAGACTTGTGGATTAAGGAGAAACTCTAGAATTTCTCGGTACCTGACAAGTTGTAACGTGAAGAGCTACACTTAGTCCATTAAAGATTTTTCACAGTGACATTTGAGTGCAGCTTGAGAAATATGCCACCTTGCCATTTATCATTTTCAGGGCACGGGTGTAGGAAAGGAGGTTGCTATGAAGAACAAAACAAAATGGATTGCATGTGTAGAGGTGAGCTGGCGAATACTGATAAATGTACTTCACTGAATGTCAGCAAATGTCACTTGAGAAGCCATTTGCAGCTACCATAACAGCCTCCCATACCCAACAAAGAGTAGCAAAAACAGGCAAAATGAACTGGGCGTCTTGCTTCCGCATGAATAAGCAATCAACCCTCTCAGAAGTTACACCAGAAAGTTGTTAAACTTGATAGAAGACGCTTTTTCACCCACACTGACGCATACTATAGATTGCTACAGAGGATTGGAGACCTTCTGGGGATGTTGGTCTCGTGACTCAGGGAAGGACTTAATAATCACCTCTGTCTTGGGTGGGTGCCTTCCTTCTGTGGGTGGAGGGACTTGACGTCTCTGGGTTGAGCTGATGGGTTCTTCTCGTCCCCTCCTCTGGCTGCTACGGAGGCTGCAGACCCCTCCCCTGCCCCAGGCCTACCCTCTCTCACGGTGTGATCCAGCCAGAGTTGAAGATGGGACTGGGATACCAGGACTAAAGGATGCACCCTCACTTGCCATCTCAAGAGACGTCCACCCATGAGGCAGGCTTTCCAAGTTTCACTCAAGGAAAGACCTTTCAAGGTGTCCTCTGGTTCACGGGAGCATTTGAGTGCCTCAGAAGGGGAAAGAATATCGGGGCTGCCTGTACAAGGGGATTACAGACCTGCATGGGACAGGCGCAAGGGTGGAGCTGTCACTGCTTAATTAGAGTAACAGGTTACTCATACTGGGCATATCCTCTGAGTAAGAAGGGAAGTAGCAAAAATGGGATGAGAATAACAATAAAAACGAATTAGCTGATATCAAATGTTTTCTCCTTGGTTTCTGCCTGCCCAGGTCTGACTGGTGCAGCTTATAATTAGTCTCTGCTTGCAGATGTGTGGGTCCAAAGACTTGTGGATTAAGGAGAAACTCTAGAATTTCTCGGTACCTGACAAGTTGTAACGTGAAGAGCTACACTTAGTCCATTAAAGATTTTTCACAGTGACATTTGAGTGCAGCTTGAGAAATATGCCACCTTGCCATTTATCATTTTCAGGGCACGGGTGTAGGAAAGGAGGTTGCTATGAAGAACAAAACAAAATGGATTGCATGTGTAGAGGTGAGCTGGCGAATACTGATAAATGTACTTCACTGAATGTCAGCAAATGTCACTTGAGAAGCCATTTGCAGCTACCATAACAGCCTCCCATACCCAACAAAGAGTAGCAAAAACAGGCAAAATGAACTGGGCGTCTTGCTTCCGCATGAATAAGCAATCAACCCTCTCAGAAGTTACACCAGAAAGTTGTTAAACTTGATAGAAGACGCTTTTTCACCCACACTGACGCATACTATAGATTGCTACAGAGGATTGGAGACCTTCTGGGGATGTTGGTCTCGTGACTCAGGGAAGGACTTAATAATCACCTCTGTCTTGGGTGGGTGCCTTCCTTCTGTGGGTGGAGGGACTTGACGTCTCTGGGTTGAGCTGATGGGTTCTTCTCGTCCCCTCCTCTGGCTGCTACGGAGGCTGCAGACCCCTCCCCTGCCCCAGGCCTACCCTCTCTCACGGTGTGATCCAGCCAGAGTTGAAGATGGGACTGGGATACCAGGACTAAAGGATGCACCCTCACTTGCCATCTCAAGAGACGTCCACCCATGAGGCAGGCTTTCCAAGTTTCACTCAAGGAAAGACCTTTCAAGGTGTCCTCTGGTTCACGGGAGCATTTGAGTCAGGGAAGCAGCTTCAGTTTTATCCCTGGGGACCTGGCCTTAACTTTGCCTCCCTGTGACTTAGGATTTCTTAAAGTCAGGGCCAATTTTTCTTCAGAATTCAGCTTGGGTCAAGATGGTCCACTCTTCCTCCTCAGCTTGGTGAGTCTCCATATTTGGCTGCAGACACGTACGTGGGAAAGAAGATCATATGCTCAGAAAAGCACTCCAGGGAAATGTGAGAGTAATTAACATGAAAAATCCAGCCCCTCTTCATTTTCTAATCTGTGAGGACTCCTTTTTGACACTTACACACAAGGTCATCCGACACGTTTTTCCTCCTTGATACCAAGAGACTGAGGAGCGTGAATTCAGCTGGCCTTGTAACTACACACCACACACGCACATGCACATGCACGCACACGCACAAGCAGGTTACCCACACACATTGAGGTCAGCTCAGCTTACACTGGAGAGATGCGGTGATGGAGGGCTCCCATACAAGAAGCCCTTTATCGAACACACGGCCCAGTTCTGCCCTTGAAAGTGCTAATGGACACAGGTCCTCTTCACACTGTTCCGCCCTCTGTTTAGCCTGTGTATGGTAGAACGGAACACATCTTACAACCAGGAAAAGATGGGCTCTTGGGAAAGCGGGCTTCCCTTGGATGAACTCAGAGGGACTGCACACTGCGGGGGAGGAGGGAGGCTGGTTCCTCTCCAGCTACACTCACCGCAGAATCCTTCATAATCCTTGGCGTTTCCTCCTTTTGAATTAGGTGCTTCCCGTGGAAGGGCCTTTACTTGGGTCTCCAGAGCTCAAAAGGCATCTGTTTATTATTGAAATGGAATTGCCTTCCACTTGTTGACTTTCATGCTTAGTTTAGGAAGAAACAATGACTTTTTTAGAGAAAAAAAAGAAAAGAAAAACCAGAAGAAAGCCAGATTTCTGGAGCAGAGGTGGAGGTGAGGGCAGAGTAGAGAAGATTCGGTAGAAAGAACGGCCATGTGAGATCTCCAGCCCAGTGCATCATACAGTCTGGCACTGCTGTGCTCAGTGAAGGTATTAATACTTTCTGAAGACAAAATCTCTGCCATGTCTTCATGTGGACTCTACGTTCCAAGCGCTCAGACTCTACTAAAGCATAAAAAAACACTGGAAGAAAAGACTCCATGAGCGTAGATTTCCCAGCTTGGTAGTTTTTGTTTTTTTTTTTTCTGGTTGTTGTCATTTTAAAATTTGTATCTTAAAGATCCAACTAATAAGCATCTATTTCTAGGAGAAGAAAAAAACCAGACTATCCATAATTGATTAGTATCACCCAAATCATGCCACTCCTGGAAGCCAGAGTTATGTAAAATCCTACCTTTCTATTGTTTCTTCTTGAAAGAACAAAAACAAAGTCTTGTCACATGGACAAAGGTAGTCAATAATGTCTCTGTCTCTCAGGGAGAGAAAGTGAAGCTGAATTGGGTGAACTGCAGTATTCATCCACTAATTAGTGGTACTAACTGGTTTCCTTGTTTCTGATCCAGAGTCCATCTTCAGTGAAATCTGCTCTGTGTATAAAAACCTAAAAAAAGCTCTCTCGCTGGAGGAGGACATGGCAACCCACTCCAGATTCCTGCCTGGGAGATCCCATGGACAAAGGAGCCTGGTGGGCTACAGTCCATGGGGTTGCAAAGAGTCAGACATGACTTAGTGACAAGAAAAAAAAAAAAAAGCTCCCTCTCATCATTTTGCATTCCAGGATGTTTCAAACAAAACGTTAAATTGGTACCCTAAGAGGAAGATTTGTAAAAAACAAAATGGCAAATGCCTTGCCATTGCAGGAATCCCTCATTTTTGTAAGACTGGAGAAGTCTCCTCTGAATAAGAACCTTCGCTCACTGCCTGGTGCCAGTGAGTATCATTCACCCTTTAACATCATCAGCAATCCAAAACCAAGGTCCCCCAGCCCGAATGAAGGGAAAATACAACATTAAATGGGTAGAAAAATAAGAGAGCTTCAGATTAACATAGTAGGCAGGCCATCCAAAGGAGAATAGTTTAGAGGAATTTCTTATCAGGCTTCTAAATAATTTCCTTCATTCACTTAAATAAGCACTTCAAAATGCCTGCTTGTGTAAGAGCTCTCAGTATATCTTAACTGTGTATACTAGTTCTGTTTAAGTCATCCTGCTCACATCTCAAATCATACTCAACTTTCAAGGCTTCAATTCAAACGTCACTTCTTCCAGGAAGCCCTCTAAGATTTTTCCCATGCTTCCCTCCTATGGGCTCCCAGCCTAGACATAAGCACAGCACTATTCTATGCCACCCTGACTTATCTATATTCCTCTCCCCAGATGAGTATTAGCTCCTTCAGAAAAGGGTCTCCATCTTATCACTAAGACGATCTCCCCTAATATGTTCTTTGGGATGGGATTTAAGAGAACCGAAAGCAAGGTTATCTTTCACCCATGTTGAGATTTAAACTACCTTTAAATAGCTAAGAAGCAACCTGTCCCTTCCTTGGTTATTTGATGCTGGGGAAAGATGCAGATGAGGGAGAGGCAAGTGGGCAGCCGACTAGATCATATGGGCTTTCTTGGAGTGGAGGCAAAATCAAGCTGGTTTATTCAGAATGAGTAAGAGGATTCAGATTCTCTGAATAATTGTGTAGATCTGGCCTTTGAGGCAAGTGTCACCCTTTTTGACACACTTAGGTGTTTAAAGCAGTTTTCCCCATTTGTAGATCAAATGTGCTTTAGAAACTTGGGAGCTGACACTTTGTCCAGATATAATGGGATAGAAATGGAGAGTTTACTCTTTTCTTCCCCCACCTAGAACTGCCAGCATTAAGGCACCAAGCTCCTACTTAATACAGTGACTTTCGATAATTGCCTGCAGGAAAAATTTGCAGTGTAGGAATCATTTACACTCCCCTCAACGTTATCAGTGCCCAAGTTAACCACAGGAGAGAGAAGACTTGCCCCCACCAACACAACATGGTGAATTTCACTCCTGGAAAGCTAAAGACTCTCTGTGGGGGTTGCACATTTTGATGACTGGCAGAAATGTTTTCTGTTTAAAATCAAGAATTCACGTATTCTCTTCCTTCTTTCTGATACCTGTTAGTTTCACATGGGCCTTTTGCGGAAGCACTTTTCTTACAATTTTTCAAGCTTGTAAAATGCCAGAAGTCCTCCAAAGCAGGCAGAATCCAGCAGACCAGAAGAACCTATGCTTCAGGTCGCATAGTTTAACAAATTCATATATGTATTATTTTTTCCTATTGGGCACTTAAAAACCACTCACCTAAAATTCCCAAAAAAAGGCTTCATTCTTCACCCAATGCTTCCCTCCTATGGGCTCCCAGCCTAGACATAAGCACAGCACTATTCTATGCCACCCTGACTTATCTATATTCCTCTCCCCAGATGAGTATTAGCTCCTTCAGAAAAGGGTCTCCATCTTATCACTAAGACGATCTCCCCTAATATGTTCTTTGGGATGGGATTTAAGAGAACCGAAAGCAAGGTTATCTTTCACCCATGTTGAGATTTAAACTACCTTTAAATAGCTAAGAAGCAACCTGTCCCTTCCTTGGTTATTTGATGCTGGGGAAAGATGCAGATGAGGGAGAGGCAAGTGGGCAGCCGACTAGATCATATGGGCTTTCTTGGAGTGGAGGCAAAATCAAGCTGGTTTATTCAGAATGAGTAAGAGGATTCAGATTCTCTGAATAATTGTGTAGATCTGGCCTTTGAGGCAAGTGTCACCCTTTTTGACACACTTAGGTGTTTAAAGCAGTTTTCCCCATTTGTAGATCAAATGTGCTTTAGAAACTTGGGAGCTGACACTTTGTCCAGATATAATGGGATAGAAATGGAGAGTTTACTCTTTTCTTCCCCCACCTAGAACTGCCAGCATTAAGGCACCAAGCTCCTACTTAATACAGTGACTTTCGATAATTGCCTGCAGGAAAAATTTGCAGTGTAGGAATCATTTACACTCCCCTCAACGTTATCAGTGCCCAAGTTAACCACAGGAGAGAGAAGACTTGCCCCCACCAACACAACATGGTGAATTTCACTCCTGGAAAGCTAAAGACTCTCTGTGGGGGTTGCACATTTTGATGACTGGCAGAAATGTTTTCTGTTTAAAATCAAGAATTCACGTATTCTCTTCCTTCTTTCTGATACCTGTTAGTTTCACATGGGCCTTTTGCGGAAGCACTTTTCTTACAATTTTTCAAGCTTGTAAAATGCCAGAAGTCCTCCAAAGCAGGCAGAATCCAGCAGACCAGAAGAACCTATGCTTCAGGTCGCATAGTTTAACAAATTCATATATGTATTATTTTTTCCTATTGGGCACTTAAAAAAAACCACTCACCTAATCAAAATAGCCCTTCCTTTTTATCCCAAACATTTCATTTCAATTTCTGTAATGTTTACTCCTTTCCCTACTGAGTTAGGGGGAAAAAGTAATCTGCCCTGATTTTATGAAGGAAAAAAATCCTTAAAATTTCTAAACATGGGAGTGGTTGAAAAGTTTCTTTCGCTCTCTCAAGTCAGCATTCAGAAAAATACATTTATACAGTCATTCACTTCTGGTGTGAGAACAGAATGGCCGCTTTCGCTTAATACGAAAGGTTTTTGAAACGACACAAATCTGTATGTGTGTTTGTCTAGAATTAATACCCCTTGTATTCACTGAGGTGGTGGGCTTTCCAACTAGGGGACTCCGTCTTGGGAGAAGTACCCTGCCTGGGGAGCATTTAAGGAAATGTTAATATCCAAACAAAAGCAGTATTACCATTGCTATCCACTCCCTCCCCCAGAAGGAAAACAATTAATAATTTGCATATGCTCGTGACACAAATTAAAGACAAAGGGCCCCTCACAGACTGTGGTTACTATGCTGCCCTCCGCAAGCTGCACAGCCCCAACCCTGCACGGATTCTAGCTTCCAAATGAATATCATTAAACTCGGTAACTAAAAATAGTGGTTCTGGCCCCTTTGGCCCATTCCCACTGTAGAACCAAATTCCTCAATGAAAAACATCTTCCAATCTCACCAGAGCTTCTAGGCAAAAAAAAAAAAAAAGAGAGAGAGAGAAAAGTATAGTTCCAAGGGGAAAAGAATACGTATATACTTTGCCCTTTTTATTTTAATGGCCAAACATTGTAATGCTAGCTAAATAGAAATTCTTGTCTGTTAATAGGTTTCTTTAGTTTGTAATAAATAGGAATGCTAATGACTAAAATTT
Organism: Tragulus kanchil; assembly: GCA_022376925.1. NCBI lineage: Eukaryota > Metazoa > Chordata > Mammalia > Artiodactyla > Tragulidae > Tragulus > Tragulus kanchil. Next base: position 135,736,230 of record JAIOJX010000029.1, on the reverse strand, counting down.
GGTATTTGAAGCTATGACTGGCTTTTCTGTTTAAAATCAAGAATTCACGTATTCTCTTCCTTCTTTCTGATACCTGTTAGTTTCACATGGGCCTTTTGGAAGCACTTTTCTTACAATTTTTCAAGCTTGTAAAATGCCAGAAGTCCTCCAAAGCAGGCAGAATCCAGCAGACCAGAAGAACCTATGCTTCAGGTCGCATAGTTTAACAAATTCATATATGTATTATTTTTTCCTATTGGGCACTTAAAAAAAACCACTCACCTAATCAAAATAGCCCTTCCTTTTTATCCCAAACATTTCATTTCAATTTCTGTAATGTTTACTCCTTTCCCTACTGAGTTAGGGGGAAAAAGTAATCTGCCCTGATTTTATGAAGGAAAAAAATCCTTAAAATTTCTAAACATGGGAGTGGTTGAAAAGTTTCTTTCGCTCTCTCAAGTCAGCATTCAGAAAAATACATTTATACAGTCATTCACTTCTGGTGTGAGAACAGAATGGCCGCTTTCGCTTAATACGAAAGGTTTTTGAAACGACACAAATCTGTATGTGTGTTTGTCTAGAATTAATACCCTTGTATTCACTGAGGTGGTGGGCTTTCCAACTGGGGGACTCCGTCTTGGGAGAAGTACCCTGCCTGGGGAGCATTTAAGGAAATGTTAATATCCAAACAAAAGCAGTATTACCATTGCTATCCACTCCCTCCCCCAGAAGGAAAACAATTAATAATTTGCATATGCTCGTGACACAAATTAAAGACAAAGGGCCCCTCACAGACTGTGGTTACTATGCTGCCCTCCGCAAGCTGCACAGCCCCAACCCTGCACGGATTCTAGCTTCCAAATGAATATCATTAAACTCGGTAACTAAAAATAGTGGTTCTGGCCCCTTTGGCCCATTCCCACTGTAGAACCAAATTCCTCAATGAAAAACATCTTCCAATCTCACCAGAGCTTCTAGGCAAAAAAAAAAAAAAAAGAGAGAGAGAGAAAAGTATAGTTCCAAGGGGAAAAGAATACGTATATACTTTGCCCTTTTTATTTTAATGGCCAAACATTGTAATGCTAGCTAAATAGAAATTCTTGTCTGTTAATAGGTTTCTTTAGTTTGTAATAAATAGGAATGCTAATGACTAAAATTTGGTATTTGGTATGCATTAGCTTTTGTGAGCTTTTCTTTATAGTCCTCATTGACATGCAATATGGCAAGCTTCCTTTGAAACATATTTATAAAATAACTACGGTATAATTAAACCAACAAAGCCATCTTTTAAGTAAGCTTAATAGCTCAGTTTTTTTTTCACCTGGGTAAAATTTTATTTTTAAAAGAAAAATAGTTATGCCTCAATCTCACTGTATATTTTATTCTGTGCATCTAATATTTCCTTTGCATTTATAATCTATGCATATCTAATTCTTTTGACAACTATGATTATTAATAAAGTACCCATGAAAGATATGCTTCATAGCTTCTTCGACAAGAATGTTTTTGTTAATGGAAATTGTAACATATCTTGACAGATACAATATACAAGATCTGTTTTTTTCTTAATTGTTAATATTTCTGGGCTGAGTACTCAAGGAGCGGATCAACAGATATGGCAGGTAATAATCAGAGTGGATGCTATTGTATACAATGTAACTAAAAATATTTTAATGATTTAAAAGCAAGAGCTAAATAAAAGCAATTATGTTTAATTTTGCTTTCCGTGCGCAAACAATTTTGGTTGTTGTTGCTGCAGTTGCCGGTGTGTTAATAGAGGAAGAAGCTCGGAGTGCAGGGTGATCGGTACAGACGCGGCTGTGCTTTCTTGCCGCCGAAGGTCCTGCAGGCTGCCCTTTCTCTGCTGTCAGCGGCTTCAGCGTCCTTCTAGGGACGCAAGACCCGCATGCATGCTAATTCATAAAACACCGTGGTTCAAGTCCACCAAGTTTTCCTCAATTTTGCAAACCGTTCCTCTCCCGGCCATGCCTTGAGGTTTAAGACCACGCGACTTCTCTAAAGGAAAAGCGCCAGACGGGAGCAAGCGGAGCGGGTCCGTAGTTCCTGAGCCTCCAGGACCGCAGCCCACCCGGCTCTGCCCCATGCCCTTGCTCCCTTCTCTCCCAGACTCCGTCCTCTCCGCCCCCAGCCTGCCAGGCCCCCAGCTCCCCCCCGCGCCGAGAATAAACACAGTTGACATCGCTGTTATAATCTTTATTTCAAACTGTTTCCAAGGTTACAAATTACCGTGCCTCCCCTGCAACAGGTTCCTCCGAAGCGGTATCATTACAGATTAACTGTAATGTATGGGATTAGAATAAAAGCATAGGGATTAGGTAAAAGAGGGGGAGGGGGACGCTCGAGAAATTACGCCCGAGCGCATCTCGACGGAGAGGCAGCCGGTGGAACCCTCGTAGACGCAGCCCCAGCGCCGCGGCGGCTCCGCGAGCTGGACCCGGCTCCTCCGCTCTCGGGCCCTGGAGCGGCCCGGGCCGGTGGCGCCGGGCGGGCTGGCGAGGCCAAAGGCTGGACGCCGGGGACGAGTGACAGGGCCCCCTGGTTCGGGAGGACCAAGTGCTGGGAGGCCGCAGAGGCGCGGGGAGCAGGCTGGCCTACAGCCCGGCTGGGGGCCGCGGGCAGCCCCGCGCCCGGGGCACAGTTCGCCGCGCGTTCGTGGTGCCTGGAACGCGGCGAGGGAAACATCCCGCCCACAAGAGGTCACCGGGTCTAGGAGGTGGCGGACCTCGCGTTCAAGGTCCAAGCCTAGGGGGTCGGTGCTCGTGGAGCTTCCGGGCCGCTGCCCCTCTCGGCCAGGCTGGGGCAGGGGGCTGGGGCCCGGCGGCAATGGGGTGGGCGGCGGCGCTGGCCGCCCTCGCCCTTCGGAGCCCAGGATTTGGGCCTTGGCCCCTCGCCAAGGCCATGCACTCTATTTGGCCACCTCCCCGGTCTGGCCGACCCTGCCCCGGAATTCCAGAAAGACTCCCAACTCCTCGGGGCACACCGCGCTCTGCGCGTTTGGAGCTGGCCTCGCTGGACCCAGCGGGACTCAGGCCCGCCTTGGGCCACAGCCCCAGGCCGCTGCCGCCGCCCCAACTGGTGGCACATCCCGGCGGAACGCGCGGGGCCGGCGAAACAAATGGGGACCGGCCGGGGGCTGGAAGGAAGTTCACTGTGTGGCCGCGGCGCCGAACAAAGCCCCCTTGGGAGCTCCGTCGTCCCACGATGACCCCGGGCTCTCGCCTTGGTGCAGGCCGCCCCACTCGGGGGGGCGCAAGCCAGGGCCCCGGGCCGCTGTTGCCGGAGCCAGCGCTCTCCTTGGGTCCCGCCCCAAAGGCACGATGGCCGGCCAAGCAGTCTCACCCCGCCACCAAAGCCGAAAGAGCCTGGCCGGGGGGTTAGTCCAGGTGGGTTGTCCTCCGCCGAGATTCGAGTTGCCCCCAGGGCGCGCTGGAGTCACAGCCCTGCCAGCTGACTTGGAGGGACCGAGCGGGCTCCCAAGTGCTCGGGAGTGGGCGACCAACTTCACTGAGACGCCTGCTTGCAAGAGAAGGGCCCCGGCTGAGGAGGCGGCAGGAGGGGACTGTTGCAAACAGCTGTTCCTCATACATATTTCATTACACAATCAGATAATGCGTCCCACCACCTTCTCAATTATTCACAGATAAACATTTTCAAGACGTTTTGACATCTGTCTTAGTGCCTGCTATTAATTTAGTAATCACTGTAGTTAAAAATGTATGGGATTTTTGCCGTCGGGGCACCTCCTCTCGGCGCACGGGCCCAGTGTTGCCGGGCTGTGACTGGAAGTCTGGGCCCTCCGGGGGTGAAGACGCCTTTGGGGGTGAGACGGCCTCTCTAGCGCATTGACACTGTTAATGGAAGGGATTAAAGGAGTATCTGGTTATTTTTCTTGTTGAAGGTGATGGTTGCCCCCTCCCTCACCCGTATAGCCAACCCTTCCCCGCCCTCCGGCCACTTTGCCGCCCCAGCCCTGGACCGGACACCAAAGTTCAGCCCTTTGCCCCGGGCAGCGGAAATGGTCAGCTTCTGTCAGGGCGGCGGTGTTCTCCTAAGGAAGACGCAGGCAACGGCCGTTGGCTCATTTGGGACCAAAATGAGAGAGAGGGAGGGAGGGAGGATTGGGGAGTGGGGAGAGAGGGAGGGAAGGCGCTCACCATCACTAAGAATTCATCACACACAAAAAAAACTCTAACAACACAGTGCACCCCATTCCAGAGGTCACAAGCCTCCGTAGTTTTGCCCTGAGCCCGGTGGCTGGGCAGCGATGACAAGGGCATTTAAGAAACACAGAGAAAAATAAATTCGCCCCAGTGAGTGTACACAGGGCATCTGGGGCTATGAGAAAATGAACTGCTTTTCTGCTTGAGTGATAAATGTTGCCGTGAGCTTAGCAATGTGCCTGACGTTTTATCAATCAGACAAACAGAGTTTGGAGAATCTTGTAGGATTCATCGGTAAGTAATAGCCAGCATCTCCAACTCTAACATGCTGATGGTTATTTATGATTGGAAAGGGTCTCAATCAACTACCCAAAGAGGGAAGAAAGCAATGCCCCAAGGGAAAGGAGTTTGCACCTAACTGTCTGAATCTCAGCCCGGGGATGGAAGTTACACTTCTAGGGTGGGAGCAGTGGCCGCCTTACTCGCCCCTCGCCTCGAGTTTGCAAACAGCTGTTCCTCATACATATTTCATTACACAATCAGATAATGCGTCCCACCACCTTCTCAATTATTCACAGATAAACATTTTCAAGACGTTTTGACATCTGTCTTAGTGCCTGCTATTAATTTAGTAATCACTGTAGTTAAAAATGTATGGGATTTTTGCCGTCGGGGCACCTCCTCTCGGCGCACGGGCCCAGTGTTGCCGGGCTGTGACTGGAAGTCTGGGCCCTCCGGGGGTGAAGACGCCTTTGGGGGTGAGACGGCCTCTCTAGCGCATTGACACTGTTAATGGAAGGGATTAAAGGAGTATCTGGTTATTTTTCTTGTTGAAGGTGATGGTTGCCCCTCCTCACCCGTATAGCCAACCCTTCCCCGCCCTCCGGCCACTTTGCCGCCCCAGCCCTGGACCGGACACCAAAGTTCAGCCCTTTGCCCCGGGCAGCGGAAATGGTCAGCTTCTGTCAGGGCGGCGGTGTTCTCCTAAGGAAGACGCAGGCAACGGCCGTTGGCTCATTTGGGACCAAAATGAGAGAGAGGGAGGGAGGGAGGATTGGGGAGTGGGGAGAGAGGGAGGGAAGGCGCTCACCATCACTAAGAATTCATCACACACAAAAAAAACTCTAACAACACAGTGCACCCCATTCCAGAGGTCACAAGCCTCCGTAGTTTTGCCCTGAGCCCGGTGGCTGGGCAGCGATGACAAGGGCATTTAAGAAACACAGAGAAAAATAAATTCGCCCCAGTGAGTGTACACAGGGCATCTGGGGCTATGAGAAAATGAACTGCTTTTCTGCTTGAGTGATAAATGTTGCCGTGAGCTTAGCAATGTGCCTGACGTTTTATCAATCAGACAAACAGAGTTTGGAGAATCTTGTAGGATTCATCGGTAAGTAATAGCCAGCATCTCCAACTCTAACATGCTGATGGTTATTTATGATTGGAAAGGGTCTCAATCAACTACCCAAAGAGGGAAGAAAGCAATGCCCCAAGGGAAAGGAGTTTGCACCTAACTGTCTGAATCTCAGCCGCGGGGGATGGAAGTTACACTTCTAGGGTGGGAGCAGTGGCCGCCTTACTCGCCCCTCGCCTTCTCGTCACAGTCTCCTTCGGAGGTACAACAGCAGGTGGACTCTTGTTAGAGAATCAGGAAAAACAGACCTGGGGAAAGAAAGAGGTCTTGGAAGAAACTGCCCTTTTAAGGAACATGAACGGACTCTAGAGTGGTTTTCATTTTTTATTGTTCAAAACATATTTATCAGAATGACTCTCACTAAAATTTCCAGGAATTAAGTGTAGGGGAGAGGAAGAGGACTGAGTGTCTGCCCACTAAAGGGAAGACATACTTCCCTCGCCACATCCTTACTCCACGCGTATATTTCTAGGGTAACAATATCTGCTTCAACCTGTCCTTCCCCGTTTACAGGGTGGTTCTTCTCCTTTTCACAAGAGAAGCCTTCCTCTGCCCCTTGCAGGGTGGCCATCTACTTGCTCGCTCAGAAAGTCCTCTTCCCTCTGGCCCACCCTATTTTTGTCTAAAAGAATGTTTCCAAACTTACCCTCTAGTTTTAGAGAGAGGTTTGGGGAGAGAGGTGAAGTGGACCGAAGGGCTCCATTGCACACCCAGGGTGCTGGCCTCTTCTGCAGGAAAACCGTGGAGGCTACGGTCTGGAAGCTTTACTCGGACGGGGCAGGCAAAAGGAGCTGAAGCCAAAATCAAGCCTGTGCACTTGCCTGTTGGGAGAGCTACTCTAGAAATCCCTCTCGCAAACTTCGCAGCTTGACCAGGACAGTGGGCTCTGTTCTGAGCTGAGCCGTAAGGGGTGAGAACTTCCCAATATCTCACCAAGAAAATCAGCCTAACAAACCAAATAATTCAGTTTGCTTTGGACTATTCTGTTGTGGACTTATTTGATCGGAGGGAATTGGGGTGGAAGTGAAGGCAGGAGAGGATGCAGCTGAACTAAGGTTCTTTTCAACGACTAAATTTGGCATACAAGGAGACAAGGGGGCAAAATAAGGGCCGTCTGGCGGGAGCTGAAACCTATTAGACATCTCTCAGCTTTGAGTGAGGACGTCTGTGCTTTCCACCCTTTGCTTCGGAACAGAATCTCCTAAACCAATAATAATAACAAATAAATAATCCGAGTCAAAAGGAATCTTTCCTGGATTGCCCTCTTCTGGGTGTCTCCAGCCAGCTTAGAAAAGGCTGACAAGGTCGGCCTTGGGGTGGATGCGGTGCTCTTTTTAGGCTCCAGGGCTTGACCTGGAACCTTTCACCCAGTGGGCTCAACAAAGTTTCTCCTTCGGGGGGCCAACGTCCCTCTAAGAGCAGGAAGCCCTTGGCCTCGTGTCGCGCATCCTCCTCCTTCGAACCACTCTCTCCCTGTATGTGGTTCCCTGCACATCTGCCTGCGGCAGAGGTCACTCTGCGCGGCCACGGCGGCTTTTCTCTGCCTCTGGCCAACTGGATGCGCACCTGTGCATTCAAATCATTCTGTCTGTGGACATTTCTTTCTTTGTCACACCTTGCTGTTGGTGTTTCTCTAATTCTCCCGTGTACAACTGCACGTACGTTCTGTGTACAGTCAGGTGACTCAGTTTAAAGCCTAAGTTCGGACGTCTGCGACCTCCCGAGTGTGCACGGAGAGGAGGAAGTGTGCAAGTGTAAACGGGGCTTTAGGTGGGGCGCAAGGTTCCTGAGGCTTTCCGACCCCAGGGCCTTCTAGGCCTCTCAGACACCTTTGTCTCCCCCATTTTCTTAACTTTTCCTGAAGGAGGGCGATCCACCGACGATCCTGCGCCTCGTTTCTTCAGGAAGGGTCGAAACAGCCTTTGGAATCTCTCTTGGTGGATTTTGGGCCCGGCCAGGTCAAATGGGAGGGGCGAGGAAGTCCGCGAAGTCGTCTCGAGGCTCGCGACCCTCCACGCAGGCCACCCACTGGACCAGGGCACCCCGGGATCTTGGGGAAGTTGCAGGAACCCACGGTGGAAGTCAAGGCGCCTCGAGGGTGAGCCATCTACGTACTGGGGGGGCGAAACTTTCCTCCTGGGCCTCTGGGAAGCAGCTGTATTTGTAACAGGGAACCGGCCTGGGCCCGCCCCCTCGGCCCCTCCTCCCGCCCCCACCTTGACTCTGCGAGCGTAGCCGGCCGCCGGATCCTGAGCCCTGCCACCGCCAAGCACCCTAGGGCCGCGCCGTCGCTTAGAGTCCCTGGAGAGGCCTAAGGGCCTGGAGCGGAAAGGAAGGGCACCCAGGAGGGTGGTCAGGTCGTGCAGAGACTGCCTTGCGATGTATTCCTCCCCCGGGAGCCGCCCGGCTGGCCCGCGCGTCTTCTAAGGCTCCGAAGCCGGCGAGAGTGCGGGCCTCCGGGCGCTGGAATGGGAAGGGAGGCGGCTCGCCGGCGACTGGAAGCTGTTCCCGCAGGGATCGTGCGGGGCCCGGTGCATTCCTGGAATCCCGTAGATGTGTTTTCTCGTGAGCCTGAGAAAGTTGAGTATTCGCGGCTAACTTCAGGTCCGTTTGTTCGTAAAAGACCGTTGGCAGCGCGTCGGTCTGTCTCCTGAGCATTCGCACATAGTGGAGCCACCTCTCTCCCGCCCTCCATACGGCCTCGCAGGCCTGGCCAAAGGGCCAAGAGCCAGGGCCCCGAGGCCTGAAGAGGTGAGACTCTTGATAGGCGCCCCCAGGGTTCTGATGCTAACGTCTAAACTGCCCAGGTGCCCGCTCTGGGTCAACCTACAAAACCGACGCGGGAAAGAGGGGCTCGGAGAGCTATGCCCACACCCAGGGCAGGGTTAAGTCCCATCCTCGGACCTGCTGACCTGGCGCCTCACGGCCCGACCCAGCCGGGGACTGGGACTGCGGCGGCGGGGGAGGGAGGGCTGGTGGAGTGGCTATGGCCCTGGTTGGAGGTGGAGATGGAAAGAGGGGAGAAGAAAAACCTAGACTGTGTGTCTAGGGTTGGAGTGTGGAATGGAGATGCAGCTGGGGCAGCTCCTGAAAGCGCCGGCTTTTCGCCCTGCTCTGGGGAGGCGCGAAGGGCTGCGCGGTTACCACCGCCGCCACCACCTCCACCACCGGAAAATCAAGCTAATGATGTAGTAATTTAGGAGGGGGTAAGGGGCTGGGCGAAAGGAGGGAGGAAGGATGGGGAATGCGCGCCCCAAGAGCGAAGGCAAACAGCTGTGGAGGCGCTGCCCGCAGCTCAGGCTTCCCAACAGGTTAGCTAGACAGGGATCCACCCGGCATTTCGCAGGAAAGGGTGGGGGTTGGGGGGAGACTGAGCGAGAGGGGGAGAGAGCCTCACCAGAGGACAGAGGGAGGGAGAGAGAGAGGAGCCAGAGCGCGCGCCGCGCGGTTTAAAAGGAGACACACTTCCTAATGAATATTTATCCGCCGCTGCTTCCTGCTCCCGGCTTCCCTTACCTTTCCGCAGGTAAGATCCTCCCTGCGCTCCAGCCCCGGGGGCGCCTCCTAGCTCCCCCAATCAGTTTCGGGGCAAAGTTGGCGGGGCGGAGGGGTTCTTGGCAGCCGAGGAAGGGCAGTTAGGAGGGCGAGTCCCTCCCAGCTGGGCTTGGGCGCCGGGGCTGGAGAGACTGCCCTGCCAAGGCCACGTGCGTGGGCTGTCTGCGTGGAGAGGGTGTGAGTGCGTGTAAGGGCGAGTGTGAGAGGGAGAGGATGTGCACCCGCGGGCGCGCTCTGAGGATATTTTCTGACTTTTCCCTCGGACGCCCCGGATTTCTTGCCTCTGCCTTTCTCTGCTTCCCCCTCCTCCCTCCTCTGCCCTCTTCGCCTCCCCCACCCTGTCCCTAGCCCTGGCCGCTGAGACGCTGCTCTGCGGGCTACCGTACCCCAAAGCGCGTGCTCCTCTGGGCCGGATCCCGTCCTCTCATAAACGAGGGTGTATAGTTGGCTTTCTGTCACCACTCCCTACACAAAGGCCGCGCGGCCACAGGCTCCCGGGTCCCCTTACGGCCCCCTACACCCTGGAGGTACTGGGCGGCGCGTCCCCACCTGGTTGGAGGTGGAGATGGAAAGAGGGAGAAGAAAACCTAGACTGTGTGTCTAGGGTTGGAGTGTGGAATGGAGATGCAGCTGGGGCAGCTCCTGAAAGCGCCGGCTTTTCGCCCTGCTCTGGGGAGGCGCGAAGGGCTGCGCGGTTACCACCGCCGCCACCACCTCCACCACCGGAAAATCAAGCTAATGATGTAGTAATTTAGGAGGGGGTAAGGGGCTGGGCGAAAGGAGGGAGGAAGGATGGGGAATGCGCGCCCCAAGAGCGAAGGCAAACAGCTGTGGAGGCGCTGCCCGCAGCTCAGGCTTCCCAACAGGTTAGCTAGACAGGGATCCACCCGGCATTTCGCAGGAAAGGGTGGGGGTTGGGGGGAGACTGAGCGAGAGGGGGAGAGAGCCTCACCAGAGGACAGAGGGAGGGAGAGAGAGAGGAGCCAGAGCGCGCGCCGCGCGGTTTAAAAGGAGACACACTTCCTAATGAATATTTATCCGCCGCTGCTTCCTGCTCCCGGCTTCCCTTACCTTTCCGCAGGTAAGATCCTCCCTGCGCTCCAGCCCCGGGGGCGCCTCCTAGCTCCCCCAATCAGTTTCGGGGCAAAGTTGGCGGGGCGGAGGGGTTCTTGGCAGCCGAGGAAGGGCAGTTAGGAGGGCGAGTCCCTCCCAGCTGGGCTTGGGCGCCGGGGCTGGAGAGACTGCCCTGCCAAGGCCACGTGCGTGGGCTGTCTGCGTGGAGAGGGTGTGAGTGCGTGTAAGGGCGAGTGTGAGAGGGAGAGGATGTGCACCCGCGGGCGCGCTCTGAGGATATTTTCTGACTTTTCCCTCGGACGCCCCGGATTTCTTGCCTCTGCCTTTCTCTGCTTCCCCCTCCTCCCTCCTCTGCCCTCTTCGCCTCCCCCACCCTGTCCCTAGCCCTGGCCGCTGAGACGCTGCTCTGCGGGCTACCGTACCCCAAAGCGCGTGCTCCTCTGGGCCGGATCCCGGTCTCTCATAAAAGAGGGTGTATAGTTGGCTTTCTGTCACCAATCCCTACACAAAGGCCGCGCGGCCACAGGGTCCCGGGTCCCCTTACGGCCCCCTACACCCTGGAGGTACTGCGGCGCGTCCCCTCACCTACACACATACCTCGGGACGCCGTGGCCCACACCGACCTAAGGGGGATCGGCCCCGAGGGTCGTGGGTGGCGCTGTCCTGGGCTGCGGCTGGGAGCCGAAGGACCCCCAGGGAGAGATCGCCGCGCACTCCCTCCCCCACTTCCTCCTCCCGCCTTCGCCCGCGGAAGGAGCACCAGCGATTCGGGCAACCTGGGGGGGAAGAACTGGGAGGGGAAAGGGAAGGAGGCCGGGGAGGGGCTGAGGATATAACCAGAATTCTTAAATGGACTTACTTGGCCACCTGTTGAGAATCCATTTGGGGGTCGGCGAGCTCCGGAGCTGCGCATGGTGGACACACAAAACCAATCGCCCAAGTTGGAAAAAGAAAAGTCTCTGGCCATGCCGGGCACAGCCCGTCGGGCTCGCTGCTCTGCGCTAGGGTCGGGCGGCTGCAGAGCCAAAAGCAACTTTTTGGCAGGTCCCCAGCCAACCCGGTGTCCTCCTCATCCTACTCCTCCTCGGCTGCGAGGCTGGCAGCTGGGAGCCCCGGGACTCGGCGCTCCCGGCCCAGCGCCCGCAGTTCGGCTTAAGCCGGGACGGGCTTTCTTAGCCCTGCCTAGAAGTCAAGAGCAGCAGCGCCGCCGCCTCCGCGCGGCCTTTCAAGACGCGGTCGCTCCTTATTCTTGTTCCTCGGCCTCTCTGGTCGGCCCTGGACAAAGCCCCTGGAACCCGGCCGCTCCCTTCCCGCTAAATCCCCTTCGGGGTCAATGCGCTACCAGCCCCCGGCCTCGCACTTCTCTGGCCAGCAGTGTGGCTCTTAAAGACCGCACCCCACCCCACCCCCACCTCACCCTACGCGCTCCCCCGACCCCCGCCTCCCCGCCCCTCTCCTCTGGCTCTAGCCCCCCAACGCCGACGCCTCAGGTCGCTCCTGCCCGGACCGATGCCCGCGAACTCCTAGCCCCCTCCTCTCGCCTCCGCCCCTGAGCAGTTGGTGGGCCTGGCCTCGGGGCCACCGAGCAGAGCTACACCCTCCGCCTCAGGACCCGGGTCTCTCCAACAGCATCCACTCCTCTCCTCCTGGCTCCTACCTTTGCCCTTTTCGTGGATCAAGGCCAGGGCACTGCCTTGCCCAGGGTAGAGATGATTCCTAAAAATCCTCAGTTTGGGCTCGAATTAGGAGGTCGAGAGATGGAAAGGGGGCGGAGCATGCCAGTTGAGCTGGAGGAGAGAAGAGGCGCACAGCAGATGGACTCGGTCGGCTGCCGTCCCAGGGCCTACCTGACCTTTGGGCAGAGGATGAGAGTTGGATGGGGCCACCCATTCCTAGAGGTGGCCATCGCGGGATGGGCTCCAGAGGTTACTAATCTGGCAAGCCCATGTGTGTCTGAGGGATCCTGGGCATGAGGGTGGGGGGGAGCACCTCCAGCAGGCCCAGAGTGTGGATCTGAGAGCAACCTGCGTCCCAAGCTCAGTATATTAATCAACCTCCCCACGAAGGTAACCCTTAAAAGCCCAAGAGCTGGGTGAGCCAAGAGGGGCCTTGAGTAACAACTGTCCAGGGAAAGGGACCTCGGGGGAGGCAGGGCGCAGAGAGGCAAAGACGTCTACTCTTGCAGAAGTCCAAAGCCCAACTGTGAACAAGGTTCCTGACATCTGCTGCTGAACAGTGTCACCTGCCCCACCAAGGAAAGGGGGAGTCGCTGGTGCTTTAGGCCTCCTTCCTTCCAGAGCCCTCCCTCTCTTTTTCTGCTTCAGGCCTGTCTTAGTCTTCCTCTCACCCTAGCAGCCAGTGGATCCTGCATAGGGTGGCCTCTGGCCTAGAGCGCTCTTTTCAGGCCTCCTGAAGACTGGATGTGTGATCAAAGAAAGACCAGAGACAGCTGGCTGGGAGTGTAGGTAGGGGCAGGGTGGGTGGTGGTTCCTTGCCTTGCCTAGTGTCAACTGTCGTAACATTAGACGGTGCCTGAGGTCTGTGGATAGTGGGAGCCAGGACGGTATGCCCACCCCTTCTTCAAGTCAAGCCTTTGCCCACCAGTTCTGGCTGTCAGAGGGCAATCTCTGCAAAGAAGTAGGTGCCCTCCTGGGAAGTGGAGACCAAAGGAACTTGGAGCGGGAAGGAAATGGAAAGCTGACCCTCTCCTGGGCATCTCCTCTCTGCCACCCCAACTTGACTCCAGATGGAGTTATTTAAGGAATTAAGGGGACTGATTTGAAATTGGCCCTCTTGGGAAATATTGACAGTGGGCTCCATAGGCCAGAGTCTACAGACCACCCCCTGCCCTGGATGGTGCCCAGCTCTCCCAGTCTTCCACCTCTTCTCTTGGGGCTGGATAACCACAGCCAGCGAGGCCCGGTGTGTACCCACTCTCTCAGGCCTGGCAGTGAGGTGCAGTGGCCCAAGGCGGAGCCACATTTTTCTTGTTTGAGGACGTGGGCGGAGGGCCTTCGGCGGGCGGTGGGGCTCATTAGGCAGAGCGGGTGCCGGAGGTGCGCGCCGCCGGACCATTTTTCTTGTTTGAGGACGGGGCGATCTGAGAGCAACCTGCGTCCCAAGCTCAGTATATTAATCAACCTCCCACGAAGGTAACCCTTAAAAGCCCAAGAGCTGGGTGAGCCAAGAGGGGCCTTGAGTAACAACTGTCCAGGAAAGGGACCTCGGGGAGGCAGGCGAGAGAGGCAAAGACGTCTACTCTTGCAGAAGTCCAAAGCCCAACTGTGAACAAGGTTCCTGACATCTGCTGCTGAACAGTGTCACCTGCCCCACCAAGGAAAGGGGAGTCGCTGGTGCTTTAGGCCTCCTTCCTTCCAGAGCCCTCCCTCTTTTTTTCTGCTTCAGGCCTGTCTTAGTCTTCCTCTCACCCTAGCAGCCAGTGGATCCTGCATAGGGTGGCCTCTGGCCTAGAGCGCTCTTTTCAGGCCTCCTGAAGACTGGATGTGTGATCAAAGAAAGACCAGAGACAGCTGGCTGGGAGTGTAGGTAGGGGCAGGGTGGGTGGTGGTTCCTTGCCTTGCCTAGTGTCAACTGTCGTAACATTAGACGGTGCCTGAGGTCTGTGGATAGTGGGAGCCAGGACGGTATGCCCACCCCTTCTTCAAGTCAAGCCTTTGCCCACCAGTTCTGGCTGTCAGAGGGCAATCTCTGCAAAGAAGTAGGTGCCCTCCTGGGAAGTGGAGACCAAAGGAACTTGGAGCGGGAAGGAAATGGAAAGCTGACCCTCTCCTGGGCATCTCCTCTCTGCCACCCCAACTTGACTCCAGATGGAGTTATTTAAGGAATTAAGGGGACTGATTTGAAATTGGCCCTCTTGGGAAATATTGACAGTGGGCTCCATAGGCCAGAGTCTACAGACCACCCCCTGCCCTGGATGGTGCCCAGCTCTCCCAGTCTTCCACCTCTTCTCTTGGGGCTGGATAACCACAGCCAGCGAGGCCCGGTGTGTACCCACTCTCTCAGGCCTGGCAGTGGGAGGTGCGGTGGCCCAAGGCGGAGCCACATTTTTCTTGTTTGAGGACGTGGGGGGCGGAGGGGCCTTCGGCGGGCGGTGGGGCTCATTAGGCAGAGCGGGGTGCCGAGAGGTGCGCGCCGCCGGCCCGGAGGCCGCCTTTGAGCGGCCGGGGCGGCTTCATTAAGCGGCGCTAACAAGGCATACAAATGCCGGGCCCAGAAGCTTTCTTGCAATGCCGGGGCCTTAGCAGGGCGCCCGGCTAATGAGGGTCACTCAAAGGGGCTGATCAAATATTCAAATTTCCCCGCACGCCAGGAACTTTTATGTACGGAGAAAGTTGAGGCAACTGAGCTGTGTTTACTGTCCCGGTCGACAATTGCTCCGAGCGCGGGTCCCCGGAGGCTAAGAGAGGGGGCGGGGGCGCGGGAAGGGAGCAGTTGTTGTTGTTGTTGTTGTTTTTCATTCAAAGGAAAGTAATCGGGGTCCTTGAAGGGTTTCGCGGCCTCCCCGCCTGCGTGCTGCGCTCCCCTGCGCCCTCCTCGGCCGCGGGCGCCAAGCGCCTCATTTTGCAGCTTGCGGGGAGGCCCAGACCGCCGGCCACCGGGCTAGCTCCCGCCTCCAGAAGTCTTGGGGGCCGGAAGAGCGTTGCCCCCCAGCACAAACCGGCCTGTGGAGAGCTGAGCAAGGCCGAGCGGGTGCAGCTGCCGCAGCCCTTGGGTCTTCCTCTCTTGGAGGCTTCCAGACCCCTTGGCTTTGCGGGTAACAGAAACTAGGGGAGAATGGAACTCTCTTAGGCAGTCTTCCGGTGGAGCTGAGACTGCCTCGGTTGGGGCTGACATTTGTAAATCAGTGCCCAGTAGGTCCTGGTAAGAGAAGGGTATCTTCCAGCCCAAACGCCCTTTCTTTCCCCCTCACCTGTACAAATGGCGTTCCTATCGCCTGGGCCCGGATTATAGCAGGGACGAGGGTGACAATTTTGTGATCTCGGCCTGTACGGGTGCCAAATCCCAAACCGCGGAGTCTGAGCGGTCAGAGGGAGGAGGAAAACCTCTACAGTGTACCCAGCTCTCCCCAGGGCTGGATAACCACAGCCAGCGAGGCCCGGTGGCCAGGTGGGGAGGTGCGGTGGCCCAAGGCGGAGCCACATTTTTCTTGTTTGAGGACGTGGGGGGCGGAGGGGCCTTCGGCGGGCGGTGGGGCTCATTAGGCAGAGCGGGGTGCCGAGAGGTGCGCGCCGCCGGCCCGGAGGCCGCCTTTGAGCGGCCGGGGCGGCTTCATTAAGCGGCGCTAACAAGGCATACAAATGCCGGGCCCAGAAGCTTTCTTGCAATGCCGGGGCCTTAGCAGGGCGCCCGGCTAATGAGGGTCACTCAATGGGGGCTGATCAAATATTCAAATTTCCCCGCACGCCAGGAACTTTTATGTACGGAGAAAGTTGAGGCAACTGAGCTGTGTTTACTGTCCCGGTCGACAATTGCTCCGAGCGCGGGTCCCCGGAGGCTAAGAGAGGGGGCGGGGGCGCGGGAAGGGAGCAGTTGTTGTTGTTGTTGTTGTTTTTCATTCAAAGGAAAGTAATCGGGGTCCTTGAAGGGTTTCGCGGCCTCCCCGCCTGCGTGCTGCGCTCCCCTGCGCCCTCCTCGGCCGCGGGCGCCAAGCGCCTCATTTTGCAGCTTGCGGGGAGGCCCAGACCGCCGGCCACCGGGCTAGCTCCCGCCTCCAGAAGTCTTGGGGGCCGGAAGAGCGTTGCCCCCCAGCACAAACCGGCCTGTGGAGAGCTGAGCAAGGCCGAGCGGGTGCAGCTGCCGCAGCCCTTGGGTCTTCCTCTCTTGGAGGCTTCCAGACCCCTTGGCTTTGCGGGTAACAGAAACTAGGGGAGAATGGAACTCTCTTAGGCAGTCTTCCGGTGGAGCTGAGACTGCCTCGGTTGGGGCTGACATTTGTAAATCAGTGCCCAGTAGGTCCTGGTAAGAGAAGGGTATCTTCCAGCCCAAACGCCCTTTCTTTCCCCCTCACCTGTACAAATGGCGTTCCTATCGCCTGGGCCCGGATTATAGCAGGGACGAGGGTGACAATTTTGTGATCTCGGCCTGTACGGGTGCCAAATCCCAAACCGCGGAGTCTGAGCGGTCAGAGGGAGGAGGAGACCAAGAGCCCCGCAGGCCGCCCTGTCCGTCCAGATCTCCTTTCTCTGGCTCAGGGTGCAGAGCCTCCCCGCCCCGCAACACCTCCGCCAGGCGGCCCCCAGGCCCATCTCCTGCGCTGCACAGCCCCTGCCCAGCGGGCCAGGCAGCCTGGGCCCCAGAACCCGAGATCCTTCTTCCGCTAACATCCCTCCCCAACGCCCAGCGTCTGGGAATTTGGGTGGGTAGCTCTGCTGCTCCACATCCCCACCCACCCAGACCCCGTCAGCACCCTTAGATCGACATCCTGCGGAGTCTGTGCTCCCAGCTCGGCCCGGAGCCAGTCCCGCCATCCGCGCAGACCGGCCGCCCCGCCTCCCTCCCCAGCTCTCTGGACTCTCAACTTACGGGCTCGGGGCGGCGGGCGTGGTGCTTCGGGTCGGAGAGGAGAGGCGCTGGCAGCTGCAGGGCCGCGGGGTGGGCTCGGTGGGCGGCGCGGAACTCGGCTCTGCGGGGAGGCTCTGACAGCCCCAGGGCTGCGCGCCCGCCCCGCCGCGCCCGGCCCTGGCCCGGCGCACAAAGCCGCGCTCCTGGCTGCCGCCCTCCGCCCGGCTTGGCACCCTCAAGCCGCCGGAGGGGTGCGGCGGGTCGGCAGGATCCCCGGCTGAGGCTGGGGACAGAGGTGCCGCCGAGCTGAGCCTCAGCCCCACTTGCTTCAATTCCCCTTGAGTAGCGACGGTTTTCGATTTCAGCGCTTTCGGCAGAGCCCACGGCACCTGCCCAGCCTCCCTCCGGGGCTGGACCAGCAGCGGCTGCGGGGAGAGGCCGGGTCGCCCCAACCCGAAGGCGGGGGTTGCGGGGACTGGGAGGGGACTGGCTGGGTTCACCCGCCCGCCCGGCGCCTTGGGTCCTCGGCTCCAGGGGATGCAGTTTCGGGGTCACGAGCTGTTTTCAAAAAGTTGAACACAATATTCGGAAACCCACCCGTAGGAATTCTCCCCCCACACGCGGCACAATACCCACTCCCCTCCCCTTTTTCATTCCTTCCTCCCCCGCTTCCTCCTCCTGCCCCTTTCCCCTCCCACCCCTCAGCCTATAATCCTACCCCGACGAGAGAAAGGAGAGGGATCGGGAAGAAAAGATGAAGTGTCTGTTTTTGTGTCTCAACCTTAGGGCTCTTTCTGGGCCCGCAGTGAACGACCGCCTAGAGATTCGCAGCTGAGCAGAAAAGGACTCCACCGGGAGGAAGATCCTTCGAGCGGAGAGATGGCAGATCTTCCCTTTGGGCGAATATTTTCCTGCCTCACTCACTCAGCGGGTTTAAGGCCAGAGACTCTGGCTCAGTCTTTGAGTCTCAGTCACTGAGTAGCCAGTGTCCGACCCCTTCACCCAGACCACAGCCTCCCAGCCGGGCCTGGAGCCTCCAAAGCAGGTTGCAAGTCTGGTCCTGGAAGCCTGGTGCTGGGGGAGTCAAGGCCTAGGAGGCCAGAATTAGGGGCTGAGGGTCTGGGACACTTACAGCCTCAGTCGCGTTGGGTTTCCCATTTAAATTCTCTCACAGTCTCCCTTGCTCGCCTCCCTCTTTGAGATCTCCAAAGTGGTGCAGACTCATTGCCTCACCCCCAGATCTGCATCGGAATGTAGAAAAGATCTTTAAAAAAAAAAAAAAAAAGTTTTGAATTCCACAATGATTTTTCTTCTGGAAAGGCAGCTTAGGATAATTATTTCAGCTTTATTGAGGGCAGATTAGTTGAAGTCTGGACGCTGCGTTTTCAATACACGTTGTACATGGGCCGACAATGTGGGCATTGTTGGCTACTGTGTGTGAACTCATTCAAAATATACACTTTTTAACACCAAACCGAGTCCTGTCTAAATATACACAGTGCTCTGGGGAAAGATGTCTCTGACCCTGACAAATCTGCGTAAATCACACTTCCATAGTTACACAAGCCTCAGAAAGGGAGACCCGGCTCAAGATGCTGATTACATGTTCTTAAAAGCAGCATACCTTAGAATAAATACCCATGCCTGGCCTGGAGGCTGCAGTGGCCAGGGGGAGGGAGGGCCCTCAACAAGCTCTGGGCCTTTGGGGGTTTGTTTTAGGCTTGCAATGTTACTTTCCTTAAAGGAATTAGGCGGTTTTTTTTTTTTTTCTTTACAGTATGAACAAACAAGCAATTTTCAAGTCTATCAGCTTCTTTGAGGCAGCCTCCAAAGTTTAAGGGCCTTCTGGGGTTGGTAACCAGACCCAGAGCCCCTTGGGGATTGTGGGGGTAGCTGGCATCTTGGGAGCCAGGGAAGAAGGCTTCCAGTCGTCTCAGTTCAGCCTTCACCATTTCTAGGGAGGCAGCTGAAACCTGGGGGGAAACAAAGAGGTGGGTTGCCTTTTAAGATAGAAAGGGTACTGTTATTTCTACTGCCTTTTAAAAATGTAAGGCAATAGGGGAAATCAAGGCTCCTTGACGGGAAACAGAGAAGCTGGATTCAGTGCAGGGGGCAGCTGGGGTAAATGTGATCGAAGATTGCGGACTAGGGAGGCCAGAGCGGCTGCCAGAGTCCTGGGTACTGGGATCAGGCTCCCAGGCGCCAGATGCCCCCCAAAATTCGAGATCCTGGGCGCAGCAGCCCTCCGGGCCGGGGTCAGCGCGGTGGGCCCCATGATCTCATCTCTCCTTTCTTCCTCGCCACTATTAGTGCTCACATAGGCAGAAAGAGGCGGCCGGACGTGCACACCATGTGCGAACCGCCCTGGCTCCGCTGGCCTTCGGCCTCTTCTCGGGGGCTGGCCCCCTTCATGCAGCACGGGAGCCTCTCACCTCCCGACAAAATCCCCCCTTTAACTGCTCATCCCATTCGACAGCTCTATGTCTATGGCTTTCCAATTTTTTCTCGTCCCAACTTCTTTAGGGATGAGAGGAAAAGAGGAGCTCAGAGACAGTGAGAAAAGGAGAGCGAGGGAGAGGAAGAGACGAGGGGGAAGTGGTGAGATTAAGAGTTGCACCGATTAAAAAAAAATTCTCTTTCTCCCCCTTCTCCCTCGCTCCCTCCTCGCCCCCTCCCCCCGACTCTGGCTAAGTGGTAAAACCGTCCTTACGTTCTCGGTATTGATTGGCAGGGCTGACAGTGATTGGCAGCGGTTGCCGTGGCGACGCTACAACGACACGCCGCAGACCAATAGAAAAGCGAAACAAAATGTTTCAATGCTGCACTCACTGTGGATTTAGGGGAGATATTATGAGGCTGTTGTCATTAGGGCGATTGCTGTGGAATCGCTGAATCTTGACTCGGCGGTGGTTGGCTCTCGCTCGCTCTCTCCCCCTCTCCCTCTCTGTCTCGGGTTCTCTCTCTGCGCGCGCGCACCGGGCTGCTCGCCTTCCTCTCTATGTGGCTGCGCGGGTGTGTGTGTGTGTGGATGTGTGCGGGGTGTGGGTATCCCTTACGCCCTTCCTCCTCCCCCTCCTCCTCCTCCTGCTCCCCCCTCCTTTCCTTCTCCTCCTCCCCCCTCTCCTCTCCCTCCTCCTGGTCCTCGTCGCCCCTCTCCTCCTCTTCCTCCCCTCTCTCTTCCTTTCCCTGAATTTTCTCCTCTCCTCTCAGGTCAGTCCATGGTATTCCGCTCCCCCCTAGACCTCTATTCCTCCCACTTCTTGTTGCCAAACTTCGCCGATTCTCACCACCGCTCCCTACTTCTGGCGAGTAGCGGCGGCGGGAACGGTGCGGGAGGCGGCGGCGGCGGCGGGAACGGTGCGGGAGGCGGCGGTGCTGGCGGAGCAGGCGGCGGCGGCGGCGGCGGCGGCTCCAGGGCCCCCCCGGAAGAGTTGTCCATGTTCCAGCTGCCCACCCTCAACTTCTCGCCGGAGCAGGTGGCCAGCGTCTGCGAGACGCTGGAGGAGACGGGCGACATCGAGCGGCTGGGCCGCTTCCTCTGGTCGCTGCCCGTGGCCCCCGGGGCGTGCGAGGCCATCAACAAGCACGAGTCGATCCTGCGCGCGCGCGCCGTGGTCGCCTTCCACACGGGCAACTTCCGCGACCTCTACCACATCCTGGAGAACCACAAGTTCACCAAGGAGTCTCACGGCAAGCTGCAGGCCATGTGGCTAGAGGCGCACTACCAGGAGGCCGAGAAGCTGCGCGGCCGCCCGCTCGGCCCGGTGGACAAGTACCGCGTGCGCAAGAAGTTCCCGCTGCCGCGCACCATCTGGGACGGCGAGCAGAAGACGCATTGCTTCAAGGAGCGGACTCGGAGCCTGCTGCGGGAGTGGTACCTGCAGGACCCCTACCCCAACCCCAGCAAGAAACGCGAACTGGCGCAGGCCACCGGCCTCACTCCCACACAAGTAGGCAACTGGTTTAAGAACCGGAGGCAGCGCGACCGCGCCGCGGCGGCCAAGAACAGGTCAGTGGCGGGGGCCCCGCGGCCTGGCGACCGTCTCCAGGGCCCGGGAGGGGGAGATGGGTTGAAGAGAGGTTGAGCGGACAGGTGGCAGGAGGCGAGCGGCTGCGGAGCGCGGGAGAAGCCAGGACCTGCTGGTCAGTTTGGAGAAAGTTTCCGCTAGCCCAGGAGCGCGGAAAAAGGGCGGACGTGGGCGTAAGGACTGTTGTGCCTTGAAGGGGTTCTCATCTGGGTGGAGAGAGTGTGTGTGTGAGGTCCTGAGTGCCCATAACCCCTGGGTCGGGTCCCTGCGAGCCTTATCCCGACGCTGTACCCTAGCCAGCCTCCTCAGCCCCGGCTCCGGGCTCCTCGGGAGCTTGCAGACTGGGAAGGAAGGAAAGCGCTCCTTGTCGCCGAACTCTTCCGCCTTTTGCAAGCCCTCCTGGAATATGCCACGAACGCCTGGGAGAGGAAATTGAACCTGAGTCCCAGCCACAAATGGGAAAGGCCCCGGGTTGGCCACCCTGCAGCAGTCCTGTCCCCAAAGCGCTGCGAGTTGCCTGACCAGGAGCTGGAGGGTCAGGCTGGGAGTGGAGAGGCCCGGTGTGCCGGGGTGCAACCTTCCTGCCCCAGCCAAGGAGCATCCCGTTGGTCCACTAAACTACTGCATTAGCAGGAGCAGAAGCTGCCTTGCAGCCCGGCAGGCTGGCCACAGAGTCACAAAGTTGTCCTGGGCTTGACCTTTCCGCCGGGCTGGGCCTGGGGAAAGTAGGGAGGAAGACAACTAAAAGTGTAGGGAGGAAAAAGGAAAGGAGGAAGTGGAGTAAAAGCCCCTAGGGAAAGCCTGCGTTCCAGGCTGGCCAGGGTGGGTCCTGGCCTGATGGACTGCGGGGAGCCAGACCGCAGCTGCTGACAGCTGACCGGGCTGGAGGCTAGCTGTGAGTTCCTGGAGGGAGGGAGTGTGTTTCAGTTTACGTGGTTCAGGCCTGCGCCTGTGGCCCTCTCACCCGTGCCAGTGGAGGCAACTTTTCGCCCGATGGGGGCATGGCCTAGGGTCAGGTGAAGGCCTCCTTATGGGGAGAACTCAGAGACACTCGGTTCTGACAGCCTGGCACGGGGAAGGGGCCGCCAGAGAGGGCTCTACACTCTTCTCCTGCCTTCTCTGTCTCCTCTTCCTCTCTCCTCCTCTTGCCCCACTTTTCTGCTCCCAGCTTCACCATTTTCACTTCCCCCGATCCGGCGCTCTGCTCTGGGATCCAGAGAGCAAAGCCAGCCGATCCTCGGCGGGAGAGGCGGCAGCCGAGCTGCCGGCTGTTCTGGATTTGTGTTTGGGAGAGCTGGAGCAGGAAGCAGGGAGGGGACCGGTCCGCTCCTGGGGCAGCCGGCTGAGTCTGAAGAGTCCCAGGGGCTGGGGAAGTAGAAACATCCTGCCTCTCCCCCGACTTCTGCCCCTTCGGGGCTCGGCCTCCTTCCCAGCAGGCGCCCAGGCCTCCCCAGGCGACCGGCCTGGGGTTCTGCCTCTTCCCTAGAGGCCAACCCGGATTGGGAAGCCTTGGGAGGCTCCTGAGAACCCCGGGGAGGGGGAGACGGAGGCCCGGACCGCGCTGGGGAGGCCCTGCTGCGCTCGGGAGCCGCCAGTTGCCTGACCAGGAGCTGGAGGGTCAGGCTGGGAGTGGAGAGGCCCGGTGTGCCGGGGTGCAACCTTCCTGCCCCAGCCAAGGAGCATCCCGTTGGTCCACTAAACTACTGCATTAGCAGGAGCAGAAGCTGCCTTGCAGCCCGGCAGGCTGGCCACAGAGTCACAAAGTTGTCCTGGGCTTGACCTTTCCGCCGGGCTGGGCCTGGGGAAAGTAGGGAGGAAGACAACTAAAAGTGTAGGGAGGAAAAAGGAAAGGAGGAAGTGGAGTAAAAGCCCCTAGGGAAAGCCTGCGTTCCAGGCTGGCCAGGGTGGGTCCTGGCCTGATGGACTGCGGGGAGCCAGACCGCAGCTGCTGACAGCTGACCGGGCTGGAGGCTAGCTGTGAGTTCCTGGAGGGAGGGAGTGTGTTTCAGTTTACGTGGTTCAGGCCTGCGCCTGTGGCCCTCTCACCCGTGCCAGTGGAGGCAACTTTTCGCCCGATGGGGGCATGGCCTAGGGTCAGGTGAAGGCCTCCTTATGGGGAGAACTCAGAGACACTCGGTTCTGACAGCCTGGCACGGGGAAGGGGCCGCCAGAGAGGGCTCTACACTCTTCTCCTGCCTTCTCTGTCTCCCTCTTCCTCTCTCCCTCCTCTTGCCCCACTTTTCTGCTCCCAGCTTCACCATTTTCACTTCCCCCGATCCGGCGCTCTGCTCTGGGATCCAGAGAGCAAAGCCAGCCGATCCTCGGCGGGAGAGGCGGCAGCCGAGCTGCCGGCTGTTCTGGATTTGTGTTTGGGAGAGCTGGAGCAGGAAGCAGGGAGGGGACCGGTCCGCTCCTGGGGCAGCCGGCTGAGTCTGAAGAGTCCCAGGGGCTGGGGAAGTAGAAACATCCTGCCTCTCCCCCGACTTCTGCCCCTTCGGGGCTCGGCCTCCTTCCCAGCAGGCGCCCAGGCCTCCCCAGGCGACCGGCCTGGGGTTCTGCCTCTTCCCTAGAGGCCAACCCGGATTGGGAAGCCTTGGGAGGCTCCTGAGAACCCCGGGGAGGGGGAGACGGAGGCCCGGACCGCGCTGGGGAGGCCCTGCTGCGCTCGGGAGCCGCCAGGTGCCTGCCGAAGGGGGGTGAGCGCGGAAAGCGGAGTCGGGGACGGGAGCGGAGGGCATTGGGCTGGGGAGGCGGAGGAGCGCCGGCGGCGGCAGGCCCGGCTCGGGGCGGCGCGGGCTCAGGGAGGCGGCTTGTCGGAGCCGGGTGTTGGGGCCGCCGCGTTAGGGCGGGCGCCGTTTTCTGTCTCCCGCAGGCTCCAGCACCAGGCCATCGGACCGAGCGGCATGCGCTCGCTGGCCGAGCCCGGATGCCCCACGCACGGCTCGGCAGAATCGCCGTCCACGGCCGCCAGCCCCACCACCAGCGTGTCCAGCCTGACGGAGCGCGCGGACACCGGCACCTCCATCCTCTCGGTAACCTCCAGCGACTCGGAATGTGATGTATGATACCCAAGGCCGCCCTCCTCCCTCTCCCCCCACCCCCTCCGCCTTGACCTCCTCCTCTTCCTCCTCTCCCTTCTCCATCCCCAGAACAAACCGAAATCAGGATTCACAATCATACACTCACCCAAGTACACACACACTTCCACTCCAGCCAGAAATATATAAAAACCAAGAAAAATAACAAGTTAAACGCAAACCACCACCAACTCCCAACCACCATCTACCACCACGGCCACCCCAGAGGACCGCGACGCCGACAGTCACAAACGCTGATGCTGCGGGCAGAAACCATCAAAGAGGTGACAACTGTATACTTTCTAGGACAAGCACGGCTTCTCCTTTCGGTTCCCACGGACCCGGCACCCCACCTGCATGACGATTTATTTGTATCTGGGAAAATACTCTCTCTAGTTTAAAACGATTTAAAAAGAGTCGACTATACAAAAACCGACCGCCACCACGACGACAAGACGACAAAAGCAGAACAGACAAAAAGAGGAACAAAAAAAGAAAAAACAAAAAACCGCCATCTCCGTTTGGAATTTGTTTAAAAAAAAAAAAAAAAGAACTCCTCGAGAGG
This sequence comes from Tragulus kanchil, assembly GCA_022376925.1. Classification (NCBI taxonomy): domain Eukaryota; kingdom Metazoa; phylum Chordata; class Mammalia; order Artiodactyla; family Tragulidae; genus Tragulus; species Tragulus kanchil. The sequence goes on along the minus strand of JAIOJX010000029.1, from coordinate 135,711,835 downwards.
GAAATAGCAAATGTTTCTCGCCTTTTGTTGCGCGCTCTCTTTTTTCCTCTCTCGCTCTCTTTCTTTCTCTCTGTTTTTAAGTCCAAGTATTGGTCAAACAAGATGCAATCTTCTGTTTTTTGTTCAGCAGACAATCATTTTCTTGTTAAGCACCTTTTTCTCTCCACTCTGTCACTGCCTGTGTGGGTACTGGTTATAAATGTGGAAAAAGAATAGTTATGACTGTAACAGATTTTTATTTTTATTTCAAAATTTTATATGAATTATGTATATCTTAATGATCGGTCATTTTCCCAGTTTGTAATATATGTGTAGAAATTGCCTGTATATGATATTGCTTTTTCTTCTCTCCCTTTCTCTTTCTTTCTCTCCCACCTTCTTCCTCCCTTGCCGCTCACCTGTCTCTTTCCTTTTTGGGGCTCCCCCTCCCACTCGATGTTCCTGGCGTCGACTTGGCAGTCAAGGCCTGGCGTGGCAGGCTGGGTGAGGATGCGGGGCCCCGTCCCTAGCAAAGCGGAGAGTGAGATCGTAGTATTCTTATGCAAAAGCTATTGCAAGTATTTCTTAGCTGCTTTGGAGGTATCTCTCACTCCCTATAGGGCGCTTTTACTGTTATCTTAACTGCGCGTTTATCTATATGTAAAAACTTTCTAAAGCAAATACAGTATTCTCCATTTTCTTATCACTCCCGGAGACTTGGTGTTTTTGTCCGCCTCTGGGCCGCAGCCCCTGGGGTGCAGTGGCTGGGCCTTCGTTTCCACTCCGGGCTACGCCGTTGCTGTAGCTGGGGCAGAATTTTAAGGCTGGGTCTGAGGTTTTTCCTGGAGGAAGGGAGGGGATTGGAAAGATGGGAACAGGTCTTTTGGATAAGGAACCAGAGACAAATCTTGTGCAAAAAAAAAAAGGCAGAAAGAGCTCAGAGAGAGGGGAAACAACGCCAGATGCCAGCCTACATCTCCGGGAACTGCAGCCTGGCCGCGGCCTCAGTGGGTGTTTGGGAGAGAGTTGACATCTTTTGGTTGTTACTGGTTATTTGTTTTTTCTTTTGAGGGGAAATACATAAGGTTGCCAAATGCAAGTGTACGTTCAGAGCGGAGCTGACAGGTTTTATCTTCTTTGAGGGGCGGGGTGGAGGTGGGGGACCACTGTAGGCCAGGCGAGGAGGGTAGAGAGAGAGTGAGGAGGTAGTTTGAGGCGTTTAGGGCCCCAGAATCAGGATGGGCCCCCTCCTCACACCTCCGTATGCCTCTGTGTGACTATGTGACTTGCCTTATGGCTCTCTGTCTCCTTGAAATTTCTGTTTTTGGGGATCAACTGGAGTCTCTTGAGCATTTCAGAGTTGGGTGAAACTTTAAATCAAACCCATGCACTGCCCCCCAAATCACTGCATGTTGCCAACCAGGTTCCTGCTGGCCCCAGACCTCCCCACCCTGCGCAGGGTGGAGAGGTGGGGGTGGGGACCCACGGTTCCCTGTGATGGCCTGGTTGGGCGCTTCTGCCGCTCTGCCGCTCTGGGGCCTGGCCGGCCTGTGCCCAAGGAGGAGCCAAAGGTAATTTCTGAAAACTTGCCTTCACTTGAAAGTCCAATTTCCAGAGCGAGGAGGATTAGGGAGAAACGTGCCTGGAATTTCGCGCCAGTTTCCAGACTAATTTTGATTTCCGATTTCCTTTTGTCCTCATCCCGGCGGCACCGTGGGGTTGGTGGAGGCTGGGCCAGGCAGGAAGGCGGACAGGATGGGAGGTGCCCTGGGCGCAGGTGGGGCCTTGTGCACCCAGGGCTCAGACCTGTGTGGAGAAGGTTCCGGCCTGCATCCTTCCTCAGAATCAGGACATCTTGATCACAACCACTTCCAGAGCTCCTGTGTCCCGAGGCCCCGGCATGCAGTGTCCGCATCTCTGCTTACGCTCCCTCCCGGAGCAAATGTTCCTCATGGAGTCATATTTCAGGCAGCAGTGACCCAAGTGGTAGGAATTTGGGGAGAGGGCTACCTGGGTTCTGCTCAGCTTGGGCCTCTGATCAGATGCACAGAAAAATGTATAGGGTGAGGGCTCTGTCCCTTGGACCGCATAGACTTGTTCCTCAGGAGTTGACATCTTTTGGTTGTTACTGGTTATTTGTTTTTTCTTTTGTGGAAGAAATACATAAGGTTGCCAAATGCAAGTGTACGTTCAGAGCGGAGCTGACAGGTTTTATCTTCTTTGAGGGGCGGGGTGGAGGTGGGGGACCACTGTAGGCCAGGCGAGGAGGGTAGAGAGAGAGTGAGGAGGTAGTTTGAGGCGTTTAGGGCCCCAGAATCAGGATGGGCCCCCTCCTCACACCTCCGTATGCCTCTGTGTGACTATGTGACTTGCCTTATGGCTCTCTGTCTCCTTGAAATTTCTGTTTTTGGGGATCAACTGGAGTCTCTTGAGCATTTCAGAGTTGGGTGAAACTTTAAATCAAACCCATGCACTGCCCCCCAAATCACTGCATGTTGCCAACCAGGTTCCTGCTGGCCCCAGACCTCCCCACCCTGCGCAGGGTGGAGAGGTGGGGGTGGGGACCCACGGTTCCCTGTGATGGCCTGGTTGGGCGCTTCTGCCGCTCTGCCGCTCTGGGGCCTGGCCGGCCTGTGCCCAAGGAGGAGCCAAAGGTAATTTCTGAAAACTTGCCTTCACTTGAAAGTCCAATTTCCAGAGCGAGGAGGATTAGGGAGAAACGTGCCTGGAATTTCGCGCCAGTTTCCAGACTAATTTTGATTTCCGATTTCCTTTTGTCCTCATCCCGGCGGCACCGTGGGGTTGGTGGAGGCTGGGCCAGGCAGGAAGGCGGACAGGATGGGAGGTGCCCTGGGCGCAGGTGGGGCCTTGTGCACCCAGGGCTCAGACCTGTGTGGAGAAGGTTCCGGCCTGCATCCTTCCTCAGAATCAGGACATCTTGATCACAACCACTTCCAGAGCTCCTGTGTCCCGAGGCCCCGGCATGCAGTGTCCGCATCTCTGCTTACGCTCCCTCCCGGAGCAAATGTTCCTCATGGAGTCATATTTCAGGCAGCAGTGACCCAAGTGGTAGGAATTTGGGGAGAGGGCTACCTGGGTTCTGCTCAGCTTGGGCCTCTGATCAGATGCACAGAAAAATGTATAGGGTGAGGGGCTCTGTCCCCTATAGTTGTTTTCAAATGACCTGTCACATACTTAATCCAGACTTGGAAACCCAAGGCGTGGCTGCCTCAGAGAGTGTGGAGGGTCTGGTTGGACCTTACCCAAGAGACCAATGAGAACTGATAGGTGGACAGAAAGGCATGGAGGGTGACCCCTTGAAGGCCTTGCCTGGTGACACTAAGGAGCAGATGCCTTTTTGTATGGGGACAGGGGACAGGCCAGTGGAATGAAAATGCTTCTTCCCCCAAGAATGCCTGGTCGGGGCATTCAGGGCTATTCCTCCTTCTCCACTTCAGCCTCGGGGGCCTGGACGCCCACTCTGTGTCCCCAGCCTGCTGTCTGCCTTGCTGTCTCTCCTCTGTCACTCTCATCTCCTCGTTTCTACGAGGTCTGTACAGATTCCGACACCCCACCCTGTACTTTCCGATCTTACCCACGGATGCCCTGGAGGGGAGGCCCGGTGCGCTTGTGAGTGGTGGGCAGGTGTTCAACTCTGAAAGCCAGGTTTCGGCACACCGTCAAGGTCTACTTATAAAGGGGTGTGTGTGTTGTGATGTTTGATGTGCACATGTGTGTACTGAGTGCTTGTGTGCCCAGTGTGTGTGTTCACGCCTGTTGCCTAGAGCGCAGGTATTTGTGGGTGGCCTGGGCAGTGTGTATGTCCCTGGTTCTGCAAGGAGTGGGCTAAGAACACCTACAGAATGCTGTGTGTACAGGAGTTTCCGCACAGTGGACATGTGTCTTGCAAGTCTTAAATCTGGTGTGAACATTGGGTGGGTTTCTTTTTTCGAGTCAGTCCGCAGAGAAGACTGCCAGGCAGCTCTCCACCTCTAACCCACCTTCCTCTCCCATTCAGGAATGAGAGTCACAGGCGGTCTTCTTTGACCAGAGGGCGGAGGGGAGCCGAGCTCTTCAGTTCCCCCACTCCACCCTTTACCCTGCCCCGCCTCCGACGTGACACTGGATTTGGCCCCTGCCCCTTTAAACATCAGAGCGAGGGGAAGGAGGCCCCTTTCTGGCCAGATCTCTCCTTTAATCGGCTGCCTGCTTGTTCTCTTTCTGTGTCCCTCAAAGCCATGGCCAAGGCAGTCTGTGTCCCAGGATCCGCCAGGGCAGAGCTCCAGGGCAAGGCCTGACTGGAGCTCAGCCACCGCACCCGCTCTACGAAGCCTCCGCCACCTGGGAATCTGTGGGTTGTGCCTTAGCGAGGGGAGGATGTATGCGGATGTATGTGCTTTCTCTGCAGGCTGGGTAAGGAGGCCTCAATGTTCATCCGCCCCCTCGGCAGCCTGGGGGCCAGTATCTCTCCAGGTGTGCTGGGTACGCTAGTCCTGGGTGCATCCCTGCCTGAGCACCGCACTTCCTCCTCAAGCCTCGCCAGCACACTCTGGCTCAAAACCTTCCCTGTGTGCACATAGGCGGTGGGCACCTGTGCCTGGGTCTCCTCCTCCAGGGTGTCGTGGGCTTGAGGAAGAACAGCCAATGTGGAAATGTTTTCTTCATTCCTGCCTTCCTCGAAGAAAAACAATGGCGATCTGGGATTTGCACCGGAAACCTGAACTGGCAGAGTGGGATACAAAACTGGGAAAATATGTATCAAAGTCAATGACCTCTGGAAGCTGCCTGCCTGAGTAAAGACAGGTCATTACTTTCTTCTGGCCTGCTCATGTCTCCCTCCTCGGGCCTGCCCCCAGCTCTGCCCTGAGCCCCCTCTTCTGTCCCTCCTCAAACCCAGCAGAATAGACTGCCCAGCGCCAGCATAGTTGATTATCCCCGGCGAGACGTACAGCTGATTAAAATGAAATGACCTGGAAGCTGCCACAGCGCGGGGTGGGGATGCTGATCAATAGTGGGACTGGAGGCGCAGGAGTCTGGCTGGTCTGGGATTGGGGTTTTAGGCTGCCAGGCCAGCCAGCAGTCACGGCTGAGAGGGCCAGGCCCAGGCTGGGTGAACCAAGAGGGGGAGAACTCGAACCTTAGAGAGGGGCTGTGGTGGTAGTGGCTCCCTCAGCTTAAAAGGAGAATGTGTTAGCCTCGAAGATTCTAGACCCAGCCTGTCACTTAGATTGCTGGAGACCACAGCCTCATTCCAGGCCTGTGGCACATTGGGCATTCTTGGTTTCTCCTAGCAGGGCATGTCTCTGTCTCCTCCCTCTCCCTGTCTCCTTCCCCACCTAGATCTTTGTGTGGCTGTCACCTGAGGTACCCACTGTCACCTTGGGGAATTTCCTGGGTGCCCCCTCTACTCCTAAGAGCTGGGTTGAGACGTCCAGCCCACCGGGATGCTTGCTCCAAGTCCTTGGGTTCAGGCCCACTCAACTTCCCACCACCTGGGCCCCTTCCGGCCCCAGCTGAGCTGAGCCTCCTCTGCCCTAGTGCCCTGGCCAGGCAGGCGTCTGGCCCGAGGGAGGGCAGGAGGGAGTCAGGGAGGAGGGAAGCAGTGCTAGCCGGCTCCGATTTCTCCGGTCAGCTGAGCACAACTTTCCATTCGGGTGTATTCATGCAGGGGCTGATTGAGCTGGCTGTGTGGGGCGGGGCTCCGCAGGAGCAGGCAGGCACAGCCAGGCTGACAGAGGCCACACCACACCACACACACACAATTATCTACACAAATACACCCTCCCCCATGTTCTGGACATACCTCAACCCCAAACCGCGTCATCACAAACCCAGTAGAGCCCTCACCCTTACGCGTTTGCCTGCCCCCAGAGCCACTTCCCAACATGCACAGACCTTCCCAGCACTGCACAGGGCCTGCCTGTCTGATTTCCTCTTTACAGATTCCACATCGGTCCTCAGACACAAACGCAAGAACCTTCACGCTCCTCCCCTGCAAGCAAGCTCTCCGGGGTGCTCACACAGCAAACTGCACAGAGGCACGCACGACCGCCGTCAGTTTCCCAACTGCCTCCTCCTGTCGAGCGCCCCAGAGCTATTCAGAAGAAACACATCTGCCTAGAACAGTCTTCGCACCAAGAACATTGGGTGCAGAGACTGTGACACACAGTGGGCTAGGGCTCACCACAAGCTCACAGAGGAGAAGTGGAACAGGTGAGCAGTAAGTCCAGCCAGAGAACACAGCCGCACCATCCACCCCAACACACACATGGCGGACACACAGAGGGCACCTTCAGCTACACAACTTAGATTGCTGGAGACCACAGCCTCATTCCAGGCCTGTGGCACATTGGGCATTCTTGGTTTCTCCTAGCAGGGCATGTCTCTGTCTCCTCCCTCTCCCTGTCTCCTTCCCCACCTAGATCTTTGTGTGGCTGTCACCTGAGGTACCCACTGTCACCTTGGGGAATTTCCTGGGTGCCCCCTCTACTCCTAAGAGCTGGGTTGAGACGTCCAGCCCACCGGGATGCTTGCTCCAAGTCCTTGGGTTCAGGCCCACTCAACTTCCCACCACCTGGGCCCCTTCCGGCCCCAGCTGAGCTGAGCCTCCTCTGCCCTAGTGCCCTGGCCAGGCAGGCGTCTGGCCCGAGGGAGGGCAGGAGGGAGTCAGGGAGGAGGGAAGCAGTGCTAGCCGGCTCCGATTTCTCCGGTCAGCTGAGCACAACGTTCCATTCAGGTGTATTCATGCAGGGGCTGATTGAGCTGGCTGTGTGGGGCGGGGCTCCGCAGGAGCAGGCAGGCACAGCCAGGCTGACAGAGGCCACACCACACCACACACACACAATTATCTACACAAATACACCCTCCCCCATGTTCTGGACATACCTCAACCCCAAACCGCGTCATCACAAACCCAGTAGAGCCCTCACCCTTACGCGTTTGCCTGCCCCCAGAGCCACTTCCCAACATGCACAGACCTTCCCAGCACTGCACAGGGCCTGCCTGTCTGATTTCCTCTTTACAGATTCCACATCGGTCCTCAGACACAAACGCAAGAACCTTCACGCTCCTCCCCTGCAAGCAAGCTCTCCGGGGTGCTCACACAGCAAACTGCACAGAGGCACGCACGACCGCCGTCAGTTTCCCAACTGCCTCCTCCTGTCGAGCGCCCCAGAGCTATTCAGAAGAAACACATCTGCCTAGAACAGTCTTCGCACCAAGAACATTGGGTGCAGAGACTGTGACACACAGTGGGCTAGGGCTCACCACAAGCTCACAGAGGAGAAGTGGAACAGGTGAGCAGTAAGTCCAGCCAGAGAACACAGCCGCACCATCCACCCCAACACACACATGGCGGACACACAGAGGGCACCTTCAGCTACACAACGTACCATGCAGCGACCCCCAGACGCAACAGAAACGCCGCCCAGAGACACGGCAACTTCTCAACCTGACAGTTGGACTCCAGGCACTCAGACACACCACCCATTTGCCCAACCTGACCCACTCCCAGCACACATGCGTGTACACACACACACACACACACCCCAGGCTAGGATCCCAAGGAAAATAGGCCGACAACTGGATAACCACCTTCATAGAAACATGCCTAATCTTGGGAGTGGTCGGGTGAACAGGGGGGCTCCATTTTATAACGCAGAGCAAGAAAGGAAAGGAGAAACTAGAAGAGAGAGAAATTATAGAGAGGCATGACAAACAAGAGGAGGAGAAAGAGAGAGAAGCTGAAACAAAAAGAGGGAAGAGGCAAGAAAAGAAGGACTGGGGGAAATGGGAGCTGCTCCTTCCTGGGCTCAGGCAGGGCTCAGGCAGGAGAAGGACCAAGCTTGGGGAGGGAGCCTGAGTCCCAAGCAATTCCACCTCCAGCAAAGTGCCGAGGGAGGGCTTGAGGCTGGCTGGGCTTGGGAAGTGGCCTGAGAGCTGCAAGGGGGCAAGGCGGCAACCCCAGGGTACCCAGTCCCCTGTGGGCGCGGGAGTTCCAGCAGCTTCTTCCAGCTCAGGAGAGGCCAGAGCAGAAAAGCAGCTCCTCACTCCTCTCTGGCCTCAGCAGCAGCCTCTGCCCTCACACTGCACACTCTCAGAGCCCCCCACATACGACTTCACTCACAGTACACACACAGCCACCTCCCGCGTGCGCGCGCGCACACACACACAGACACACACACACACAGAGTCTCCCACCCTCCTGCGCAGAACAGAAGCAGAGTCTCCACTCCCAGCAATATCTCCCTACTTTTTACAGAGAAGCCCGTGACGTTCATGGATTTATACACACAGTTTTTGTTTTTGTTTTTTTAAAGGGCAGGGCCTTAACCTGCAGGAGTCTAACCCTTCAGACCCTGAGGACGTTACAGAATGCGCTGGCAAGAAAGGAAGGCACACGGAAAGTCACATACACTTGTGTGCCTCGCGACCCCAGACGCAACAGAAACGCCGCCAAAAAAGGGAAAGACACCTTCAGCTACACAACGTACCATGCAGCGACCCCCAGACGCAACAGAAACGCCGCCCAGAGACACGGCAACTTCTCAACCTGACAGTTGGACTCCAGGCACTCAGACACACCACCCATTTGCCCAACCTGACCCACTCCCAGCACACATGCGTGTACACACACACACACACACACCCCAGGCTAGGATCCCAAGGAAAATAGGCCGACAACTGGATAACCACCTTCATAGAAACATGCCTAATCTTGGGAGTGGTCGGGTGAACAGGGGGGCTCCATTTTATAACGCAGAGCAAGAAAGGAAAGGAGAAACTAGAAGAGAGAGAAATTATAGAGAGGCATGACAAACAAGAGGAGGAGAAAGAGAGAGAAGCTGAAACAAAAAGAGGGAAGAGGCAAGAAAAGAAGGACTGGGGGAAATGGGAGCTGCTCCTTCCTGGGCTCAGGCAGGGCTCAGGCAGGAGAAGGACCAAGCTTGGGGAGGGAGCCTGAGTCCCAAGCAATTCCACCTCCAGCAAAGTGCCGAGGGAGGGCTTGAGGCTGGCTGGGCTTGGGAAGTGGCCTGAGAGCTGCAAGGGGGCAAGGCGGCAACCCCAGGGTACCCAGTCCCCTGTGGGCGCGGGAGTTCCAGCAGCTTCTTCCAGCTCAGGAGAGGCCAGAGCAGAAAAGCAGCTCCTCACTCCTCTCTGGCCTCAGCAGCAGCCTCTGCCCTCACACTGCACACTCTCAGAGCCCCCCACATACGACTTCACTCACAGTACACACACAGCCACCTCCCGCGTGCGCGCGCGCACACACACACAGACACACACACACACAGAGTCTCCCACCCTCCTGCGCAGAACAGAAGCAGAGTCTCCACTCCCAGCAATATCTCCCTACTTTTTACAGAGAAGCCCGTGACGTTCATGGATTTATACACACAGTTTTTGTTTTTGTTTTTTTTTTTAAAGGGCAGGGCCTTAACCTGCAGGAGTCTAACCCTTCAGACCCTGAGGACGTTACAGAATGCGCTGGCAAGAAAGGAAGGCACACGGAAAGTCACATACACTTGTGTGCCTCGCCCCAGGCTCTCACTGCCGGACCCGGGTCGGGAGAGCCTCTCCGCGGGGCTGGAGCCGCTTCTACAGACCTCCAGAGCGCAGGTGCTCTGCTCCCCTAGGAAAAGATTGGCTTGGGGCCAAGGATGAATTCTTGGATCCTTGGAGGTGAAGGGATGGCGTGTGTTCGGCCCAAGAATCTCAACAGGGCTGAGGGGCCTCGGCAAAGCCCAGCGGCGAGGGGAGCCCGACGCTACCCGGGGGCGACGCGGTGCCCTGGAGTCCGGGAGGCTACCGCCGCCGCCCCGCGGGATGCGCTCCGCTCCGACCAGCCCGCTCCGCTCCCGGCCTCCTTGGCGCTCTCTGGCGTTGGGCCTTTGTCCCCGCTTCGCTGGCTCGGACTCCGGCTTTCTTCTTTCTGGCCGCTGGGAGGCGCTGTGGCCGAAGCCCCAGCCTCTCCGGGCCGGACGCCCGCCTCCGCCGCCCTGTCCCCACCTCTCCCCCGGGGGACCCCGCGGTGCCGGGCCGTCCAGGGCGAGGGTCGGGCTGTGCCTGGGGCGGCCTGGAGCCCTTCCCCGCCGGCAGCAGCTTCAGTTTGTTGGATTTTGAGATGACTACTTATCATCCTAACTCATTTGCAGCCTTTATTAAACAATTTCGTAGCAGGGCCCCTTGATGACTGAACGCACTGCTAATTAGGGGCGTGCGCACCTCTGGCGCCGCAGTCCCGGCCCCTGCCGCCGCCTGCTGTCTGCCTTTGCTTGGTCCCTGCAGGGTCAGGCTGGACTGGGGGGCAAGGACGGGCCGAGGTACACCTGCGGACTTCTGGAATTCAGAGCCCGGCCACCATGGCCTTTGTCTGAGCTGCGGAAGGAAAAACTGAAGCTCAGAGAGGGCCGTGATTTGGCCACTGTCACACAGCCAGCCTGTCCCTTCACCCCGCCAACTTGTGCATGCAGGGCCTCCCTTTTAGGTTTCCTAGTCTGTGGGCTCCGGGTAGCTGAGGAAATACTTTTCTGAAAGCCTTGCATGGGTATGAAAGATGAGGCAAAATGGGAGAGAAAGGAGTTGAGAATGGCCGGGAGAAGCGGCCTTAAGGCTCTGCCGGTCTGGAGACACCTTCTCTTACGCTCCTGAACTCGGGCCTTACAGGGAGATAGCCCCCAATTAAATGCTCCTCCTACAGGGCCCAGCTCGGAGAGAAGCCCCCAGCCAAGGACTACGGGCTGACTTCCCCTGAAGCCCAGACGGGGAGCAGAATTTCAGTGGGCTCCTCTCCTGGATTCGACTAAGAATCTCCAGAGCTGCCCAGTGGCACAGGACTCCACAGTGTGTGTTTGGATGTGATGTATGTGCCCATGTGAACCTTGATGAGTGTGCAGTAGGATGATCCACATTCCCATGAGATGCAAGAGACACACATTGTGCCCTTGTGACACTTCTACCTGTGGGTGAACCAGAGGGGGAGGGACATGGTTGAGAGCAATGTTTGCTTGTGGATACCACTGCGTCCAACTTCGTCCAGAGTAAGAACTGAGTGGGGAGGGAGGGTCAAGCACAGTTAAGCCTTGCGCTCAAGTAACTCAGAATCTAGGTACTCACAGTGGAGTATCACTGAAAAACCAGCAGACGAAACAGCAACGGCATACAGGAGTTGCCTACAGAACGTTCTGGGGTAGCAACTTGGAGATGAGCTACAACTCTGGGGAGTGGGAATAGGAAAGGAAGAGAAGAGATGGCTTTACCAGAAGATGAATTGTATTACGTGGAGGAGATTCCAGGCAGGAACAGCAGGGGCAAAGGCACGGAGGAGGTTGGGTTCCGGCGCAGAGCAGTGACACAGGACTGGTGCCAGGGGCACAGGAAGCTGGAAACTGAGTCTAAAAGAAGAGGCGGGGGTCTGGATCCGGCTCAAGGTCAGGTAAGTTGTGTGGCCTTGATCCCTCGGCCCCTGGACAGCCAAATGAGGCTTTATGGAGAACTTTAGAGATTGTATCCAGAGCTCTGCTTCAAGACATTGAGGGAGTAAGGCTGTAGGTTGGAAGGCAGGTCGAAAGCCTATTCCCATAGGTAGGCAGGAAGTGAAGGGGACCGAGCTAAGGCTGCAGGGCCGGTTAAAGACAGCCCCAAGCAGGAATGAAAGCCAATGGGAGACCTCTGGGGTCCCTGATGATGTGATTTCAGTGTTGGCCCCAGTTTCATCGATCTGTGACGTGGTCCCTGATCTCGCTTTCTAACCCTCCTTCCTCCAGAAGCATCATGACCTTCAAAAGGCTCACAGGTGCTCCTTAGAAGGGGCTCTATGGGTAGATTCTGAGAGCCAATCAGTCAGAGCCTCTCACCTTTCTCAGAAACCCTTTCCCTACCCAGGATATTAGTGGTCAGATCTCCCATGCCTCTCACGGCCTGCTGTAGTTCCATGTCAAAGCGACATTCACTCCGGGTTGGGGGTGAAGGTTGCTAGGGTGAGGGAGGGCCGCGAAAGCTTGAGCCTCAGGCCCGAGGTCTGGCGATTCCATGGGGAGTAGCTGGTGTGAACCGAGAAGACCAACACACGAGGTGAGTGGGAGTGTGGCCTGCTTGCAGGGTCCCAGAGAGTCAGAGATGGAGAAGGGAGGGACCCAGGGCTCAGGAGCCTGGAGGTTTTTCATCTTAAGCCAAGGCTCCGCTCAACTTCTGTGCGCCCTGGGGGTTTGCAGAAGGCAAGCCGTTTCTCTGCGTTCTCCGGGAATCCAGACCGCCCAACGTCGGAATCTGCCCTTTGAGCCACTGGAACACTAAAGAAAGCTTTCCAGGCTGCAGCAAGCGCTTTGACCTGGAGATGGCGTCGGCTTTGGAGCCGCCAGGCAGCTAGAAGATCTCGTCCTTGGAGGAATGGGGTTTAAACAACCCCGAGAAAAAAAATGAGTCAAAGTCAAACTCAGGTCTCTTGGCATAGAGTCCAGCGATCTTCGCGGCGTCTCTCATCTGCCCGTCGCGAGCCCAACGTGTACGCGAGCCCCGGGCGCTCCTCCTTTGTGTGACTCTCGCCAGCACGTGTTTACTGAGTGCGCGTAGGTGTGACAGGTCTCAGGGAGCCTCAGCTTCTAGAATGGCTCTCGGGTCCTAACCTGAGCTGCGAGTGGAAACGCGAGAGGATGAAGGCGGACCACGGCTCTGTTCTCAGAAAAGTTCAGAACGTGAGTCCGCCTTTGAAGGGAAGGGGTAGGATGGAAAAAGGATTCATACCCCTGGTGGGAGTGTGGGGTGCCTAGGAGAGGAGCGGGGTTGGCCATCTAGATGCCAGGAGTCCCTCGAGAAGCTTCCAGATACCAGTTTAGGAACTTTTCTGAACTGGGCACTGGAGGAAGACTTGTCTTCCGCCTCCGGGGGCCCGAAGATCCTGGCTGGGGCGGCTCAGTCCTCCTGCTCTGGATGTGTGCGCCCAGGCCAAAAGCAGAACCGGGTAGGAAGCGGGAAGGCAGTGTGCGGTCTGCGCCATCGGCGGGTTTCTGGTGCCACCTCGCGGCCGCGGTGCGCAGCGTCTCCGTTCCCGGCGCAGCAGGCTTTGGCGGTGGAGATTCGCAGCCGGGCCCTGCCCTTCAGCCTTTCCTTTTCCTTCTGGTTTTTCCAAGCTTCACGTTCCCCAGGATTGCCTCGTTTTACTCTTAAAGGAATCCCTGTCTTATATCCAAATCCACAGTTTTGCGTCTGTAGGACCCTCCATTGTAGCCTGTGGGATTTGGGTTCACTTACATATATTTGTTTGTCTGTACCAGTTGTGGCATGCGGCATCTGGTTCCCTGACCAGGTGTCGAACCCTGGCTCCCTGCGTTGGGAGCATGGTCTTAGCCACTAGATCATCAGGGAAGTCCCTTGAGTTCTTTTCCTTCTCCATCCTCTTGCTTTACTATGTGGTCCCAAAGCTGTCCCCCAGGACGGGTACTGTGTGTCTCATAAGAAGACTTCCTTTCCTCTGCACTGTTCACTTTCTCTCCCGCAGACCTCTCTCCAGGGCTTGTCCAGATGAATGGCACAGGGTGTTGGAGTTGAAAATCTGCAAGAGCTGAGTCAGCCCGCAGCCCCGCCCTCTCCGCAGTCTCTTCCTGCCAGGGATCAAACCTTTCCTACCTGCAGACTCAAGTCGGCACTAGAAATGGCCACACCCAGATACTTAACTCCCACTCTGGGCTGCAACGCCCCTTTCAGCCCGCTGGCCTCTTGGCCTCTGGGCTCGCCTGGCCCCTTTCCCTGGCTTTCTCGAGACCTGGACCCTTCTGCCTGGATCTCCCTCTTGGACCCCACACCCTGACCCCCCTCGCTTCCCCCTGCTCACCTCTCTCTCCAGGTCATGCCTGCATAGCCAGGTCCCTCCTGGCGGCTCCTACCTAAGCCCCCAGTATGGATAAACCTGTTCCTCCTGTCATCCCTCACTCTTCTCTTCCTTTTGCACTTTTCTTACACGGGGGCCCTGCTTCCACCATGATAACCCATTTGGCCAGAAGTCAAGAACCTAGCACCCACTCATCCTCTCCGCACCGGCTTGCTGAGTGCCTGCTGTTCGCTAGACGCTGTGTTACCCTCTGGGACAGCAGACGGCAACGTACATGCTGACGGTCTAGCTGTAGTTTATTGGAAGCAGAGAAATGCCACCCACAAATTGATTTCAATGCCCACCGGGAGCATGGATAAAGAAGTGTCCCGGAGGAGGGCTTTTGAAGCGGTTATTATCCTTCGGTACAAGTTTCCCAGGCTGGAGAGGAGAAAAGGACCCTCCAGGGACTGGGAAGAGCTTGTCTAATGACACTCGTGGGTGCCGAGAGAGACAGATGCTTTCTTGGGGTGCTGCTTAGTCTGATGGTGGAGACAGGGCCTCCTCTGAACCGTGCAACCAGTGTTCGCTTAGGTATTGAGTACGACCTTAAACCCCCAGAGGTCAGAGGAGCCTGTGGGTGATGCCTTCTCAGTTTGGAGAGATCAGAAACAGAGTCTGGGTGACTCAGGCTCTAGCCTTAAGTATCCCAAACAGAGTCGCAAACAGTGCTGGGGGAGGCTGGGCTCCAGGGCCAGGATCTCAAAGGGGAGGCTCGTGGCGGAAGGGGCCGTCTCCATCACAGGTTCTTTCCCTTTCGCAAAGATAGTTTCACCTGCCTGGTTCTCTCTTAAGCAGCATAAATGCTGATCTCCAATCTCTTCTCAGAAAATCTCAAACTTGGAAAACTCTATTTTTGTTTGTTTCTTTGGTATGTTTGCTGCCTAAACTATTTGGCAGCAAAATCTGACCTAAACTGAAGTGAGGCTATTTATAGTCTTTATTTGTCCCACTTGGCACAGAGAATCAGATGTTTCACCGTGGAAATGTTAAGTGTGTTTGATTACAGGTATTGCTTTGTACCCCCAGGGTGGTGCTGTAGAATAGGTAATACAGACACTGTTATATGCACCTTCCTGAAATCCCCCAAATTCTGAATTCCCGAAGGCATCTTACCCCAAGGGTTTTGGGCAGGGGATTTTGGTCTACTGGATTGCCTTTATATTGTATAAGAACAAAGAGGTTCAGGGTGGGACAGGAAGTTGGGAGGAGTTAGAATTTAAATAATGGTATGTGGATAAACCACAAAGGCTAAAGTCCTGTCCACCATGATAACCCATTTGGCCAGAAGTCAAGAACCTAGCACCCACTCATCCTCTCCGCACCGGCTTGCTGAGTGCCTGCTGTTCGCTAGACGCTGTGTTACCCTCTGGGACAGCAGACGGCAACGTACATGCTGACGGTCTAGCTGTAGTTTATTGGAAGCAGAGAAATGCCACCCACAAATTGATTTCAATGCCCACCGGGAGCATGGATAAAGAAGTGTCCCGGAGGAGGGCTTTTGAAGCGGTTATTATCCTTCGGTACAAGTTTCCCAGGCTGGAGAGGAGAAAAGGACCCTCCAGGGACTGGGAAGAGCTTGTCTAATGACACTCGTGGGTGCCGAGAGAGACAGATGCTTTCTTGGGGTGCTGCTTAGTCTGATGGTGGAGACAGGGCCTCCTCTGAACCGTGCAACCAGTGTTCGCTTAGGTATTGAGTACGACCTTAAACCCCCAGAGGTCAGAGGAGCCTGTGGGTGATGCCTTCTCAGTTTGGAGAGATCAGAAACAGAGTCTGGGTGACTCAGGCTCTAGCCTTAAGTATCCCAAACAGAGTCGCAAACAGTGCTGGGGGAGGCTGGGCTCCAGGGCCAGGATCTCAAAGGGGAGGCTCGTGGCGGAAGGGGCCGTCTCCATCACAGGTTCTTTCCCTTTCGCAAAGATAGTTTCACCTGCCTGGTTCTCTCTTAAGCAGCATAAATGCTGATCTCCAATCTCTTCTCAGAAAATCTCAAACTTGGAAAACTCTATTTTTGTTTGTTTCTTTGGTATGTTTGCTGCCTAAACTATTTGGCAGCAAAATCTGACCTAAACTGAAGTGAGGCTATTTATAGTCTTTATTTGTCCCACTTGGCACAGAGAATCAGATGTTTCACCGTGGAAATGTTAAGTGTGTTTGATTACAGGTATTGCTTTGTACCCCCAGGGTGGTGCTGTAGAATAGGTAATACAGACACTGTTATATGCACCTTCCTGAAATCCCCCAAATTCTGAATTCCCGAAGGCATCTTACCCCAAGGGTTTTGGGCAGGGGATTTTGGTCTACTGGATTGCCTTTATATTGTATAAGAACAAAGAGGTTCAGGGTGGGACAGGAAGTTGGGAGGAGTTAGAATTTAAATAATGGTATGTGGATAAACCACAAAGGCTAAAGTCCTTACGAAGGGTAGGTCAGGTTGGCCGTGGGGCGAGGTCACAGGGGCAACCAGCAAAACTAGTGGCATCCTGGAGGGCCCAAGGGTGCTAGGGTCTTAATTTCTGCCCATGCTAGAGAAAACAGATTAATCCTGGTTCTTGGCATTGGGGGTGGAAAGAAGGAGCCACAGGGCCCTCTGGAAACGCTCATCTTTCTGAATGTTCTCTTGCCCTGCAGTTGGAGAACTGGCCAAAGCCTAGGCCCTGGTCTCCGAGGATCTTCTTCCTTCTTAATACATCCAAGTCAGTGTAGATTTCTACTGCTCCCTGGTGATTTGAGCTGATTGATCCCCAGATCAGAGTTGGTCCACAGCAAACTGAGCGGCATCATGCAGTTCTGTTGCAGGGAGGAAGCCAATTCTGACTCCTTGTTGCAAACTGTTTCTGTGACTTGCTTTCCGTTGCTTTTGTTTGCTTAATCATAGTTAATGGCTTGCCTGGAGGACCCTGCCCCTCTGCCTGACTGTTAAACTAAAGGGCCTTTGTTCAGAACCTTGTCCACTGTGGATGGCACGAAGGGAGAAACGAAGGCATCCCCTGCCTGAGGCTTGCCATTCTAGGGGATGTTTGGAAGATTAATGGCCTTTTTACTTTGCTTCCTCACCTCCTCCGCATCTCTGATCTATAAAAGAACCTGGCATCCAGACCCCAATAAAATGGTTATTTTGAGGTGCTAGCCTGGCATCCTCTGGGTCCGTTGCTTTCCAAATAAATTCGTTATCCTAGCCTCAACACCTCATCTCTCAGATGCATTGGCCCGTTGTGCAGTAAGCAAAGTGGGCTTGGATTTGGTAAAAGTTCCAGGTTATCACCGAGGAGGGAGGAAGTCTAGGCTTCCTTTGGTCAGCTGCACCTTTCTGCAGCAACAGTAATCGTCAGCAGCGGGGCAGGGACCAGGCTGTGTTCAGAGCCGGTGAACTGTGCAGCCCCGTGCTTAGTCTTATAGGTGAACCTCCAAGCACTCCTCAGACCTCATGAGCACTGACTCCACCTTGCCTGTTCCTCCGTGAGCCTGAGGACCTGGAGGAAGGTGGGCACAGCGGATCGGCCTCCTCTGCCCCTGGCTGAGGACCATCTGGGAAGCTCAGTGCGGGTGAGAGAGAGAGCAGGCTGGGCAAGGAGATGGGGTAGGATGAAGACCAGGAATGGGCACAAGGCTGGGTCTTTCTTCTTCTTAGTCCTGGAACTAGGTCTGAGTGTGACTTTTACTGTCTCAGTCAAGGCATGTGGGGTTGTCCTTGAAAGTGACAGTCACTCAGTCGTGTCCGACTCTTTGCAACCCCATGGATTATAGCCCACCAGGCTCCTCTGTCCATAGAATTCTCTAGGCAAGAATACTGGAGTGGGTTGTCATTCCCTTCTCCAGGGGATCTTCCTGATCCAGGAATCGAACTGGGGTTCTTTGCATTGCAGGCAGATTCTTTACCAGATGAGCTACCAGGGAAGCCCTGGGTTGTCCTTGGTGAACTTTTTTCCAAAATTGAAGTGTAGCTGATTTACGCTGTTGTGTTAGTTTCAGATGTACAACAAAATGAGTCTGTTATACAACACATACATATCTATTCCTTTTCAGATTCTTTTCCATTATAGATTATTACAAGACTCCAGGTATAGTTTCCTGTTCTATATAGTAGGTCCTTGTTGATTTTCTTTTATTTATTTATTTATTTGGGGGGGTGGGTTAGGGAGGGAGGTGAGGTGGGCGGGCCACTTCTGTTGGTCTCATTTATCTATTTTTTCATCCATCTTTGTTCTTTGGCCCGTGTAGGCCTCCCACTGCAGTGGCCTCTGTTGTCTCAGAGCACTAGCTCTGGGCACATGTGCTCCAGAGCTCCGGCTCGGTAATTGGACACATGGGTCCAGCTGCTCCACGGCACGTGGGATCTCCCCAGGCTAGGGATCGAACCAGCGCCTGTTGCACTGCAAGGTGGTGTCCTTACCCACTGGACCACCAGGGAAGCCCCTGATTTTCTATTTTAAATACAGTAGTGTGCATCTATTAATTCCAAACAACTAATTTATCCCTCCTTGTCCCTTTCCCCTCACTGGTGAGTTTTAGCCAATGCACACCACCTCTCCAACAACAACCCAGAAATGTAAAATTGCCTTTTTTATTCAAGTGAGCTCTAGCACTCTTTTTTCCACATGGGGGTGGGGTTAGAAGGACAGAAATAGAGGAGGAAATACTCAAGGCCTGGAAAGGATTTTTTTTTTCCAATTGTGGTAAAATACACAATAAGAGTCCCCTCTTCCTAAAAAAAAATTTACTTATTTATTTTTGGCTATTTTGGGTTGTCACTGCTTCTACAATCTGTTCTCTAGTTGCAGGGAATGGGGACTACTCTCTAGTTGAGGTGAGCAGGCTTCTTGTTGTGGTGACTTCTCTTGTTGTGGAACTCGGGCTCCAGGGCGCACGGGCTTCACTAGTTACAGCACATGGGCTCAATAGTTGCAGCTCCAAGGCTCTAGAGTACAGGCTTAACAGTCGTGGCTCATGGGCTGCTCTGCAGCATGTGGGATCTTCCTGGATCTGGGATCAAACCCATGTCTCCTGCATGGGCAGGCAAACTCTTCACCACTGAGCTACCAGGGAAGCCCCAAGTCTCCCCTCTTTAACTGTTCTTAAGGGTCCAGTTCATTGGCCTTTAGTACCTTCACAGTATGGTGCAGTCCTCAGCACCATCTAGTTCTGGAACATTTTCATCATCCCCCAAAGAAATCCAGCACTCATTAAGTAATCACTGCCTGGGGTCCCCTTTCTCTCTACCCGCTAGCACCCACCTATCTACTCTCTGCTTTTCCAGATATATCTATTTTGGACATTTCATATAAACGGAATCATACTAAAGGTGGCCTTTTGTGTCTGGCTCCTTTTACTTAAAATATTTTCAATAGTCATTCATTTCTAGACTGTATCCTACTTAGTTCCTTTTTATGACTGAAAGACACCCTATTAGATGGCTATGCCACACTTTATCTATGTATCCGTTGATGAAGGAGGATTTTAGCCCTATGCTAGGGGAAGATTGAGGTAAACACCTGCCAGGGACGGTGTTTTAGTGGCAGAAGGAAAAGTGGTCCAAGCCGTGTGTCCTGAGTTGTGGTAGTTTTCAGGGGCCTCCTCCTTAACACATACCCTATGTGCCCTGTTATTATTCAGCATATTCAAATAGAACAGTACTATCCTGACCCTGGATAAAAAGAGGAAAAGGTGTTCACAGTCACCCAGGACTGGAGGCAAGCGCTGGTGGGTATTTGGGGCTGGGATTGTGGCAACAGCAGAGGAGTCCTGCTTGGAGCCAGGAAGGCTTGTGCGGCAGCCTTCCCCCACGTCCTGTGCCTGCTGCCTCTCCTTTTCACTGCACCGTCGACGGGAAGATGGAGCCTTCACCTTCGCTGCAAAGAAGGGGCTTGGTTCAAGAAGCTTCACCGTTGAAAAAGCGAAAAGGTCCCTTTCAAGGAAGTCTGCACAATTGGGTAGAGATTAGATCTCTGAATCAACTGCTAGGCTGACCCTGGGCCAGCTCTCTCTCTTTTTTTTTTTTTGGTCTAGTAAACCCAGGCATCTTATTTTAATGAAATTGTTCAAAATAAAACTTCATTAATAGTGAATAAAACTAATTAAAAGTAAATAATCAAGAGAAATAGCTAAATTGGACAGGATACTGGGGGAAAATCTTCCATAAATAGGGACTATCGTGGGCAAAGCAGAATATATGGTCACTGTTAGGTTTATGGACTATTAAAGGGTTAATACGGCATTTGTGAACTCCCCGACCCTGAAGGGTCAGCATCATAGGGCCGGTTGCTGATCTGCTGGTGCCTGGGAGTCTCTCAAGGCCGGCGATAAGGAGTTCGCCCTGGCCATAAAGATTCTCCACTACATCTGGAAAGTGGCAAGAACTGCACACCCTCATGCCCACAGACAACTCAAGGACAGCAGACTCATCACTAATTTCCCGCCTAACTTAAACAAAGACTTCGTTTCTGAGCCTGCTCTGAAGAATCCCCCTCCCCTTTTTTCTTCTCCCCTTTCCTCCCTAATAAAACCTCCTTGTCCCATCTCCGGGGTGCGACTTCACTGGCCCACCTCTTGGACCTGTGGACCTCGCCCCGGAACTCTTCCCAATGGGCTCTTTCCTAATAGCTTGCTGTCCGCCGTGTCTTTGTGATGCTAGGGAAGATGGAGGTAAACACCTGCCAGGGACGGTGTTTTAGTGGCAGAAGGAAAAGTGGTCCAAGCCGTGTGTCCTGAGTTGTGGTAGTTTTCAGGGCCTCCTCCTTAACAGATACCCTATGTGCCCTGTTATTATTCAGCATATTCAAATAGAACAGTACTATCCTGACCCTGGATAAAAAGAGGAAAAGGTGTTCACAGTCACCCAGGACTGGAGGCAAGCGCTGGTGGGTATTTGGGGCTGGGATTGTGGCAACAGCAGAGGAGTCCTGCTTGGAGCCAGGAAGGCTTGTGCGGCAGCCTTCCCCCACGTCCTGTGCCTGCTGCCTCCCTTTTCACTGCACCGTCGACGGGAAGATGGAGCCTTCACCTTCGCTGCAAAGAAGGGGCTTGGTTCAAGAAGCTTCACCGTTGAAAAAGCGAAAAGGTCCCTTTCAAGGAAGTCTGCACAATTGGGTAGAGATTAGATCTCTGAATCAACTGCTAGGCTGACCCTGGGCCAGCTCTCTCTCTTTTTTTTTTTTTTGGTCTAGTAAACCCAGGCATCTTATTTTAATGAAATTGTTCAAAATAAAACTTCATTAATAGTGAATAAAACTAATTAAAAGTAAATAATCAAGAGAAATAGCTAAATTGGACAGGATACTGGGGGAAAATCTTCCATAAATAGGGACTATCGTGGGCAAAGCAGAATATATGGTCACTGTTAGGTTTATGGACTATTAAAGGGTTAATACGGCATTTGTGAACTCCCCGACCCTGAAGGGTCAGCATCATAGGGCCGGTTGCTGATCTGCTGGTGCCTGGGAGTCTCTCAAGGCCGGCGATAAGGAGTTCGCCCTGGCCATAAAGATTCTCCACTACATCTGGAAAGTGGCAAGAACTGCACACCCTCATGCCCACAGACAACTCAAGGACAGCAGACTCATCACTAATTTCCCGCCTAACTTAAACAAAGACTTCGTTTCTGAGCCTGCTCTGAAGAATCCCCCTCCCCTTTTTTCTTCTCCCCTTTCCTCCCTAATAAAACCTCCTTGTCCCATCTCCGGGGTGCGACTTCACTGGCCCACCTCTTGGACCTGTGGACCTCGCCCCGGAACTCTTCCCAAATGGGCTCTTTCCCTAATAGCTTGCTGTCCGCCGTGTCTTTGTGATTCTTACAGTCACCTTACTTATTATCCCAGAATCTCCAAAACTTCCTTGTATCATTTGCCTGTGTTCATTTTCCAGCTTTCTATCCTTGGGGCAATTACTTTACATTTTTCAACTTTGGGGGCACTTATTTATATATATATATATATGTACTTTTTCATATTGTGTGTCTTTTTTTTTTTTTTTTGCTTTTTCGCTTTTACAGACTTTTGTTGTCTACAGATATGTATAATCCCAGATTAGTCATATGTGTATCCCATCTCCCCATCCCACACCTCCACAGCTCTCATTGTTTTTAAAAATCATTTATTTATTTTTGACTGCAGTGGGTATTTGCACATGGGCTTTCTCTAGTTGCAGTGAAGAGGCAACTCTCCTGCTGCAGTGAGTGCATGGGCTTCTCACTGCGGTGGCTTCTTTTGTTGTGGAGCACAGGCTCTAGGTCTCTCATGAGCTCAGTAGTGGTGGCACACAGGCTTAGTTGCTCCGTGGCATGTGGAATCTTTCTGGACCATGGATGGAGGCCACGCTCCCTGCCCTGACAGGCAGATTCTTAACCGATGGACCACCAGCGGACCTCATAGCTCTCATTTTTAGTGACCATTTTTTCCTTGAGTTGGACTCTCCCCTTCAGCCTTCAGCCTTTCCCAGACCTGAGGAAACACTGGGCTCCACCTCCCAGATCAGGTTGGGGACAGCCAGTACACACTAATCTCACCCTTGGGTGCCTCAGGGAAAAGTCCATCTCTGCCATAAAGCCACAATCAATGCCTCGAACTGTGAACTTTTACATGAAGGATATCTCTCCCAAAGGTAGGAGGAAAGAAACATTGACGACCGCTTCCTGGGTAGCAGGCAGTGTTCTAGGTTCTTCTATCATCTTATTTCTTTTAATCCTCCCAGTATACTGGATGATTAGTATTTTTATCCTCATCTTACAGTTGAGGAAGTTAAAGATGGAGAGAATTGTAGAAGGCTTGTTAATTTTCTCTATCACCCGAAGTCCCTTTCCAGCCATGTAGAGAGTTTCAACCTCAGCTTTCCTCTCTCCCTTCTTCCAGCCCTGATAGCGGAGATAGCATCTGTTGTAAGGCTGTGGCTGAGGAGCCTGAGTTCTGGAGAGGGTCACCTCTGGGAAGGCCTGGCTTGAGGATAACGCTAGGAGTTCCTGAGACTCCATGAGCAACAGAGAGTAGAGCGATGACACAGCCCCTCATCCATCCCCTCTCCAGGTAAGGCTGTTCATCTCCTTCTGCAGGTGTTCAAAGCTTCCTTCTCTGGCTGACCTCCCCCTTACCCTGTGCCCACCCTTTCTAAGAACTGCAGTGTGTTGTTTGTGATATTTATTGTGTAGTTTGTTATAACACTTCACACCGGGAGTGATAGGAGTCTGGAAGTGGATTCTTTTGGACCATTTGGGCACCTGAGTCATGAAAGAATTCCTTAGAGATGGGAGCGGGATGGTCCTCTGAGCTGGGAAGAGTAACTTAGGGAGATCTGGGTCATCCTGGCCGGTCCAGAAGCAGAGGCAACAGGCATTCTGCAGGTGACCCCAAGGGGAGCTGGGCTTTTCAAAGAGCAGGAGGAGAGACTCGTCCAGGCTGTGGGGGCAGCTTATGGTGCAGACAAACAGTGATGTCTTCATTAAGATACCATGGCCACCAGAGAGCCCAAGACCACCTTCTATCTGGCCCGACAGTGCTTTGCATGTATGGCTTAGTCTCTGACTGGAGCGGGACAGAGCTGTACTGAACACCCTGTGGTATTGTCCACAGCACGTAACCCAAAGCCTGGTATGTATTTGTTGAATCAGTGAGTGAGAGAGTGACCAATGCTGGCTCAGGGCCACTGACAAGGAAGCCATTACCAGGCTGCCACGGAACGTGCTGAGGCAGAGAGATCCCTAAAAAGGAATAAGGGGTGAGAACAGCCTGGGCAGGTGGGATGGCAGGTGGGATGGCTAACCAACAGGAAGATTCTCTATGTATAGATGTAAGGGAAGCAATCAGGGATCTTGCAAGGAGGAGGTGCTAGCAGGAGAAAGGGGCAGGACTGCTCTGAAAGGACTGCTAAACTAAGCCACATGGTGGGGGAAGGGAAGAAGGAGGGTCTTGGAGGTGATGTCACACTAAAGTACCTGGAATTGAGACTTAGAACATCCTTGTGTGAGGGTATCTGGTCAAGTTGGACAATGGCACTCAGCTCTTACCTGCTTCTAAATCTCCCCGTCTTATTTTGACAAGTGTTAGAATCTTCCTGTCTTTTCCTGGCAAGCTTCTTCACTGCATTTCAAAATCATCCATTTAGACCCACATGTTCATGCCTGTTTGCCTTATTGTAAATACAGGAAAAATGTATGTGTTCAGCTGACATCCCCATCTTTTCCACGTCGATGTGTGGGCTGAGTGGACTTTGCATGGTAAATCCTGGTTAATGAGCAGGTCCAGAATATCAGGTGAGGTCATGGATTTCGTGAGGGGAAATAAGGAAATGAACTCCTGTGTTTGGTGTGCATTAGGGCAAAAGCCACTATGGGCTCACATACTTAGCACATTCATTCCCAGCAAATGAATCTAGAATTAGAACCAGTAGTTTTGGGTCAATATTTCTAAAGTTCCCGGCCAGCCAAATGTAATCTTTTTCAAAGAGCAGGCGGAGAGACTCGTCCAGGCTGTGGGGGCAGCTTATGGTGCAGACAAACAGTGATGTCTTCATTAAGATACCATGGCCACCAGAGAGCCCAAGACCACCTTCTATCTGGCCCGACAGTGCTTTGCATGTATGGCTTAGTCTCTGACTGGAGCGGGACAGAGCTGTACTGAACACCCTGTGGTATTGTCCACAGCACGTAACCCAAAGCCTGGTATGTATTTGTTGAATCAGTGAGTGAGAGAGTGACCAATGCTGGCTCAGGGCCACTGACAAGGAAGCCATTACCAGGCTGCCACGGAACGTGCTGAGGCAGAGAGATCCCTAAAAAGGAATAAGGGGTGAGAACAGCCTGGGCAGGTGGGATGGCAGGTGGGATGGCTAACCAACAGGAAGATTCTCTATGTATAGATGTAAGGGAAGCAATCAGGGATCTTGCAAGGAGGAGGTGCTAGCAGGAGAAAGGGGCAGGACTGCTCTGAAAGGACTGCTAAACTAAGCCACATGGGGGGGGAAGGGAAGAAGGAGGGTCTTGGAGGTGATGTCACACTAAAGTACCTGGAATTGAGACTTAGAACATCCTTGTGTGAGGGTATCTGGTCAAGTTGGACAATGGCACTCAGCTCTTACCTGCTTCTAAATCTCCCCGTCTTATTTTGACAAGTGTTAGAATCTTCCTGTCTTTTCCTGGCAAGCTTCTTCACTGCATTTCAAAATCATCCATTTAGACCCACATGTTCATGCCTGTTTGCCTTATTGTAAATACAGGAAAAATGTATGTGTTCAGCTGACATCCCCATCTTTTCCACGTCGATGTGTGGGCTGAGTGGACTTTGCATGGTAAATCCTGGTTAATGAGCAGGTCCAGAATATCAGGTGAGGTCATGGATTTCGTGAGGGGAAATAAGGAAATGAACTCCTGTGTTTGGTGTGCATTAGGGCAAAAGCCACTATGGGCTCACATACTTAGCACATTCATTCCCAGCAAATGAATCTAGAATTAGAACCAGTAGTTTTTGTGGGTCAATATCTTTCCGTGAAAGGTTCCCACATGTGTGCCGCAAGCCTAAATTATGACTCTAATATACATTTAATTTGATTTGAGGGAAAGGATAAATATATCCCTGGCTCTCTTGGGTTTGGAGCTCGTGCGCAAACCCCCTTTTCAGAAAGATGCTGAACTGCCGAAGTCAGTATATAGTGGGGGGCCTGGCTTTGAATCTCAGTGCCTTCAAAGTAGTAACTGCAAACTTGAGCATTTGGCCTGCTTTCCTCATTTGTAGAATGGGTATAAGAGCACATGTCTTACCAGGGTGGATAGGTCATTAATGAGATAATGTACATTTCCAGCACCTGGTATACAGTGGGCACTGAGTACCTCCCCATGGAGAGGACCCAGATGGGGTGGTGTCAGCTCTGAGGTGGGGTAGGGGCAGCTGGGACTGGGGTCCAGACAGTCAGCAGGAAGCTGGGATGGTCTGTGTCCAGCCCATGGGCTCCTCCTGGTTCTGGGCCAGCTCTGCCCCGACCCCACGGGAGGTGAGGTGCTTCTCTAGAGCTGCTTCTCTCTTCCTGTGGTATGGAGGACAAAGGGGATGGGCTTTGCATACTCATGAGGGGCATGGTCCAGCTCCCTGAGCCCCCGCTCATTCCTGCTTTTTAAAGTCTCTTTGGTCCTTTGGCTCCATGTTTTCTAATGCCAGTGTGTGTGTGTGTGTGTGTGTGTGTGTGTGTGTGTGTACTGCTCAGTGTGTCTGACTTTTTGCCATCCCACGGACTCTAGCCCACCAGGTTCCGCTGTCCATAAAATTCTCCAGGCAAGAATACTGGAGTGGCTAGCCATTCCCTTCTCCGGAGGTCTTCTCACCCTGCAGTCGGATTCTTTTACCATGTGCGCCACCAGGGGAGCCAGTGCCAGGGTGGAGGGGCAGGAGATGGAGCCCTCCTATCCCCACTCCCCCCACTTGGCTCTTCAGCACCCAGAACCATCGTGGCTGGCTCCCCACTGCCTTCCCCTATCACCCATCCCTCTTCCACTTGCTGAGTGGACACTGACTCACCCCTGCCTGCTTCTCCCTACCCGCTTCTCTAAGTGCCTCCCTCTGTCATGACCTCTGCACGCACTGGGCTTCTGCTACTAGTTCCAATATTACGGAGAAGAGAGTGGAGGCAGAGAGATGGGAAGAAGTCTGCTCAAGACTGAACGCCAAAGCAACACTAGGGCCAGGGCAGGCCTTCTCCTGCCAGAGGGAAGGGCGCCTGGTAAACCTAGAAGACTCGGCCTCTTGTTCTCTGATGGAACTTCCCAGCTGTGGCCTCATCTTTCCCACACATGAAGGGCAGCATTTCCCAAACTTACCTGAGGGTGCTTGAGACTCTCGTCAGACAGTCAGCGCCCTGAGTCCTTATGGAGTCAGAATTTCCAGGTGACTCTTAGGAACAAGGAGATGGGAAAACACAGCTATAGGACCTTGCTGCTCACAGTTTGCATGGATGCATGTGTGTGCGTATGTGCTGAGGGGGAGCCCAGCAGCACTGGGACCACCTGAGGACTTCTTAGGACTGCAGAGTCTGAGGTTCCTTCAACACGCATTTAACAGGACCCCCAGAAGATTTCCACAAACAGCGTCCTCTCTGGGTTCGCAGTTCCTCAAGAAGGTGACTTGCGTAGGGAAAATCAGGCCTGAATTCTCAGGCATTTCACTGATCTGAGCTCTTGGCTTTCCGCTCTATACACTGGCACTAATAACATCTGTCAGGGGTGTACTGATTCGACTGGACTTTGGAAGCGTAGAAAGGATGACCACTGCTGTTGTCTGGCCCTTGCCCTTGTGGGTGTTCCTTTCCCTCTGGCCACAGGAACTTCCCGTCCTGCCTGTCTTCTCACGGGTGCTGGCCATCCCCCTCCTCAGTGCCCAGGCTGCCTGCCTGCACATGGAGGTCCTCCGCTTTGCAGATAAGCTCCTGGAGGGATGGTGAGAATGAGGCGGGTCATCACCTCAGCCACACCCACACCCCCTCCTGTCTGTTCCCCGCTCTGGCCATGGAAGTCAGATGCCCCCTCGTTCAGTGGACAAACTCTGCAACAAGAGACTTGGGAGAACATTGAGAGACAGAGCCACGTTGCCAGAGGGACAGATCCCACGGCCAGGCCTCAGCCCAGGGCCATAGAGCTGGCTCAGCGACAGCCCTTGTAGATACTGGTCTGGGTATCTACTGGTCTGAATGGGCATGCCTTTTGAGGATGCTTGGAGTTGGAAGATGGCTGGACTGGGCTGGCAGCGGGAACAACATGGGCATGTGGAAAGGTGCCTGGAGCAGGAGATTGGGTGGAGGGAGGTATGGCCATTCACCAGGCGAGATGTTCCTCAGTCAGCCGGACAGCTTCAGGATGGAGAGCAAGACAAAGCTGCCTCCAGCCTCCCTGGAGTGCCCAGCATGTTTTGGTTCCAGACAATTCCTCCTCTATTAGGACCTTTCCAACATGGCTTCTCCGGTGGGTCCTGGAGCCACTTGATCTGCCCTTGTGTTCGTGACAGATGTGTGTCTTAGTCTTTCTGGTCCCTTCCTTTCTCGTTTTGTACTCCAACCAGTTTGTTTCCGTAAGTGTGCTCCTGTGTGTCAGATCACATCCCCCTTTGCTTTTTATCTCAGAATAGAATAGTTATATTTTCATGACTTCACTAAGCTTGATTTTATAGAAGGCAGAGGAAGAGCATAATGACTAGACCCAGTTTCTCAACCCATTATAGCTCTCCTATTCTGTCTCCCTAGCTGCAAATGCTCTTCAATCGATAATAATCATTTCTGGAAGTCTTTGGCCACTGGCAACAAGTTATGCGGCTTTAGGATGTATCCAACCACTAGCCCAGAATTCCTTCTTGGCACTAATAACATCTGTCAGGGGTGTACTGATTCGACTGGACTTTGGAAGCGTAGAAAGGATGACCACTGCTGTTGTCTGGCCCTTGCCCTTGTGGGTGTTCCTTTCCCTCTGGCCACAGGAACTTCCCGTCCTGCCTGTCTTCTCACGGGTGCTGGCCATCCCCCTCCTCAGTGCCCAGGCTGCCTGCCTGCACATGGAGGTCCTCCGCTTTGCAGATAAGCTCCTGGAGGGATGGTGAGAATGAGGCGGGTCATCACCTCAGCCACACCCACACCCCCTCCTGTCTGTTCCCCGCTCTGGCCATGGAAGTCAGATGCCCCCTCGTTCAGTGGACAAACTCTGCAACAAGAGACTTGGGAGAACATTGAGAGACAGAGCCACGTTGCCAGAGGGACAGATCCCACGGCCAGGCCTCAGCCCAGGGCCATAGAGCTGGCTCAGCGACAGCCCTTGTAGATACTGGTCTGGGTATCTACTGGTCTGAATGGGCATGCCTTTTGAGGATGCTTGGAGTTGGAAGATGGCTGGACTGGGCTGGCAGCGGGAACAACATGGGCATGTGGAAAGGTGCCTGGAGCAGGAGATTGGGTGGAGGGAGGTATGGCCATTCACCAGGCGAGATGTTCCTCAGTCAGCCGGACAGCTTCAGGATGGAGAGCAAGACAAAGCTGCCTCCAGCCTCCCTGGAGTGCCCAGCATGTTTTGGTTCCAGACAATTCCTCCTCTATTAGGACCTTTCCAACATGGCTTCTCCGGTGGGTCCTGGAGCCACTTGATCTGCCCTTGTGTTCGTGACAGATGTGTGTCTTAGTCTTTCTGGTCCCTTCCTTTCTCGTTTTGTACTCCAACCAGTTTGTTTCCGTAAGTGTGCTCCTGTGTGTCAGATCACATCCCCCTTTGCTTTTTATCTCAGAATAGAATAGTTATATTTTCATGACTTCACTAAGCTTGATTTTATAGAAGGCAGAGGAAGAGCATAATGACTAGACCCAGTTTCTCAACCCATTATAGCTCTCCTATTCTGTCTCCCTAGCTGCAAATGCTCTTCAATCGATAATAATCATTTCTGGAAGTCTTTGGCCACTGGCAACAAGTTATGCGGCTTTAGGATGTATCCAACCACTAGCCCAGAATTCCTTCTTGGGAGTGCCCCGCCCCTCCACCACTTGCTGGGACACAAGCCCTGCTTTCTCCCATGTGGGTGGTGCTTTAATGGGGTCACTGCTGAAAAAGACAGACATTTTTCCCCCAGATCTGATTCAAGTAGGATCCTTGGAGGTCATTCTTCTGAACAATCCCACAAAGATCTAAAAGGAGTTTAAAAAAATTATGACTCTGGGGCTTCCCCTGGTGGTCCAGTGGGTAAGGACACCGCCTTGCAGTGCAGGGGGCGCCAGTTCGATCCATGGCCTGGGAAGATCCCACGTGCCGCGGAGCACAGATGTGTCCAATTACCGAGCCGGAGCTCTGCGACAACAGAGGCCACCGCGATGGGAGGCCCACAGGAGCCAAAGAGCAAAGATGGATGAAAATAGAGAAATGAAAGACCAATGGAAGTGGCCCGCCCACCCCCCATCCGCCAAAAGATAAATAAATAAAATTTTTTAAAAAATCACAGTGAATGCTACTTCAATTAAAAAAAAAAAATTATGACTCTGAAACCGTAAAGCTTAAAATACAGGAGAACCTTAGCATGTTAGGGCCCTCCACAGGTACCACCTGATCTCCACCTGGGGACACAGTGGTCCAGGGAGATCCGAGCCTCAGGCACCAGAACTGTTGTGAGTCTCGAGGTGACATCCAGGTGCTCTCGTGGGTTTCTTTTACACCTTTCCAACATGGCTTCTCCGGTGGGTCCTGGAGCCACTTGATCTGCCCTTGTGTTCGTGACAGATGTGTGTCTTAGTCTTTCTGGTCCCTTCCTTTCTCGTTTTGTACTCCAACCAGTTTGTTTCCGTAAGTGTGCTCCTGTGTGTCAGATCACATCCCCCTTTGCTTTTTATCTCAGAATAGAATAGTTATATTTTCATGACTTCACTAAGCTTGATTTTATAGAAGGCAGAGGAAGAGCATAATGACTAGACCCAGTTTCTCAACCCATTATAGCTCTCCTATTCTGTCTCCCTAGCTGCAAATGCTCTTCAATCGATAATAATCATTTCTGGAAGTCTTTGGCCACTGGCAACAAGTTATGCGGCTTTAGGATGTATCCAACCACTAGCCCAGAATTCCTTCTTGGGAGTGCCCCGCCCCTCCACCACTTGCTGGGACACAAGCCCTGCTTTCTCCCATGTGGGTGGTGCTTTAATGGGGTCACTGCTGAAAAAGACAGACATTTTTCCCCCAGATCTGATTCAAGTAGGATCCTTGGAGGTCATTCTTCTGAACAATCCCACAAAGATCTAAAAGGAGTTTAAAAAAATTATGACTCTGGGGCTTCCCCTGGTGGTCCAGTGGGTAAGGACACCGCCTTGCAGTGCAGGGGGCGCCAGTTCGATCCATGGCCTGGGAAGATCCCACGTGCCGCGGAGCACAGATGTGTCCAATTACCGAGCCGGAGCTCTGCGACAACAGAGGCCACCGCGATGGGAGGCCCACAGGAGCCAAAGAGCAAAGATGGATGAAAATAGAGAAATGAAAGACCAATGGAAGTGGCCCGCCCACCCCCCATCCGCCAAAAGATAAATAAATAAAATTTTTTAAAAAATCACAGTGAATGCTACTTCAATTAAAAAAAAAAAATTATGACTCTGAAACCGTAAAGCTTAAAATACAGGAGAACCTTAGCATGTTAGGGCCCTCCACAGGTACCACCTGATCTCCACCTGGGGACACAGTGGTCCAGGGAGATCCGAGCCTCAGGCACCAGAACTGTTGTGAGTCTCGAGGTGACATCCAGGTGCTCTCGTGGGTTTCTTTTACACCCTAGGTCTGAGGGCCTTTGTCATAAATGGAATTTGGTGGCACTAGTGGTAAAGAACTTGCCAAGGCAAGAGATATAAAAGACACGGGTTCAATCCCTGGGTTGGGAAGATGGGAAGATCCCCTGGCGATGGAAATGGCAGCCCACTCCAGTATTTTCCCCTGGAGAATCCCATGGACAGACGAGCTTGGCAGCTGCAGACTGTGGGGTCACAAAGAGTCGGACACGACTGAAGCAAATGAACACACAAGCACCTCTTAGGACTAGGGTGTCACTCCTCAGGCTTTCTTCTCTCCTCTCTTTGAGGTAACATTGGAAAGCAACAGTGGATTCTCCTTTCAGGGCCAGGCGAGCTCATCCCAGAGGATTTGCTGATCCTGGCAAAATCCTCCCTCCCATCATTTATTCGTCTTTCTTTTCCCAAGTCCCCACTGTCTTCTCTCTCTTCCTCCTTTTCTGGCCCTCCCCTACCTGCCTTTCTTGAGAGCCTTGCCCAGAACCCCCTCTTTCTGGAGCTCCCCTGTGCCAGGCTCCTGCAGCCAGGAGAGCCAGCACCCCACGTCTTTCACCCCCCTGAGTGGCTCTGCCTCCCTGCCAGCCCCGGCTCCCAGGCAGATGCAGGCACCTCCTGCTTTGTTTCCCATCCTGGATACGAGCAGCTGCCTCACTAATTGCCACCAGTAGGGGGTCCCGGCCGAGCTGACATCCCTCCAGCCGCTTAGGAGGCGGCCCGGGGCGGGGGAAGGTTTTCAGGAGCTTGAGTGAGCTAAGCCGGCACTGAGCATTATTCCAGGAATTTTAAACACTCGTTAAAGGCTTTGCCGTGTCTCACTTCAGTACACATCATGCTCCAGTTACTGCTTGGAACCGCAGGGGCATCCGCCTGGGCAGCACTTATCAATATTTCAGCACGAGAAAGGCAAATGATGTTGAAACATTGAACTATATTTCCATCTGTTCAAGCTGAAATGGGACAAGCACAGCTCAGGAAATGGAATACCTCCTCCCCAGCTGCCTTGGAAGCAGCGATACTCACTGGCCTGGACTCTCCCCTGCCTCAGTCTCTCCTTCACCTCCCTTCTCCCTTGGTCCCCAGTGTGCATGGCTTGTGGGCAAAGTTTAAGGAGTTTGATACTAACTAGATGTTGGATTTGTTGGTAAAACCAAGACTCCCAGAGGGCAGCCCTGTCCTGTTACAATGTAATAAGAATAACCATGGATTAACCTCACCTATCGGTTAAGAGGAAAAAGTGGGGTCCAGCGTCCCATGCCCCTCTCTGGGGTCAGGGGATGTCATCTCCATCCCTTGTGCTGGCCTGGCTCGGTTGGCCTACAGAACGCTCTCCTACAGCAAGACCCGAGGATGGGTAGTTAGACCCGAAAAGGAATCCATAGCCTAAGCAGGTGCACAAAGTGTTACTAGACACAAATAAAAGCTATTTTAATTATATGCCCATTTCCCCTGGAATAAAACAGAACTTATTAGAAGGAAAGAACCTTGAGAAATATTGATATTCAATTGTCTCAAAGGATTTGAGAAACTCCTAGGGTGTGGAAAGCAGGGTGGCCATCATGAACCCTGAGACCAGGCATCTCAGGGTTAGTGGCCCCTACCTGCCTTTCTTGAGAGCCTTGCCCAGAACCCCCTCTTTCTGGAGCTCCCCTGTGCCAGGCTCCTGCAGCCAGGAGAGCCAGCACCCCACGTCTTTCGCCCCCCTGAGTGGCTCTGCCTCCTGCCAGCCCCGGCTCCCAGGCAGATGCAGGCACCTCCTGCTTTGTTTCCCATCCTGGATACGAGCAGCTGCCTCACTAATTGCCACCAGTAGGGGGTCCCGGCCGAGCTGACATCCCTCCAGCCGCTTAGGAGGCGGCCCGGGGCGGGGGAAGGTTTTCAGGAGCTTGAGTGAGCTAAGCCGGCACTGAGCATTATTCCAGGAATTTTAAACACTCGTTAAAGGCTTTGCCGTGTCTCACTTCAGTACACATCATGCTCCAGTTACTGCTTGGAACCGCAGGGGCATCCGCCTGGGCAGCACTTATCAATATTTCAGCACGAGAAAGGCAAATGATGTTGAAACATTGAACTATATTTCCATCTGTTCAAGCTGAAATGGGACAAGCACAGCTCAGGAAATGGAATACCTCCTCCCCAGCTGCCTTGGAAGCAGCGATACTCACTGGCCTGGACTCTCCCCTGCCTCAGTCTCTCCTTCACCTCCCTTCTCCCTTGGTCCCCAGTGTGCATGGCTTGTGGGCAAAGTTTAAGGAGTTTGATACTAACTAGATGTTGGATTTGTTGGTAAAACCAAGACTCCCAGAGGGCAGCCCTGTCCTGTTACAATGTAATAAGAATAACCATGGATTAACCTCACCTATCGGTTAAGAGGAAAAAGTGGGGTCCAGCGTCCCATGCCCCTCTCTGGGGTCAGGGGATGTCATCTCCATCCCTTGTGCTGGCCTGGCTCGGTTGGCCTACAGAACGCTCTCCTACAGCAAGACCCGAGGATGGGTAGTTAGACCCGAAAAGGAATCCATAGCCTAAGCAGGTGCACAAAGTGTTACTAGACACAAATAAAAGCTATTTTAATTATATGCCCATTTCCCCTGGAATAAAACA
This sequence comes from Tragulus kanchil, assembly GCA_022376925.1. Taxonomy (NCBI): domain Eukaryota; kingdom Metazoa; phylum Chordata; class Mammalia; order Artiodactyla; family Tragulidae; genus Tragulus; species Tragulus kanchil. The sequence continues at coordinate 135,678,135 of JAIOJX010000029.1, read as the reverse complement.
GAACTTATTAGAAGGAAAGAACCTTGAGAAATATTGATATTCAATTGTCTCAAAGGATTTGAGAAACTCCTAGGGTGTGGAAAGCAGGGGTGGCCATCATGAACCCTGAGACCAGGCATCTCAGGGTTAGTGGCCCCCCGTGAGACAGAGTACATGGGGTAGAACCACCCGCAGGGCCCCCAAGAGATTCATCGGATCCAAGGAATACGGAACTCCACTCTTACTGTCCCTAGCCCTAAAGCAGAATGAGGGTCTGCTTCTTCCCAGCTTCCCTCATTCTATCTTTTGGCAGCCGCTTCTCTCTGAAACCATTCTGTTTAACTGGACTCATCTACAGAGGGGTAGGGATAGGGTAGGGAAGGGCATGTGGCAAGAGGTGGGGTCATAGCCTGAAGCCCCCAAGACCCACTCTGCTAAGGAGGACCCTGTGGGTTGGTCTCACGCCTTAAGGCTTGTGGTATATACTTTTGCCTCAGCGTGTAACAGCTCAGGTGGTAAAGAATCTGCCTGCAATCCAGGAGACCTGGGTTGGGAAGATCTCCTGGAGAAGGGAAAGGCTACCCACACCAGTATTCTTGCCTGGAGAATTCTGTGGCTCATCCATGGGTCGCAAAGAGTTGAACACGAATGAGCAACTTTCTGTTTAGTTCCCATGCGGGTGGCCAGGCTGGTGGTAACTTGCCTTGTGGGAAAACGGGCTTCCACTGTGGCAGCCGCAGCTGAGAATGAAGGCCTGTATTTGTCGCAGGAGATTAAGGGCTGTGAGAGCCAAAGACCCACTGATTTCATCCATCCCTCTGCTGGCAGGTGAGGAGGCTTACATCCTCAGCCAGCTGGAGGAAATGTGGTTTCCGGGGTCTTCAGAAATGGGCCGTCTTCCTTGGTCAGGGCAGGGGACAGAGGAGGAAAAAAGAGCTAGCAGCATTGGAACCAAATAGGCAGGTGCTAAATGACATCACAGCCATCTCTGAGATCTGCTAGCCAATGGTCAAGGCCATTGCCAACAGTCCTGGAGAAGGAGGTTCTTGGCAGGCATTTGGGCCTGGGTGAGGCTGGTGGGGCGGCAACAATTGCCTAGCCCTGCAGGAGTATGGAAAGGTGGCTCACGTGATAAAAAAAAAATGAGGCCCTGTTTATGAATTTAAACATGTACCGTGTTTCCTTCTATCAAGGAGGAGTGCTCCTTCACCTTACGGTCTGCTGGTTCTCATGGTTAACCTTAAAATGTTGGAAAGACACAGCCTCTCACCTCTCCCTCCCTTGCGTAGGAGATGGCGCTGGTCAAGGGGAGCAAAAAGAAGGCATCTTTAGGGCTTCCCTGGTGGTCCAGTGGGTAAGGACACCACCTTGCAGGGCAAGGGGCGCCGATTCGATCCCTGGCCTGGGAAGATCCCAGGTGCGGCAGAGCGGCTGGACCCATGTGTCCAATTACCGAGCCAGAGCTCTGAAGCGCATGCGCCCAGAGCCGGTGCTCTGCGACAACAGAGGCCACTGTGATGGGAGGCCCACATGGGCCAAAGAACAAACATGGATGAAAACAGATAAACGAAAGACCAATAGAAGTGGCCCGCCCTCCCCCCACCCCCCCGCCCCGCAAAAGGTACTAAGATTCAAGAGTCACAAAAAAAAAAAAAAAAGAAGGCATCTTTAAAGACTTGTGAAGCAGAACTGGGACAGGGCCATGGTGAGCCCTGGTCTAGGAGGGGTCCACCCCAGTATCCTCATAGACTTTGCCCCACTAAGGAACCAGGCAGAACTCTAAGGACTGGTAAAAGAAGGCAGAGGGAATCAGTCAGTGCATTTGCTCTAGACACCCTATGTAAGCCTGAGTTGGAAAAAGCATGAGTTAAGATCTGAGTTATTCAGAAATCAGAAGGTTGTTCGAGATTGCAGGCATCTTGAGAATCAGTTGTATGGTAGCAGCCTTAGCAGGTGACCCTGGTGGACTCTTTACTAACCCTTAGACCACTTTTTTCTGTAGGCACTAGGGTCACACAGACTAGAACCTGTGACAGTGTTACAGAGCTGATCAGCCCTGAGAAAAGGGCCCAAGGTTTAGGTAAGGGAACCCTTTGATCCATGCTGACTCCCTGTCATTCCCCACTGCAGGGAATATGCACTCAGGACCCAACACTTATTGCTCTGGGAATCTCAAAATGAATTCCCTTTAACTTTCACCTCTAACTTGGGGGTCAGGTCCTCTGGCACACCTGCTGCAGAGATAAAAATGAGACAGACCTGTCCACTCGCATGGAGCAAAAAGCCCCTGCTGAGTTTTCTAAACACTCATCGACCTGCACAGTGATCCAACCGTAGATACACAGACTGGGGCCAACACAGAGGAACTGCTACAAGGAAGCAGGGCGAAGGCTCTGGGTGAGGATGGCGAGCGGGCTCTCTAGAGAGTCAGCAATTCCCGACGGAGGCTGTCCCTGACTGATGTGTAGCTGTAGGCTGGGCCCTGGAGTGGGGGCTCATGGGGTCATGGGGACCCAGACAACTGGGTAAGTCCTCAGTTTGCCGGCTATGTGCTGTGCTTCTCCCATATTCATGTTCTCAGGAGCTAACACAGAGCGGAGTAGGGACGCCTGTGAGCCTGGGCGTGCACGGGCCTCTCAGTGCCACTTCTAGAGCAGAAACGCTAAAGAGATGGTGACTACCCTTCCTGGTTTGGTTACAGGGTCTCTCCATTTTCTGAGCTGTGCTCAGCTGCTCAATCATGTCCAACTCTTTGTAATCCCATGGACTGTAGCCTGCCAGGCTCTGTCTATGGAATTTTTTCAGGCAAAATTACTGGAGTGGGTCACCATTCCCTACGCCATAGGATCCTCCCTACCCAGCGATTGAACTCACAGCTCTCGTGTCTTCTGCATTGGCAGTTGTTGGATTCTTTACCACTAGCGCCACCTGGGAAGCCATATGCTTAGGAATCCTGTGTTTTTAACTAGAATTGATCCTCAGAGACAAGGAATCTTGCCAGGTAAGAGTTGGTATTTTGAATATATCTTGGAGGTGATTCTGACGCACAGTTCGATTCGGGACCTGCCTGTATACACACATCTTACTGACTGGGATGTGCTGACTGGGATGTGCTCCCAGTGGGACAGGCAGAGGGATGAGGTGGAAAAGTGCTGGAAAATTCCCCCTTTTCCCAAAGATTTGCTTGCCTAACCTGCCAGTCCTGCCTTAAATCCCACCGTGGAGCATCATCTACATCTTCGGGCAAGGGTCGTCCTACCAAGGCAGCTCTCTCTGCAGAGCCTGTCCCTCTTTACAAAGATTGGAAGCTGCTGGAAGCAAGTACTGTCATTTCATTTGGCCCGGCCCCCACCTGCCGGTGTAATGGCATCACAGTACCTACCCGCTCCTTTGAGCTGAGTCCTCCCCTCCCCAAAAAGGCCAGCCCTGGGTCACCAACTCTTAGTTTCTGAAGCAGTCCTTTGGGAGGGCGAGGGTGACATTTCCTCTCTCTGTCTCTTCGCCATCCTCCTCCCGGTCTCCTCCCAGCCAAAGCACAGGGAGCCAGACTGTCTGCCCCTGGCTGCCAGGAAGTGTTGGGAACGGCTCTGCTGCCCTGCCCCTTGTGCCAGGCACCAGGATGAAAGAAACCCCAGAATGGCAGTTTGGGATTATCTATTGCCCTGGGCCAGAAAGTCTCCCTGCGAGGATTAGTGGCTTCCTCTTGAAAAAGCCACAGTCACTCTCTCAGACAATGCCTCCTCTTTGGGGATCTCCGGACCCCTCTCCTAACCAAGCAGCCCAGTGTCCTCGGCTGGGAATCTGCAGGGGACGGCTTATCTTAGGAAACCTCTGCTGATGGGGAACTCACCACCTTAAAAGGTAGCCCACTCCATCTCTAGTTGCTCTGGATAGGCCTTTTTTTGGTACTGAGTCTGAAGCAGTGCTGGGTTTTTTTTCCCCCGTGGGTTATGTTCAAAGCCTGCAGCTCCATCCAGGGGCAGCGAGGCACCGAATAACCCTATGATCAAGGGACTGAAAGAGTGCCTTCTCCAAGCCCCGCCTCCCCAGCATTCTGGAGCGCCCACTGTCCACAGGATATCACTCTTCCTGATGATGAGAGACTTTCAGGATTGTCCTCCGTGAGCTTCCCACCTCTCCTCAGCACCTGTGGAATCCATGTTCCATGCAGCCACCCCTCCAGCCAGGTTCCTATCACCCCAGGTGCTTGTGCCCCGTACTGCGTGGGGCCGCCCTATGTTTCCTTGTAGCCCCTGGTGCTCTGAATCCTCTCATCCACAAGTGCTTGTCCTGGAGCCCCTCACTGGGTTCCCCTAGGCCTTGTCAGCTCTTTCCCCTTCAACACGAAACCTGTGTCCCAGCCACCAGCCCAGCCACAAGGGAGCCGGGGATCGGAGTCCATACAAAGATTGGAAGCTGCTGGAAGCAAGTACTGTCATTTCATTTGGCCCGGCCCCCACCTGCCGGTGTAATGGCATCACAGTACCTACCCGCTCCTTTGAGCTGAGTCCTCCCCTCCCCAAAAAGGCCAGCCCTGGGTCACCAACTCTTAGTTTCTGAAGCAGTCCTTTGGGAGGGCGAGGGTGACATTTCCTCTCTCTGTCTCTTCGCCATCCTCCTCCCGGTCTCCTCCCAGCCAAAGCACAGGGAGCCAGACTGTCTGCCCCTGGCTGCCAGGAAGTGTTGGGAACGGCTCTGCTGCCCTGCCCCTTGTGCCAGGCACCAGGATGAAAGAAACCCCAGAATGGCAGTTTGGGATTATCTATTGCCCTGGGCCAGAAAGTCTCCCTGCGAGGATTAGTGGCTTCCTCTTGAAAAAGCCACAGTCACTCTCTCAGACAATGCCTCCTCTTTGGGGATCTCCGGACCCCTCTCCTAACCAAGCAGCCCAGTGTCCTCGGCTGGGAATCTGCAGGGGACGGCTTATCTTAGGAAACCTCTGCTGATGGGGAACTCACCACCTTAAAAGGTAGCCCACTCCATCTCTAGTTGCTCTGGATAGGCCTTTTTTTGGTACTGAGTCTGAAGCAGTGCTGGGTTTTTTTTCCCCCGTGGGTTATGTTCAAAGCCTGCAGCTCCATCCAGGGGCAGCGAGGCACCGAATAACCCTATGATCAAGGGACTGAAAGAGTGCCTTCTCCAAGCCCCGCCTCCCCAGCATTCTGGAGCGCCCACTGTCCACAGGATATCACTCTTCCTGATGATGAGAGACTTTCAGGATTGTCCTCCGTGAGCTTCCCACCTCTCCTCAGCACCTGTGGAATCCATGTTCCATGCAGCCACCCCTCCAGCCAGGTTCCTATCACCCCAGGTGCTTGTGCCCCGTACTGCGTGGGGCCGCCCTATGTTTCCTTGTAGCCCCTGGTGCTCTGAATCCTCTCATCCACAAGTGCTTGTCCTGGAGCCCCTCACTGGGTTCCCCTAGGCCTTGTCAGCTCTTTCCCCTTCAACACGAAACCTGTGTCCCAGCCACCAGCCCAGCCACAAGGGAGCCGGGGATCGGAGTCCATAGCAAAGGGCTAACAGGCTGTGTTTTTGGAAACAGCCCACAACCTTTCTCACTGAGGCTGTCTGAACCCCAAACTATAGAGTGTGTATTTTGTATTGTGGTAAAATACAGAGAACGTAAGCTTCTCCACTGGAATCATTTTTAGGTGCACGGTTCAGTGATACAGAGTGTGTTCACAATGGTGTGTAACCATCACCAGCATCCGTCTTCAAAGCTCAACTGAATCTCTGTGTCCATTAAGCAATGACTCTCCATTCCTCCCTTTGAACATTTGTTGGCAACCAGGATTCTACTTTGTAGCTCTGTGACTCTGAATACTGTAGGTACCTCTACATACGTGGAATCACTCAGTGTTTGTCCTTTCGCGATGGGCTTATTTCACATCGCTTCTCTCTCTGTCCTCGTAACTTTGCTTTCCTATCAAATGGAGAGCTCCCCCGGGGCAGGGTGGGAACGGCATTCTTCAGTGCTGGTACCTCTTGGGCTATTTTGCTGTGTGTCAGGGGCTTCCCAGGTGACTCAGTGGTACAGAATCTGCCTGCCAATGCAGGAGATACAAGAGACCCGGGTTTGATCCCTGAGTCAGAAACATCCTCTGGAGTAGAAAATGGCAATCCACTTCAGTATTGCTGCCTGGGAAATTCCACGGATAGAGGAGCCTCTGGAAGGCTACAGTTCACGGGATTACAAAGAATTGGACGTGACTGAGCACACGCACACAGACACACACACACACACAAAATTGCTTTTAGGGAATGAAAAAACCCTACTGTGTTTTTCCCTGGGTCCTGGTGTGCACGCGGCTTTGTTTGTGTCCTTCAAGAGTCTCTGTTTCCCGCCTGTCCTGTGGAAGCTCTGTAATCAAATATTGCTGTACTTCAGTTCAGATTACATGGGGATACCCAAGCCCTTTGCTGCATCCCCAGGTTGTGAAGTCTGATGTGGGGACTAGAACCTTCTCAACAGTGCGAGAACTTCTTTTGTATTATTGTTCTCCAGTTTGCTTTTTTTCACTGGAAAAGACCCTGATGCTGAGGAAGATTGAGGGCAAGAAGGCAACAGAGGATGAGACGGTTGGATGGTATCACTGACTCAATGGATGTGAGTTTGAGCAAACTCAGGGAGACGGTGAAGGACAGGGAAGCCTGGCACACGAAGTTCATTGGGTTGCAAAGAGTCAGACACAACTTAGCAACTGAATAACAATTGGAGTGCCTGCCTATTTTCATTTGTGGCACTTAAGGTATTGAGTTGGGATAGTATTCTAGACTGGACTGGTAAATACTCCAGGTTGAGTATTGGTTGGGTTGTCATTTGTATAATCGCCGTGGTATTTTATCACCACATTTTTCTCTTTTGAGATACAAAATGAGCTGCAAGCACTTGTAGAACAGTAAGAGGATATATTTAATGTGTCTTGTTTTTAGTTGAACATGAATAAATCAATAAAAATTATTAAAATAAAAAACTCCAAGCATGCAATGCGTATGTCATATCCAATAGTCCAGTACTGGGCCTGTACTTGAATTTCCTTAAAAACTCCCCAAAATGGAGTGATGTGTTGATACAATGCACGTGTCCCTCATCCTCGTCTTCCTTCCTCCCTTCTTCAGAACCTTCATAAGGGCTCTGAGAATTCAGTGTGACCTCAACTAGGGAGTCTGGCATTTTGCAAGGGACAGTGCCTTAACCCCAATGATTCTGCAAAGGAGGAATTTCAGGCATTCACTGTGGACAGAGGAGAGGTTTTTGGTGAAGTTGTGCTATGGTTAGTCACTCAGTCACATCTGACTCTTTGTGACCCCATGGACTGTAGTCTGCTAGGCTCCCCTGTCCATGGGCATTCTCCAGGCAAGAATACTAGAGTGGATTGCCATGCCCACCTCCAGGGGATCTTCCTGACCCAGGAATCGAACTGGGGTCTCCTACATTGCAGGCGGATTCTTTACCAGCCTAGCTACCAGGAAAGAGTCCCTCTCAAACTGTGCCTCTTATGTTGACAGACTCAGAAGGTCCAGACCAGGAGAGGAATAAGGCCATGTACCCCATCTCCTCTTCTAGTCCCCAGTCCTCTTGATCTCACCAACCTCTGCCTGAACACCCCCAGAGCCATAGCCACTACAGCCAGCGCCCAGCATCTCTGGACTCCCCTCTGAAGAGCTCTTCCTTCCCAAGTCAGTGGCTCTTCTTGTAGCCTCCGTTATGGGTCCATTGTCTGGCCCCCGGGGCTCTCTGGGACCAGTCAGGTCCCTTTTTCCAAGTGCAGCACTCCCTGAATGTTACAGACCAGTACCTGGTCACCATGAGGGTGGGCATCCTGGGGTTTGATGTTCATTCTAGAACTTCATGCCCAGACCCAACTTATGACCTCAGCCCAGCAGCAGCCACGAGGACCTGGTTGGTCCTGCTCCACTCTTAGTCTTGAAAGTGAAAGAAGCTGAGAGAAGAGTGTAGGGGAGGAAAATGTACCAGCTGCCATTGAGTGCCAGCTGTTGTTGATCAGACTCTGTGGTTGACTTCGCACATGTATTATCCTATCTGGTTTTATTCCTCCCACTTCACAGATGGGAAAACTGAGGCGGTATGCAATTAAAGTTCTAAGACTCCTGACAAGGGTTTGTGGGTAAGCACAAGCCACTGTGATTTCATTTTTTGAATAAATGTAACAGTAGCAGCAGCAGCTTCCCTATTTCCCTCAAGCAGGAGGAGAAGGGGGAGAGAGTAGGTGGTCCTTGTATTCTCAGAATTGCCTAAGGGGCTCGCTGAGATGGGAGTGTGGGAAGGAGGCATTGCTGTGCTTCAGGGAGGAGCTACTGGTCGTGGGCAGGACTCACTGGTGTGGACGGGAGCAGCACCCCAGTGCTGGTCTAGCCTGTCTCCCAGGCCCTGTGGGAATCCAGCCTGTCAACCTGGCCCTCAGGGATTGTGGAGCCGGCTGCCCAGGCTGCTGCCTGGTTTTCAGCTCTGTTTTTGGCGTATCTGGTGCTTGGCCCTCTGAGCTGTGGCCAGAGGAGCTCAGGAAATGGCAGAAGTAACACATACACACACACACACACACACACACATGCCCGAAGGTTCGTTACTGGGTGTGGAGGGGGTGTGGAGGTGATGTTCACATTTGGGGCTTGGCTTTCGAACCCATCAAGTTAATAGGAGAAAGAGCAGAAAGGGGGGATACTGAGGCTCCTGAGGCCCCCTATCCCTCCACCTTCTCTGTACCCCACTCAGTAATGGGCCAGGGTCCTGGCAAGGACATATCATTCCCTAGTCGAGTAAGAAAAGGATCTGAGGACTTTCCCGATGGTCCAGTGGCTAAGACTCTATAAACTCCCAATGCAGGAGGCCAGGGTTCAATCCCCATTTGGGGAACTAGAGCCCACATGCCACAACTAAGATCAGGCGCAACCAATTTTTTTTTTTTTTCAAACCAAGAGGGTCTGAATAAGCTGAACTAGAATCTGAGCTGCCAGGCTAGCTCCAGGGGGGAGAGGCCCCCTCCGATTCTCCGGCTGCCTCCTTCTTGCCCCTTTGTGGGAGACTGACTCTCCTGACCAGCTGGGGTGAGTGTGGGCCTGCAGCCTGGACCCAACGGACTGATCACCTTGTTTCCCAGGTTGGGACTTTCTCACTGTTGCTCATGGTTCTACTTTTTCTTTTTCTCACAGATGGAGCCATTGAAGCTTGGAGCCAGTTTGGGAGGGGACAGCAAGAGGGGCCATTCAGCCATGGTGGTTGGTGGCCCCTTGGCTGGCAGCTGGAGTGAAAGGAAGCTTCCGTGGGCTCCTGCATGGGTGCCCACTGGGTCCCGCAGCAGGGCTTGTGCATAGGGCGATGTGACCGTGAGCTCACTGTCCATCTGTTGGAGATGCAATTTCTTCTTTGTAAACAAGAACGATGGTACTTGTGGGTTTGTTACGAAGAGTAAATGGAGCAAAACACCAGGCACGCTCTTAGCAGTTAGTAGATGCTCAATAAATAATGGTTATTACAATTCTGGTAACTGTTCCTTGTGCCTTCTCTTTTATTATCTTCTGGTACATTCTGCCCTCAGGGATGACAGGGGAGGCCGGTTTAGGAGTTCTTGTGTCTCAATCTTCCAGCTCTAACTTCTTCTAACAACTGGCATATCTACATCCTCCTGGGTTTTATATACGTGTGTGTATATATATATATATATATTTGGCCTTGGGGCCGTGTAATGACTCATAATGTTTATTTTCACAAGGTTTCTGACACAGAGACTCATTTCATAATCAGAAAAAATGTATTACAATATATTGCTTAATGAAAACAAGTATAAAACAGTAGTGTAGAACATTTACTGTCTAAAAATAAATCTGTACGTAAAAATACTAAGACAAAAAAAAACTAAGACAATAACAGAATCTAAAAGGACTCCATCTGACTAGTAAAATTGTAAACGTTTATTATTTTCTCAGTCCCTTATAATGAAAACATTACCTTGGTAAAATGAGATTATGTTCAAGGGGAGAAGGTCCTCACCTGCTTTGCCAGGAAGGGCATCTATTTTTTGTGGCAAGCCTGCTTCTCCTCTGGAGTGCTCCCGTTTGGCTAGTGGCCCATCATCCCCCGATATATCGAGTCACCCCAGATCTTCCCTCTCCCTCTGCCCAATGTGGGACCCACCTCCCAGTCCCGCTGCCTGATTCCTGGAAGGCTCAGTCACTGGCTTACCTGCACCTGGAGTGCTTTTACGTGAGTCCTGGCCAGGTAAGCATTTAGCAAAACAAGTTTGTTTATAGGCTTCCCTGGTGGCTCCAAGAGTAAGGAATCTGCCTGCAACATAGGAGACGTGGGTTCAATCCCTGGATGGGGAAGATCCCTTGAAGAAGGGATGGCCACTGCAGTATTCTTGCTTGGAGAGTCCTATGGACAGAGGAGCTACAGTCCATGGAAAGCTGGACGTGACTGTGTCACTTGGGGCTTCCCTGGTGGCTTAGACGGTAAAGAATCTGCCTGCAATGCTGGAGACCCAGGACTAAAGTCTGTCTGTCCCATACAAAGGGCCTGAGGGTCACATCCTTTGTTTCTCTTTAAGGCAGATATCGAGGATGGCTGGCTAAGGCAGGAATGAGGCCGTGGAAAAGCAGTGTGAGTCTTGGGTCGAGCAACGGCAGAGCCATCATCCTCTCTAAACTTTAACAGAACCCTCCCTCAACCCTTCTAGAGCATGCAGGAAAAGGGAGCTAGCACGTCTTCCCTCTGTAGGATGCGTTGATCCTAGGCCAGAAAGAATGGGGGACTTCCCTAAGGACACAGAGCACATAAAAGGATGAAAACATCTGAACGCAGGACTTTGAGGGGATTGACGCTGCTGCCAGGGCCTCCCGTTTCTCGAACAAAGCTTAAGTGTGTTTCTCTGGAGCCAGAGGAGTGGGTGGGTTGATGAGGGGAGGAGGCACAGCTCTGGGGGCCGCTCTCAAAGCCACAGGTTCGGGAAACGTGTCTCAACACACACACAAGACCGGGAAGAAACCAACCCAAAGCAAGTCCCAGACAATCTTGGGCAAAGAAATATGCTAGAACCAATATCAAACATTAGCGCATACAGAGGGAGTCTATAAAAATGGTACTGATGAACCTCTTTGCAGGGCAGGAGCAGAGACATGGACGTAGAGAGCAGACTTGTAGACACGGGTGAGGAGGGAGAGGGCAGGACGGATTGCGGAGTAACACGGACATATATACAACTATCCCGTGTCAAATAGCTAGTGGCAAGCTGCTGTGTAATACAGGGAGCTCAGCTCGATGCTCTGTGATGACCTGGAGGGATCGGATGGGGGAGCGGTGGGAGGGGGTGCTCAAGAGGGAGGGGATATATGTGTCCTTACAGCTGATTCATGGGCTTCCCCAGTGGTTCAGTGGTAAAGAATCCACCTGCTATGCAGGATCCACAGGAGACACGGATTGGATCCCTGGCTTGGGAAGATCCCCTGGAGAAGAAAATGGCAACCCACTCTGATATTCTTGCCTGGAGAATCCTATGAAGAGAGGAGCCTGGTAGGCTACAGTCCATGGGGTCACAGAGCCTGACATGATTTAGCACACATGCATAGTGGATTCACACTGTTGCACATCAGAAACCAACGTGTATGGATGATACTGGCTAGACTGTGAGGGATTTGAAAGATTTTGCACTGCTACTGTCGTTGTGTGCCTACGCTTGTAACTTAAGGAAAGGTGAAATTTCTAGTGCGAGTCAGAATCTAGCAACGGCAGAGCCATCATCCTCTCTAAACTTTAACAGAACCCTCTCAACCCTTCTAGAGCATGCAGGAAAAGGGAGCTAGCACGTCTTCCCTCTGTAGGATGCGTTGATCCTAGGCCAGAAAGAATGGGGGACTTCCCTAAGGACACAGAGCACATAAAAGGATGAAAACATCTGAACGCAGGACTTTGAGGGGATTGACGCTGCTGCCAGGGCCTCCGTTTCTCGAACAAAGCTTAAGTGTGTTTCTCTGGAGCCAGAGGAGTGGGTGGGTTGATGAGGGGAGGAGGCACAGCTCTGGGGGCCGCTCTCAAAGCCACAGGTTCGGGAAACGTGTCTCAACACACACACAAGACCGGGAAGAAACCAACCCAAAGCAAGTCCCAGACAATCTTGGGCAAAGAAATATGCTAGAACCAATATCAAACATTAGCGCATACAGAGGGAGTCTATAAAAATGGTACTGATGAACCTCTTTGCAGGGCAGGAGCAGAGACATGGACGTAGAGAGCAGACTTGTAGACACGGGTGAGGAGGGAGAGGGCAGGACGGATTGCGGAGTAACACGGACATATATACAACTATCCCGTGTCAAATAGCTAGTGGCAAGCTGCTGTGTAATACAGGGAGCTCAGCTCGATGCTCTGTGATGACCTGGAGGGATCGGATGGGGGAGCGGTGGGAGGGGGTGCTCAAGAGGGAGGGGATATATGTGTCCTTACAGCTGATTCATGGGCTTCCCCAGTGGTTCAGTGGTAAAGAATCCACCTGCTATGCAGGATCCACAGGAGACACGGATTGGATCCCTGGCTTGGGAAGATCCCCTGGAGAAGAAAATGGCAACCCACTCTGATATTCTTGCCTGGAGAATCCTATGAAGAGAGGAGCCTGGTAGGCTACAGTCCATGGGGTCACAGAGCCTGACATGATTTAGCACACATGCATAGTGGATTCACACTGTTGCACATCAGAAACCAACGTGTATGGATGATACTGGCTAGACTGTGAGGGGATTTGAAAGTATCTGTTATCACGGCTACTGCTACTGTCGTTGTGTGCCTACGCTTGTAACTTAAGGAAAGGTGAAATTTCAGTGAAAAGTGAGTGAACATAGAGATGTCATTTTTTTCTTCCCCTGCCCAAGTCAAGGACCCCTAGGAAGCGTATCCATTAATCTCTTGTTGGGTGAGTTTGAAATGCTTGTTTTACAGCAACACTTGAACTTATTAAAAATGTAAATCTCTCCTCAACTCCCCACCCCATGCCCTAAAAATTTAGTAAATCAAAAGCCCCGGGGTGATGGGATTTCCCTGGTGGTTAGGCGTCCTCATCTGAATTCAGAAGGTCTGGGTCGGATCCCTGGTCAGGGAACTAGATCCCACATGCTATAACTAAGACCCTGTGCAGCAAATAAGTAAACATACAATAAATAAATAAATGTCTTAAGAAAAAAAACCCAACAACCCAGAATGGGGCCCATCTGTGTGAATCTGAACAAGCCTTCAGGTGGGTCTGATATGAGCTCAAGTTTGAGAACGCCTGTCTGGGTCGGAGCGGGGCAGGGCACAATTTCTGAAGTGGATAACATGGCCACGGTGGCCCATTCCCCATGATCGATCGCCCTGTTTTGTCTCTCTGCTGCCTCCAGGCTAACTCTTCACCGCAGGTGAGTTGGTGCTGGCCTTTAAGAACCCCAAATTTTTGTTAACGCGTAACAAAGGGATACAGCTCAGCTTCTGCCACTGTGCAGGCCAAAATACAGCTTTAGGTACAGCAGCTAAGATTTTGCTCCTCTATGCACATAAAAAATAATTGGTCTTCTAATTATCTTCATAAAAGTGAGAAAACTTGCTTGGGTTATTAGCACCTTTATTAGCACTAGGGAATCATTAGATACCCGTAATAGCTTTCTAATGATCCTTAGAGAAGGGAACCGTTTTCAAGGCATCTGCTGGCCATTACTGTGCCCTTACGGAGCCTTTTCAACCTGGTCGACACAGAATGGGGTACTGGCAAATTGATCAGTGTGGGTACGAGGACTGGATCCCATGCGAGTGTAGACATTCCATCGTTCATGGGTCCACGTCACTTCCCTCAGAACCACAGACACGTCCTTTCCAAAAACTTGAGAAGAGAACCCTGACCATAGTGGGCTCCCAGGAAGGGCTGCCCATTTCAGGTGAGGGCCATCTCAGGGGACCCAACTCTACTCTGGCCCTTAAAAAACTTTTAAAATTGTTTTTAAAGATTTTTTTTGTTTGTTTGGTGTGAATTATTTTTAAAGTCTTTATTGAATTTGTCACAATACTGCTTCTGTGGTTTGTATTCTGGTTTCTTGGCTGAGAGGTGAGTGGGATCTTAGCTCTCCAACCAGGAATCGAAAGTCTTAACACTGGAAAGCCACGGAAGTCCCTGGTCCTGCCTTTTTAAGGAAGGAGGGGCACGTTCATCCTATCCCAGTCTCCTTTGGGAGGGACTGGTAAGCCTATAACATTTTAATTCTCTAGATTCAAGAGCACACAATTGGAAAAGCTGAAGGCATATTGATAAGCAGGGCTGCGGTTTCCCACCTGGCTGGGACACGGCTCCCCTGCAGGTCTTGAGTCTCTGGCGGTCAGAATTTGAGGGCAAGTGTATGGAGGCACGGAACCAACTAGCAACAGGAAGCAAGTCTACATTTCTCCAGCAGGTGGCACCAGAACTTAACCTTCCGTGTCAGAGACTGTTAGCGCTGAGTTTGTAAACTAGGAATGCAGGTCCCCACCTGGGACCCCCTTCTCCCTGTTGGGGGCTGTGATAACCCTTAGGACAGCCAGCCTCCATATCACTCTCCTCCCCATACTCGCAATAGTTCTGATTCTTTATCTCAGCTTCATAAACAAACTTGTCAAAGATATTTATTGTCTTAGACCTCCTGAAGCCCTGCGGAGGAATTAGGGCAAGTTCTAACTATGCTCTCCATCACCCTAAAACTCCGTTTTCTCTCAAACACCTCCAGTCTCCTTGGAGAGAGATCTGCCACCCAGATGTAGTTTCCAAAATCAAATTAGAGTTTCGACCTAATGATGAAACCACTCGCCTGACTGACACTCTCACGTGTCAGGGGCTGGGGAGGCAGAGAGAACACGCCCTGGATTGAACTCTATCTTTGGGTAGATAAAATCCTGACCAATCAGTCATCCAAAGGAGCATCCTTTTACGTCGTGCTACGTGAAGGATGACTCTCTCTCCTTTTATAGGATCTCAGAATTAATTCACCTAACTCAGCTGCTCAACCAACGCATGGTTGTAGTGTGACAACCCAAGGGAAACTGGGTCCCTTTCCAGTTAGAAAATCATGTCCTATCTCTTTGAAAACTTTTTAAACCATGTGAGATACATGGGTAAAAAGAGTAGTATCCTCAGTAGCAGGATATAGGTGAGATTCCTGAACTCACAGCTCAGCCCTCTCCCATGAGTAGCTCCTCCTAATCCCCCTTGGCAATGTTTGTTCAGTTCTTACCTCTTGTGAATACTATTCACAATCACTCCCTCCAAGGGTGGTCTGTTCCACTGTTTAGTAGCTATGATTTTTGAGAAACTCTTTCTTTATTGTCTGATTATTCTCTGCTGTATAACTACTTCCGAATTTGGTCACTTAAAAAAATGATCATGTTGAACCCTCCTACACTGCTGGTGAGCATGTAAATTGGTACAGCCAAGAGGGAGAACAGTATGGAGGTTGCTTAAAAAATAAAAATAGAGCTGCCATATGCTCCAGAAGTCCCATTCCTGGACATCTATCTAGCATAAAACATAATTTGAAAAGATATATGCACCCCAGTATTCATTACAGCACCATTTACAATAGTTAAGACACAGAAGCAACATAAATATCTATCAACAGATGAATGGATAAAGAAGATGTTACATATATACACAATGGAATATTACTCAGCCATAAAAAGAAAGAATGACATTTGCAACAACATGGATGGACCTAGAGATCATCATACTGAGTAAAGTATGTCAGACAGAGAAAGACAAATATCATATGATATCATTTATATGTGGAATCTAAAAAAAAATGATACAAATGAGTTTATTGACAAAATAGAAACAGACTCACATGCACTTCCCCCGTGGTTTAGTGGCTAAGACTCCACACTCCCAATGCAGGGGGCCCAGTGTTGATCCCTGGTCAAGGAACTAGGTCCCATAGGCCGCAACTAGGAGTTTGCATGCTGCAACTAAAGACACCTTATGCTGCAACGAAGATCGAAGATCCTGCATGCTGTAATGAAGACCTGGCACAGCCAAGGCAAAAAAACCAAAAAACAAAAATAAACAGAATCACAAGCTTAGAAAACAAACTTAAGGTTACCAAAGGGGAACATTGGGAAGGGGATAAATTAGAAATTTAGAAGTAACAGACATACAACTAGATATAAAATAGATAATCAACAAGGATCTCCTGTGTAGCATGGAGAACCATACTCAATATTCTGTAATAACGTATTTGGGAAAAGAACCTGAAAAAGAATAGATGTGTGTAACTGAATCATTTTGCTATAGACCAAAAACGAATACAACATTATAAATCAAACGTGTGTGCATGCGTGCTCAGTTGCTTCCGTCCTGTCTGAGTCTTTGTGACTCCCTGGGCCGTAGCCCGCCAGGCCTCTCTTTGTGTCGGATGCTCCAGGCAAGGATACTGGCGTGGATTGCCATTTCCTTCTCCAGGGGATTTTCCTGATCCAGGGTTTGAACCCACATCTCTTGCATTGGAAGATGGCTTATTTACCACTGTACCACCTGGGAAGCATACGTCAACCACACTGTAATATATAAAAAAATAATAAAAGAAACAACAACCATGTTCCTCTATCTCATGACCTTGTGTGTCAGGAATTCAGAGATCAGTTGCCTGGCTGATTCTTCGGTTCCCTGTGACATTGACAGAGGTCCTGCAGGGGCGTTTAGTTGGTCTGCGGGCTGGTCTGCAGGGTGCAGAGCAGCTTTTCTTGTGGGTCTGGCAAAACTATAGCCATGGTGAAACGGTCAGGGATTGGAGGAGGGGGGAAGGATGACAAGGGGAGCCCAGAGGATTCTCAGGGCAGTGAAACTACCCTGCCTAGAACTGTAACAGTGGGGACATGTCAGTATACTTGTGCAAACGCATACAAAGCCTGACATCAGAGTGAGCTCTGACCTGTGGGTGCTGGGTGGTGAATGTGTCAGAGAGGAGGCTATGCACATGTGGGCAGAGAGTATGTGGGAAATTCGATTTCCTTTAGTGTTGATCCCTGGTCAAGGAACTAGGTCCCATAGGCCGCAACTAGGAGTTTGCATGCTGCAACTAAAGACACCTTATGCTGCAACGAAGATCGAAGATCCTGCATGCTGTAATGAAGACCTGGCACAGCCAAGGCAAAAAAACCAAAAAACAAAAATAAACAGAATCACAAGCTTAGAAAACAAACTTAAGGTTACCAAAGGGGAACATTGGGAAGGGGATAAATTAGAAATTTAGAAGTAACAGACATACAACTAGATATAAAATAGATAATCAACAAGGATCTCCTGTGTAGCATGGAGAACCATACTCAATATTCTGTAATAACGTATTTGGGAAAAGAACCTGAAAAAGAATAGATGTGTGTAACTGAATCATTTTGCTATAGACCAAAAACGAATACAACATTATAAATCAAACGTGTGTGCATGCGTGCTCAGTTGCTTCCGTCCTGTCTGAGTCTTTGTGACTCCCTGGGCCGTAGCCCGCCAGGCCTCTCTTTGTGTCGGATGCTCCAGGCAAGGATACTGGCGTGGATTGCCATTTCCTTCTCCAGGGGATTTTCCTGATCCAGGGTTTGAACCCACATCTCTTGCATTGGAAGATGGCTTATTTACCACTGTACCACCTGGGAAGCATACGTCAACCACACTGTAATATATAAAAAAATAATAAAAGAAACAACAACCATGTTCCTCTATCTCATGACCTTGTGTGTCAGGAATTCAGAGATCAGTTGCCTGGCTGATTCTTCGGTTCCCTGTGACATTGACAGAGGTCCTGCAGGGGCGTTTAGTTGGTCTGCGGGCTGGTCTGCAGGGTGCAGAGCAGCTTTTCTTGTGGGTCTGGCAAAACTATAGCCATGGTGAAACGGTCAGGGATTGGAGGAGGGGGGAAGGATGACAAGGGGAGCCCAGAGGATTCTCAGGGCAGTGAAACTACCCTGCCTAGAACTGTAACAGTGGGGACATGTCAGTATACTTGTGCAAACGCATACAAAGCCTGACATCAGAGTGAGCTCTGACCTGTGGGTGCTGGGTGGTGATGATGTGTCAGAGAGGGAGGCTATGCACATGTGGGGGCAGAGAGTATGTGGGAAATTTCTGTACCTTCTGCCCAATTTTATTGTGAACCTAAAACGGCTCTGAAAATAGTCTATTAAAAGTGTATATTCTAGGGACTTCCCTGGTGGTCCAATGGTTAAGACTCTGCATTTCCAGTGTACAGGATGCAGGTTTGATCCCTGTTTGGGGAACCAAGATCCCACGTACCAAGGAGCAAGTAACAGTGACTCAATATGGCCCCAGAAGATGTATATTCTAATGGCATATCAGGCACTTGTTCAATGATGCTTCCTCTGATGGCACTTTATCTGCCTTGTTATTGGGTAAAAACAATCATATTTTAACTGGGTTAGACAAGGCCAGACCAAAAAAGGCTATTTGAAATATGAATTTGCATCGACTATTGTTATTGATGTCCTATTAAAAAATAAGATTTAAAAAATGTTCTATTTAAGTTCATACTTCATTCAGTTCAAATTATTTGTATGTTTTAAAACATACAGAATATCTCTAAAGTATACAAATGGAACATATTCAAGTGTTTTTATCTGATACAACATATGAACAATAAATTTGAGAGACCAGTTAAATATATTTGGGGAACATGCACTGAATGTGCATACTATACTAAATACTAATGCAAAAAACTTGTAAGGTCTTTGTCTTCATGCATTTTGGAAAGGAAGATAAGATATGTAAAAAAAGTAGTTGGAGTGAGGTGAGAGGACAGAATTGTTTACAAACTACTGTGGGGTACTCAAGAAAGTGTAGGTCAGTTCTCCCTGGGGGAGACAGTCAGGTAGGTCTTCACAGAGGTGGCCTATGATCTGGGGTCAGAGTGAATCCCTCACCTGTGCAACCAGTGCAGGAAAGCAAGATACCTGTTTTGTCCTCTTGCTCCACCTCTTCATTGAACCTTCTCCAGTCTTGTTTTGGCTTCTGGGCATCGTAATCAAGTTTGCACACAATGTCCCAGAGAGCAGGAAGAAGACTGTTCCACCCCCTTTCAGGGGAACGCTTGGAGCTAGAGCATGCCCCTACAGGAGGGCAGGGCCTACATCTAGCACATCGGGTGCACGCTTGTGAACCGACACTGGGTAGGATGCCTGGCACATCAGAGATTCTTTTTTTTTTTTAAGTGTATTTATTTGTTTATTTTTGGCAATCCTGAGTTTTCACTGCTGCTGCAGGCTCTTCTCTAGCTGCAGGGAGTGGCGGCTGCTCTCTAGTGGAGGTGATCAGGCTTCCTGTTGCGGTGACCTCTCCCACTGTGGAACTTGGGCTCTAGGGCACATGGGCTCCGTAGTTGTGGCTCCGAGGCTCTAGCGCACAGGCTCCATAGCTGTGGCTCACGGGCTTAGTTGCTCCGCAGCATGTGGGATCTTCCCAGATCGAAGATTGAACCCATGTCTCCTGCATTGGTCGGTGAACTCTTCACCACTGAGCTACCGGGAAGCCCCGTCATCAGAGATTCTTGATCAGTGGTGTGCAGCTGAATTGCATTGACTTCCTCAGCTAGACCAGCTCATGAGTTACCATCTTTGGAGAGGAGTTAACAATAATCCCCGTGCCTTCACCTTCGGCTCTCCAGCCCACAGATTTAGGTTATTATGTACCTTCAGTCAGTTACTTGCTTGTCTCAATTTACCTGTCAGTGGGTTGCCTACTCATGTGCTTTTAGGAGATTTGCCTGAATTTGTTCTCCTTCTCTGAACCCTCACTCCCTAGTGGAGCACTGTGCCACCTGCAAATCAAGAGGTTTCCCCATGACCCTCCTGATCATTTATAACAGTGGAGTAGTTTGGATATGGATTCTACTGTCTGGGAAAGGGATGAAGTCAACCTCCTCTGTCTTCCAAGAGCACATCACACACCCTTACCCCATCATTGCTATTAGGGAACATCTGTGGATGTTTACATTTCTTTCAAGGGAGTGCCAGCCTGAGAAAGGCCTGAAATAAAAATGGGAACATATCTGATAACCTCTCGGGTCCAGACAAGTTAATCTAGTCATCAGAGTAAACCTTTGAGAAGTTTCGCCAGGGCAGGCATGGGATGGCATGCACTGGAGAACTAGGAGTTACCCAGACTATGCTGAACTGATGTCCCAGAGCAAGAAGACTGTTCCATTGGGAACGCTTGAGCTAGAGCAGCCCTACAGGAGGGCAGGGCCTACATCTAGCACATCGGGTGCACGCTGAACCGCCACTGGGTAGGATGCCTGGCACATCAGAGATTCTTTTTTTTTTTTAAGTGTATTTATTTGTTTATTTTTGGCAATCCTGAGTTTTCACTGCTGCTGCAGGCTCTTCTCTAGCTGCAGGGAGTGGCGGCTGCTCTCTAGTGGAGGTGATCAGGCTTCCTGTTGCGGTGACCTCTCCCACTGTGGAACTTGGGCTCTAGGGCACATGGGCTCCGTAGTTGTGGCTCCGAGGCTCTAGCGCACAGGCTCCATAGCTGTGGCTCACGGGCTTAGTTGCTCCGCAGCATGTGGGATCTTCCCAGATCGAAGATTGAACCCATGTCTCCTGCATTGGTCGGTGAACTCTTCACCACTGAGCTACCGGGAAGCCCCGTCATCAGAGATTCTTGATCAGTGGTGTGCAGCTGAATTGCATTGACTTCCTCAGCTAGACCAGCTCATGAGTTACCATCTTTGGAGAGGAGTTAACAATAATCCCCGTGCCTTCACCTTCGGCTCTCCAGCCCACAGATTTAGGTTATTATGTACCTTCAGTCAGTTACTTGCTTGTCTCAATTTACCTGTCAGTGGGTTGCCTACTCATGTGCTTTTAGGAGATTTGCCTGAATTTGTTCTCCTTCTCTGAACCCTCACTCCCTAGTGGAGCACTGTGCCACCTGCAAATCAAGAGGTTTCCCCATGACCCTCCTGATCATTTATAACAGTGGAGTAGTTTGGATATGGATTCTACTGTCTGGGAAAGGGATGAAGTCAACCTCCTCTGTCTTCCAAGAGCACATCACACACCCTTACCCCATCATTGCTATTAGGGAACATCTGTGGATGTTTACATTTCTTTCAAGGGAGTGCCAGCCTGAGAAAGGCCTGAAATAAAAATGGGAACATATCTGATAACCTCTCGGGTCCAGACAAGTTAATCTAGGCATCAGAGTAGCTGAGAAGTTTCTTCACTTGGTTACCCAGACTATGCTGAACTGATGTTTTCGCCAGGGCAGGCATGGGGATGGCATGCACTGGAGAACTAGGAGTTACAGCTTCTCAGTGAAGTCACTTCATTGCCTTAGGCAATGAATGGAGTCATGCAAATTTTCTGTACTGTTGTGAAATAGGCACAGTCAGAAAATACGACACCTCAGAGAAATACCGAAAGGAATAAAAGCGAACTACACAGGTAAAAGGGCCACAGGGTTCCAGGAAGGAAGTTTATACTCTTTGAATATAGAAAGGTAGTTTTCAGTTAGAATTAGATATACCTACATGTGTCAGAAACCCAAGGGATTAGCAACTTAAATGAAGTAAGTGTTTATTTCTCCTTTGTATTAGGGAAATCTGGAGTACGGATTTGAGGGCTAGAATATATACTCCAAAGTCATACTAGATTCAAGCTCCTTCTGTTGACTGCTCCATCGACTTCAACACGTTGCCTCATGGTCCAAGGTGCCTATGCTCCAGCCATCACATCTCTATTCCTGCCAGCAGGAAGGAGGAATGGAGAAGGAAAGGACCCTCTTCCTTGAAAAACATTTCCAAAAACTCACATACACCACTCCCAATAATATTTATTAGCTAAAACTTAGTTATGGGGTATGTCTAGCTGCAAGGGAGGCCAGAAAACATAGTCTTTATTCCGGACAGCATGTGGCTAGCTACAAACTGTACGTTCGGCCATTAAGAAAGGTGTGGAGACTACATAAAGAGGACCAATAGTGGACGTTGCAGAGGTAGGAAGGTGTAGCTCATTATTAGAAGAAAATGATACTCATGGCCTATTGGGCACACAGTCAAAGTACTGAAGAGTGTGAAAACTAATTCTATTCTTACTTTTCCCCCCACTGGGTCACCTAGTTGGTCTCTTTTGGGCTCTTAGTTAATCATCAGCTGTATTTGTTAGGGTTCTCCAGAGACAAGGGAGGCCTTATCATACATAAAAAGATTTAGTTCCCTCTGCTAACAACTACATTGTTCTCTATATCTACATATTAGGTGTTTTTTTTTTGAGAAAAGTTTTTGCTTTTCTTTTTTTAGATACGTTGGCAGACAAGTTAATCAGAGTAGCTGAGAAGTTTCTTCACTTGGTTACCCAGACTATGCTGAACTGATGTTTTCGCCAGGGCAGGCATGGGGATGGCATGCACTGGAGAACTAGGAGTTACAGCTTCTCAGTGAAGTCACTTCATTGCCTTAGGCAATGAATGGAGTCATGCAAATTTTCTGTACTGTTGTGAAATAGGCACAGTCAGAAAATACGACACCTCAGAGAAATACCGAAAGGAATAAAAGCGAACTACACAGGTAAAAGGGCCACAGGGTTCCAGGAAGGAAGTTTATACTCTTTGAATATAGAAAGGTAGTTTTCAGTTAGAATTAGATATACCTACATGTGTCAGAAACCCAAGGGATTAGCAACTTAAATGAAGTAAGTGTTTATTTCTCCTTTGTATTAGGGAAATCTGGAGTACGGATTTGAGGGCTAGAATATATACTCCAAAGTCATACTAGATTCAAGCTCCTTCTGTTGACTGCTCCATCGACTTCAACACGTTGCCTCATGGTCCAAGGTGCCTATGCTCCAGCCATCACATCTCTATTCCTGCCAGCAGGAAGGAGGAATGGAGAAGGAAAGGACCCTCTTCCTTGAAAAACATTTCCAAAAACTCACATACACCACTCCCAATAATATTTATTAGCTAAAACTTAGTTATGGGGTATGTCTAGCTGCAAGGGAGGCCAGAAAACATAGTCTTTATTCCGGACAGCATGTGGCTAGCTACAAACTGTACGTTCGGCCATTAAGAAAGGTGTGGAGACTACATAAAGAGGACCAATAGTGGACGTTGCAGAGGTAGGAAGGTGTAGCTCATTATTAGAAGAAAATGATACTCATGGCCTATTGGGCACACAGTCAAAGTACTGAAGAGTGTGAAAACTAATTCTATTCTTACTTTTCCCCCCACTGGGTCACCTAGTTGGTCTCTTTTGGGCTCTTAGTTAATCATCAGCTGTATTTGTTAGGGTTCTCCAGAGACAAGGGAGGCCTTATCATACATAAAAAGATTTAGTTCCCTCTGCTAACAACTACATTGTTCTCTATATCTACATATTAGGTGTTTTTTTTTTTTTTTTGAGACTAACTCTTTTTTTTAATAATTATTTTTGTTTTATTTTTTGCTTTTACAGAGTTTTGTTGTTTACAGATATGTACAATCCCAGATTAGTCATGTATATACCCAGTACATCTTACTTTTTGTTTTGTGCACTTATTCCCTTTTTTGTTTGTGCTTTATATTCCACATAGGAGTGCATCATACGAGATTTGACTTATTTCATTTACCATAATTCCCTCAAGGTCCATGCATGGTGTTGTAAATGGCAAGATTTTATTCTTTTTAATGGCTGAATAATATTCTATCAGATATATATATACCACATCTTTATTTATCCACCTATTGATAGGTACCTAGGTTGCTCTGATATCTTGGTATTGTGAATAATGCTGTGATAAACATAGGGGTGCATATGCCTTTTGAAATTAGTGTTTTGGAGTTTCTTTGAATAAACACTCAGAAGTGGGATGGCAGAATCATATGATAAGTTATATTCTTATTTTTTGAGGATCTCTATGTCTTCCATAGTGACTGTACCAATTATACAATTCCCACCAATAGTGCACAAGGGCTCTCTTTTCTCCACCTCCTTGCCAGCTCTTGTTATTTCTTGCCTTTTTGGAAAGAAATAACAAATGTGAGATGATAATTTATGGCCATTGTGACTTGCATCAGAAATAAGGTTTAATCACATGTCTGGTCATCTTGCGACCAAGTCAAGCTTCACATGAAATGAACCATCACACTTTGTTAATTTGGCATATGTACCTCCTTAAACCAAACTTAATGTGCAAATAAAGACAGTAACCAGGTCATAGTTCCAAACATGATTCAGCTATCCTGAGTACAAGTGAAAACACACTAACCCCATCCCCAGAAGGGGCAGTAAAGTCCTTGAACTATGTATACTCTTCTTTTAGATATTCCATAACTTAAGTATATGATATAAAATGAACAAAGCTTATAAGCTATAGTATAAGGTCAATGTATCTTATGCTACCTGATAAACAAATCAGAAAGGAAAAAACCCAAAGGTATTTGCTTAATATATATGCATGTGTGTGTGTGTGTGTGTGTGTGTGTGTGTGTGCAATCAGTTGCTCAGTCCACGTGTGACTCTTTGTGACTCCATGTGAAGCGCGCCAGGCTTCTCTGTCTATGTAATTTGCATGCAGGAATACTGGAGCAGGTTGCAATTTCCTACTCCAGGGACTCTTCCCTATCCAGGGATTGAGCCTTTGTCTCTTGTGTCTCTGACACTGCCAGGTAGATTTTTTTTTAACACCATGCCAGCTGGGAAGGCCAGTATGTACACACGCATTTGCATGCTCAGTCACTTCAGTCGTGTTCAACTCTTTGTGACCCTATGGACTGTAGCCTGCCAGGCTCCTCTGTCCATGGGATTCTCCAGGCAAGAATACTGGGGTAGGTTGCCATGCCCTCCTCCAGTGGACATTCCTGACCCAGGGATTGAACTCACATCTCTTGCATTGCAGGTGAATTCTTTACCGCCCAGCCACCAGAAAAGCCCCATATAGAGGCATATTATATACACACAAAGATACGAATAACAAAATAAGGAGGGAATACTCTTGACAACTGCAGTTCTCAGTTCTCATTTCTGTCACTGGTCACATAATTGGAGCTGGTATTTATAATTACCTTCTCTTACTACCCATACTAACCCTTTGCCTTCAGTTAGGACTTCAGCTGGTCATAATTCTTTAACCAGTAGGCTGATTCCTACAGGCTCTAGGCCTTTAGTAGTCCTGCCGGGTCTGGGTTGTTGTAGTTTTCCATTGACCTTAATTACAAGGCATGGTTAATACTAAGAGATGCCCTCAGGGATCTCCTGTATCCCCAAACCTACTTTTCCTTACCTCCATAGTGCAGGAGAAGTTCAACTTCCCCTTGGCCATCAGGACCAATCACCACAGCCAGCACAGAGACTCCCTCCTTCACTTGTTGATTCAGAGGCAGGAGGAGCCCAAAGTGGGCAGCTGGCCATCTTAACTTCCAGTCCAGTGTAATCATTGTTGTGTTTCCTGGTGGAAGGGTTGTTCCTTCTGGAATTATGACCTTGAGGCCAGTAACGCATCATGTCATGGGAACAGACACAGAAACTTTCCTAGTGGGTCATTAGGGAGAATAGTGAGTGGTGATATTCTTGTTTCTAATCCTTGATTCCTGGACCTGTGAATTCTGGCTATTGGAGAAACAGCACTATAAATGGATATGGATTCAGAGCATATACAGCTATCTTGGGAAACTTGCCCCAGACATTGGCACCAGCTGGTGTTGTGACTAAGTCTTTGAAAGACCAGTCTACCTTTCTATCAAGCCAGCTTCTTCAGGATGGAGGAGACATGGTAAGGTCAGTGAACCTTAGGAGCATGATTTTATTGCTCTATTGCACTTCTTTTGTGCAATGTGTATGCCTTGATCAGAAGCAATGCTGTGTGCAACACCATGATGGTGACTAAGGCATTCTACAAGCCCAGGGATTGTTGACTTTGTAGGGAAGGTAAATCCATATCCTGAGTAAGTGTCTATTCCAGTAGGAATGCTGTTGGTGGGAACATAAACTGGTATAACCACTGTGGAAAAGAGTATGTAGTTTTCTCAAAAGACTGAAACTAGGACCACCATATGACACAGCAATTCCACTCCTGAGTATATATATGAAAAAACCTAAAATACATTCAAAAAGACACGTGCACCCCAATGTTCATAGCAGCACTATTTTCAATAGCTGAGGTATGAAAGAAACCCAAGTGTCCATCAAAATATGAATGGATAAAGAAGATGTGGTATATAAAAATATATATCTGTAAATATACATATTTGATGTTTAGTCACTCAGATGTGTCTGACTGTTAGTGACCCCATAGGCTATAATCAATCAGGTTCCTCTGTCCATGGGATTTCTCCAGCAAGAATATTGGAATGGGTTTCCATTTCCTTCTCCAGGGGATCTTCCTAACACTGGGATTGAATCCACGTCTCCTGCAGATGTGTTCTTTACCATTGAGTCGCCAGGGAAGCCTGGTATATATATGTCATGGAATACTACTCAGCCATAAAAAAAGAAAAAGTCTTGCCATTTTCAGCAACATGAATGGACTTGGAGGGCATTATGCTAAGTGAAATGTCAGAGAAAGACAAATACTATATGACATAATTTATATTTGGAATCTAAAAAATAGAAGAAACTACAAAAAATAAAAATAAAAATACAAAGTCACAGGTATAGAGAACAAATCAGTGGTTACCAGTGGGCAGGAGTGAGGTGAACAGGCAAGTAAGGTTTAGAGGAATAAGAAGTACAAATTATTATGTATAAAATAAGCTACAAGAGTATATTGTACGGAGGCTGTATTGGCCTTGTTCTCCGCCACCCTGTTTTGGCGTGCAGCGCCACCCTGTCTTTGAAAGACCAGTCTACCTTTCTATCAAGCCAGCTTCTTCAGGATGGAGGAGACATGGTAAGGTCAGTGAACCTTAGGAGCATGATTTTATTGCTCTATTGCACTTCTTTTGTGCAATGTGTATGCCTTGATCAGAAGCAATGCTGTGTGCAACACCATGATGGTGACTAAGGCATTCTACAAGCCCAGGGATTGTTGACTTTGTAGGGAAGGTAAATCCATATCCTGAGTAAGTGTCTATTCCAGTAGGAATGCTGTTGGTGGGAACATAAACTGGTATAACCACTGTGGAAAAGAGTATGTAGTTTTCTCAAAAGACTGAAACTAGGACCACCATATGACACAGCAATTCCACTCCTGAGTATATATATGAAAAAACCTAAAATACATTCAAAAAGACACGTGCACCCCAATGTTCATAGCAGCACTATTTTCAATAGCTGAGGTATGAAAGAAACCCAAGTGTCCATCAAAATATGAATGGATAAAGAAGATGTGGTATATAAAAATATATATCTGTAAATATACATATTTGATGTTTAGTCACTCAGATGTGTCTGACTGTTAGTGACCCCATAGGCTATAATCAATCAGGTTCCTCTGTCCATGGGATTTCTCCAGCAAGAATATTGGAATGGGTTTCCATTTCCTTCTCCAGGGGATCTTCCTAACACTGGGATTGAATCCACGTCTCCTGCAGATGTGTTCTTTACCATTGAGTCGCCAGGGAAGCCTGGTATATATATGTCATGGAATACTACTCAGCCATAAAAAAAGAAAAAGTCTTGCCATTTTCAGCAACATGAATGGACTTGGAGGGCATTATGCTAAGTGAAATGTCAGAGAAAGACAAATACTATATGACATAATTTATATTTGGAATCTAAAAAATAGAAGAAACTACAAAAAATAAAAATAAAAATACAAAGTCACAGGTATAGAGAACAAATCAGTGGTTACCAGTGGGCAGGAGTGAGGTGAACAGGCAAGTAAGGTTTAGAGGAATAAGAAGTACAAATTATTATGTATAAAATAAGCTACAAGAGTATATTGTACGGAGGCTGTATTGGCCTTGTTCTCCGCCACCCTGTTTTGGCGTTTGCAGGCGTCACCCTGCTCTCTCCAAGCTCCAGCCCGCCATCTCCTTGAGACCTAACACCATGCCTTCAATTAAGTTGCAGAGTTCTGATGGAGAGATATTTGAAGTCGATGTTGAAATTGCAAAACAGTCCGTGACTATCAAGACCATGTTGGAAGATTTGGGAATGGATGATGAAGGAGACGATGATCCAGTCCCCTTGCCAAATGTTAATGCAGCTATATTAAAAAAGGTCATTCAGTGGTGCACCCACCACAAAGATGATCCTCCTCCTCCTGAGGATGATGAGAACAAAGAAAAGCGAACTGATGACATCCCTGTTTGGGATCAAGAATTCCTGAAAGTTGACCAAGGAACACTTTTTGAGCTTATATTGGCAGCGAACTACTTGGACATCAAAGGTTTGCTTGATGTTACCTGCAAGACTGTTGCCAATATGATTAAGGGGAAAACTCCTGAGGAGATTCGAAAGACTTTCAATATCAAAAATGATTTTACTGAAGAAGAGGAAGCCCAGGTACGCAAAGAGAACCAGTGGTGTGAGGAGAAGTGAAATTTTGAGTCTGACGCTGTAACACTGTAAGGATTATTCCAAGTACTAGTTGCACTGCTTTGTTTATAATTGTTAATATTAGAAAAACAGTCGACAAATGCAGCAGCAAGTCAGTTGTATTAGCAGAATGCTGTCCTCGTTGCATGTGTAGTTTCAGTACAGATCCCAGACTTACAGCTCAGTTTCTTTTAGTATGATCGAAAGTTTTTTTTCTTTGCTTTGAATAAAATTGAATGTGGGTTCCCTATAGAAAGTGGCATTTTGGGCTTTCCCATTTTGTAAAGCAATTTTTGTCTAGTTTATTGTCCAGTTAATTTTAGGTTAGTAGCTCTTAAAAAGTTGGCGTTGTAAATAAAGCAACTTGCAAAAAAAAAAAAAAAAGTATATTGTACAACACAGGGAAAATAGCCAATATTTTATAATAATTATACATGGAATATAACCTTTAAAAATTGTGACTCACTATCTTGTACACCTGTAACAAAAAATATTGTACAGCAACTATACTTCAATTTAAAAAGTATTTTGGGACTTCCCTAGTGATCCAGTGTTGAAGACTCCACACTTCCATTGCAGAGGGTGTAGGTGTGATTCCCAGTTGGGGGACTAAGATTCTGCATACGGTGTATGTGACCAAAATAAAAAGATTCTGTCTTGAGAGTTTGAGTTTGATTATAATGTGCCTCACTCTGGTTCTCTTTGAATTTATCCTACATGAAGTTTATTGAGCTTCTTGGATGTGTTTTTCATCAAATTTGGGACATTTTTAGCTATTATTTCTTCAAATATTCTTTCTGCCCTTTTCTCTCTCTTTTTTTTCTTTTTTTTCTCTCTCTTGTTTGGGAAACTCCCAGTATGCACATGTTGGAATGCTCACTGGTGCTCTCGAGAACAAAGAAAAGCGAACTGATGACATCCCTGTTTGGGATCAAGAATTCCTGAAAGTTGACCAAGGAACACTTTGAGCTTATATTGGCAGCGAACTACTTGGACATCAAAGGTTTGCTTGATGTTACCTGCAAGACTGTTGCCAATATGATTAAGGGGAAAACTCCTGAGGAGATTCGAAAGACTTTCAATATCAAAAATGATTTTACTGAAGAAGAGGAAGCCCAGGTACGCAAAGAGAACCAGTGGTGTGAGGAGAAGTGAAATTTTGAGTCTGACGCTGTAACACTGTAAGGATTATTCCAAGTACTAGTTGCACTGCTTTGTTTATAATTGTTAATATTAGAAAAACAGTCGACAAATGCAGCAGCAAGTCAGTTGTATTAGCAGAATGCTGTCCTCGTTGCATGTGTAGTTTCAGTACATATCCCAGACTTACAGCTCAGTTTCTTTTAGTATGATCGAAAGTTTTTTTTCTTTGCTTTGAATAAAATGAATGTGGGTTCCCTATAGAAAGTGGCATTTTGGGCTTTCCCATTTTGTAAAGCAATTTTTGTCTAGTTTATTGTCCAGTTAATTTTAGGTTAGTAGCTCTTAAAAAGTTGGCGTTGTAAATAAAGCAACTTGCAAAAAAAAAAAAAAAAAAGAGTATATTGTACAACACAGGGAAAATAGCCAATATTTTATAATAATTATACATGGAATATAACCTTTAAAAATTGTGACTCACTATATTGTACACCTGTAACAAAAAATATTGTACAGCAACTATACTTCAATTTAAAAAGTATTTTTGGGACTTCCCTAGTGATCCAGTGTTGAAGACTCCACACTTCCATTGCAGAGGGTGTAGGTGTGATTCCCAGTTGGGGGACTAAGATTCTGCATACGGTGTATGTGACCAAAATAAAAAGATTCTGTCTTGAGAGTTTGAGTTTGATTATAATGTGCCTCACTCTGGTTCTCTTTGAATTTATCCTACATGAAGTTTATTGAGCTTCTTGGATGTGTTTTTCATCAAATTTGGGACATTTTTAGCTATTATTTCTTCAAATATTCTTTCTGCCCTTTTCTCTCTCTTCTTTTTTTTCTTTTTTTTTTTCTCTCTCTTGTTTGGGAAACTCCCAGTATGCACATGTTGGAATGCTCACTGGTGCTCTGCAGGTCTCATGGATGTCATTCATTTTTCTTCATTCTTTTTTCTGTTGCTCAGACTGGATCCTTTTGTTGCCTGACTCTCCTATCAGCTCAACACTGTTGTTGACTCCCTCTGGTAAAATTTTTTTTCCATTTCAGTTATTGCAATTTGCAACTCCTAAATTTCTATTGTTTTTTTCTTTATCATTCTGATTTCTTTATGGACATTCTCTACTTGTTGTGACATTGTTCTGCTTTCCTTTTGTTCTTTAGACACAGTTTCTTTTAGCTCTTTGAGCATATTTAAAATAGGTGATTTAGGACTTCCCTGGTATTTCAGAGATTAAGAATCTGCCTGCCAATGAAAGTTCAATTAGTAGTCCAGGAAGATTTCACATGCCAAAGGGCAATTAAGTCCATGCATCACAACTGCTGAGCTCATGCTCTAGAGCCTGTGCTCTGCAGTAAGAGAAGCCATTGAAATGACAGGCTCATGCACCACAATCAGAGAGTAGCCCCCAACTTCCATAAATAGAGAAAGCCCACCACGGTCATACATTATTTAAAAATAGGTGATTTAAGTCTTTGTCTAGTCAATGTCTAGATTTCTTCAGCAACAACAACAAAATAGGAAGACTTTGGGTTTGTGTTGATCTTAGATGGCCTATCTAGATGTTAATCTGTGAGAGAAATTATTTTTTATTATGCTTAAGCCACTCTCATTTGTGTTTTTTCATCACTTTCAGCTGAACCTTGCCCTAATTAATACACTATGCAACAGATGAGGAAACTGAGGCCCAAAGAACTGTGGTGATCTATTACATAGGAATGGTATCTCCAGGTGTATTCCTCATCCCAGAAAAACCAAGAAAAGCAAGACAAAAAATAGTACTCTAACACATAATAGTGAAAAAAATACAAATGCATGAAAAAGGAATATATTTTTTAAATTAATTAATTAATTTATTTTTGGGGGTCGGGGGTCGGGTTGGGGAGAGAGGGGAGCGGGTGGGCCACTTCCACTGGTGTTTCACCTCTCCGTTTTCATCCGTCCTTGTTCTTCGGCTCCTGTGGGCCTCCCATCGCGATGGCGTCTGTCGCTGCAGAGCGCCGGCTCTGGGCGCATGCGCTCCAGAGCTCCGGCTCGGTGATTGGACACATCGGTCCAGCCGCTCCGCGGCACGTGGGATCTTCCCAGGCCAGGGATCGAACCGGCGCCCCTTGCGCTGCAAGGCGGTGTCCTTAGCCACTGGACCATCAGGGGAAGCCCGAAAAGGAATATTTACAAAATATAGATCTATTTTAAAATCACTGAGGATCGACTAGCCATTAAGAATCATTAAATCCCTTTCTTGAAATTTTTTTTTTTTTTCTGGTCACACAGGTCGCTTCATTTCCCAGTTTCCCTTGCAGTTTAGTTGATTAAATGACTGCGTTCCATTCCATGGACCGTAAGTGGAAGTGATGTGTACCACTGTAAGCCCACCCTCCACCTCACCCCTCCCACACCTGTCTTCCATGCTTCTTACCCACGTGGCAACCAAATACAAAAGACTCTAAAGGTGGAGCCACCTGATGAGGAAGGCTTGGTCCCTGAATCTCCCCGTGGGATGCCACCTGTTGCCCAGAAACATCCCACTGGACTGTTACATGGATGAGAAATAAGCTCTTGTTGAGTTGTCTACAAACATACCTAGTACAGTCTGTTTCGGCTTTTGCCTCAGTTCCATCTGGGCTGGAAGCTGGCTTGTGTTGGGTAGACTTTGAGCCTGGGGCAGACTAGGGATTTAAGTCTTTGTCTAGTCAATGTCTAGTTTCTTCAGCAACAACAACAAAATAGGAAGACTTTGGGTTTGTGTTGATCTTAGATGGCCTATCTAGATGTTAATCTGTGAGAGAAATTATTTTTTATTATGCTTAAGCCACTCTCATTTGTGTTTTTTCATCACTTTCAGCTGAACCTTGCCCTAATTAATACACTATGCAACAGATGAGGAAACTGAGGCCCAAAGAACTGTGGTGATCTATTACATAGGAATGGTATCTCCAGGTGTATTCCTCATCCCAGAAAAACCAAGAAAAGCAAGACAAAAAATAGTACTCTAACACATAATAGTGAAAAAAATACAAATGCATGAAAAAGGAATATATTTTTTAAATTAATTAATTAATTTATTTTTGGGGGGTCGGGGGTCGGGTTGGGGAGAGAGGGGAGCGGGTGGGCCACTTCCACTGGTGTTTCACCTCTCCGTTTTCATCCGTCCTTGTTCTTCGGCTCCTGTGGGCCTCCCATCGCGATGGCGTCTGTCGCTGCAGAGCGCCGGCTCTGGGCGCATGCGCTCCAGAGCTCCGGCTCGGTGATTGGACACATCGGTCCAGCCGCTCCGCGGCACGTGGGATCTTCCCAGGCCAGGGATCGAACCGGCGCCCCTTGCGCTGCAAGGCGGTGTCCTTAGCCACTGGACCATCAGGGGAAGCCCGAAAAGGAATATTTACAAAATATAGATCTATTTTAAAATCACTGAGGATCGACTAGCCATTAAGAATCATTAAATCCCTTTCTTGAAATTTTTTTTTTTTTTCTGGTCACACAGGTCGCTTCATTTCCCAGTTTCCCTTGCAGTTTAGTTGATTAAATGACTGCGTTCCATTCCATGGACCGTAAGTGGAAGTGATGTGTACCACTGTAAGCCCACCCTCCACCTCACCCCTCCCACACCTGTCTTCCATGCTTCTTACCCACGTGGCAACCAAATACAAAAGACTCTAAAGGTGGAGCCACCTGATGAGGAAGGCTTGGTCCCTGAATCTCCCCGTGGGATGCCACCTGTTGCCCAGAAACATCCCACTGGACTGTTACATGGATGAGAAATAAGCTCTTGTTGAGGTTTGTCTACAAACATACCTAGTACAGTCTGTTTCCCGGCTCTTTGCCTCAGTTCCATCTGGGCTGGAAGCTGGCTTGTGTTGGGTAGACTTTGAGCCTGGGGCAGACTTTTGTTGACATAGCCACCAGGTATGGTGACATTTTCATTCTTTATTGGTCTCAAGTTTGGTGCCCAATATATCCCAGCTGCTTCTGGATGATGTGGCATTACCTGCTTGTGCCTCCCTGCCCCTTCTTGGTTGCAGATCCCTATGGAGAAGGAAATGGCAACCTATGCCGGTGTTCTTGCCTGGAGAATTTCATGGACAGAGGACCCTTGCAGATTACAGTCCATAGGGTTGCAAAGAATCAAACATGACTGAAGTGACAGACCACAAGGGAGGGACGACTGCTTTACCCCAGGGACTGTATCTTGGCTCTAATCATTCTGGACCTTCACCCTTTCTCTGAAGCCTTGTCTATTTAATATTCCTACTAAATATTTATCTGCCTTTAGGGTGATTGCTCAACCTAGTTATAACCTAGAATAATAAGTAAATGATAAAGTAACTCCTGACTTTGTCCATAGTTCTGAACTGACACCAGGGTGTATAGTCTTTCAGAGCAAAAAGACTCTCTTCCCATTTTCTCTAGTTAAAAAAGCTACAGTGGTTTGCCGACCACTTACAAAATTCAGCATTCACCTGGTGAGGAAATCTCTGGCTCACAACTACTTGTTGGGAGCCTCAGCTGACTGGTCCTGAGCCCAGTGAGAGAGCAAAACTCTTGTTCTCAGCCCTGCCTGCTTCCCTCGGGGAAGGTATGGAGATGTCCTGTCAGAAGAGCCCCCTTTCTGTCAGTGGCTAGGCATTCTTTTGAATGATTTCAGGGATAGGTTGTTCTGACTCTGAGGTATGTGTTAGTCTCTGTAAGTATCTGGAGCTCCATGAGGGCAGCCATCTCTCTGCATAGTTCCCCAACCCCAGGGGAGCCATGTCTACTCTTTGGGCTGGTTTGATGTCTGCTGTTTCCCCCCTAAAGGAAATCAACCCTGAATATTCATTAGAAGGACTGATGCTGAAGCTCCAACACTTTGGTCACTTGATGCCAAGAGGCCGCTGGTTGGAAAAGACCCTAATGCTGGGAAGATAGAGAGCAGGAAGAGAAGAGGGGGGCAGAGGATAAGATGGTTAGACAGCATCACTGACTGAACAGATATGAATCTGAACAAACTCTGTGAGACAGTCAGAGACAGGGAAGCCTGGAGGGCTGCCTCCATGGGGTTGCAAAGAGTTGGACATGACGTAGTAACTAAAGAGCAACAATTTCCCCCAAACTCATGAAGTCACCTCAACAACTAGATGCAGAGGAAAGAGCCTCCCTGAACTCTGAGGCCTCAGGAAAGCCACACACACCACCTTCCTTAGCCTTCCATCCTCACCTGTCAACTGGGGAGAAGTCCTTGCCTGCTTACCCTATGCAGTGGTGAACAGTAAGCCACAGGAAGTGTGTGAGACCACTGAGTACTGGATAAACACTAGCGATACCTCTACGGGTTTGCTTTTAGAAACTATTCTGCTTCACCCTTTCTGTCTCTAATCCCCTTCAGCTCCTTAGCTCCATCCCAACAGAGCGGGATCCCACCAGGGCCTCCTCTTGCCTTAGGAGAAGGGAGGAGTGACTCATGCTACCTGGTTGGCCTCCTTAATGAAGTCGAGCCGCTCAGTTCACTGGGAGGTTCAGTTCAGCCTCCCTATCAGCTCAGGTGTCTCAGGGCTCCGCGGGTGAAGGGAACGGGGGCTTCCAGTGGGGCCGAAGCGTGTGGGTTGGGGTGGAGAGAGCGGGGGTTTTGGGGGGCGTGAGAGAGCAAAACTCTTGTTCTCAGCCCTGCCTGCTTCCCTCGGGGAAGGTATGGAGATGTCCTGTCAGAAGAGCCCCCTTTCTGTCAGTGGCTAGGCATTCTTTTGAATGATTTCAGGGATAGGTTGTTCTGACTCTGAGGTATGTGTTAGTCTCTGTAAGTATCTGGAGCTCCATGAGGGCAGCCATCTCTCTGCATAGTTCCCCAACCCCAGGGGAGCCATGTCTACTCTTTGGGCTGGTTTGATGTCTGCTTTTTCCCCTAAAGGAAATCAACCCTGAATATTCATTAGAAGGACTGATGCTGAAGCTCCAACACTTTGGTCACTTGATGCCAAGAGGCCGCTGGTTGGAAAAGACCCTAATGCTGGGAAGATAGAGAGCAGGAAGAGAAGAGGGGGGCAGAGGATAAGATGGTTAGACAGCATCACTGACTGAACAGATATGAATCTGAACAAACTCTGTGAGACAGTCAGAGACAGGGAAGCCTGGAGGGCTGCCTCCATGGGGTTGCAAAGAGTTGGACATGACGTAGTAACTAAAGAGCAACAATTTCCCCCAAACTCATGAAGTCACCTCAACAACTAGATGCAGAGGAAAGAGCCTCCCTGAACTCTGAGGCCTCAGGAAAGCCACACACACCACCTTCCTTAGCCTTCCATCCTCACCTGTCAACTGGGGAGAAGTCCTTGCCTGCTTACCCTATGCAGTGGTGAACAGTAAGCCACAGGAAGTGTGTGAGACCACTGAGTACTGGATAAACACTAGCGATACCTCTACGGGTTTGCTTTTAGAAACTATTCTGCTTCACCCTTTCTGTCTCTAATCCCCTTCAGCTCCTTAGCTCCATCCCAACAGAGCGGGATCCCACCAGGGCCTCCTCTTGCCTTAGGAGAAGGGAGGAGTGACTCATGCTACCTGGTTGGCCTCCTTAATGAAGTCGAGCCGCTCAGTTCACTGGGAGGTTCAGTTCAGCCTCCCTATCAGCTCAGGTGTCTCAGGGCTCCGCGGGTGAAGGGAACGGGGGCTTCCAGTGGGGCCGAAGCGTGTGTGGGTTGGGGGTGGGAGAGAGGAGAGGGGCGGGGATGGGTCCCGTGTGTTCTGGTCTTGGAAGAACAGCGTCTGAGCTCCGCCTCCTTTCTGACCTTCTTGCGCCCCAGCAGTAAATCGAGGTTAATTGAATGATGCTTTATTTACAGCCCACCAGAGAGTCCTGTCCGCAGCTCAGGAATAATGGGGGTCGGGCTGGGGTGGGGGACAAAGAGGAGGGCGACCCACCCAGGACTCAGGTCTCAGCCCTCAGAATCCCCGAATCAGCCTCATCGTCGCGAGCAGAGTGGAGAAGGTGAGCAGAGGGCAGAGAGAGAGGCGGCCGCAGGTTGACCCTAGGATCCCAAGGTTCTGTCTTTTCTATGGAGTAACCGCGCTGGCACTCCTTGGTGCTTCAAGACAGAGTAGAGGGCAAGTGAGGGAGCAGGGTAATTACGGTGGTCGTTGCGGGGGTACACTATTGCACCCGACTGCGACTGCAATCGAGTTCGGCTGCTGAAGGCTGCCTCGATTCCCGCGGGAAACGTCTGCACCCGCCCCGGCCACCCGGGGTCCCCCGGGGGCCAGGCGCCGCTCCAATCCCCGGCCCCGCGTTCGCCGGAGGCCAGGATCCTGGCAAAAGGCGCGCTGCAGACTGGTAGGGGCCCGGTTCAAATACGGGTTCCGCCGCGGTAAAAGCGTCTGACTCTGGACAAGTTCCCGAACCTGGCGTCTCAGTTTCATGCACCACTAATAAAAGCTTCTTTGTGGGGCCGCTGTTGAGAATTAAACAGATACCAGGTGTGCAGAGTGCCTGATGCGGAGTCAGCGTTCAAGAACGGAAAAGTCGAACCTGTTACCCTGAAAAGCCACCATCGAGCTGCGTCTCCACGGCCCCGGGCAAGCTCCCCGTATGACTCTTGCCAGCAATGAGCTTCGGAACTCGCGAGAGGTCCTGCCTGGGCAGCCCACACAAACCCTCGGGAAAGCCGTGAAGAGAAGGAGTCGAGGCCCTGCAGCTCTTGCAAGGCCCGCCCCCGCGGCTGCGCTCTCCTTCCGGCTACTCTAAAGAAAAGGCCCCCCCGGGCCGGAGCACTCCGCCAGGAGACTAATGCAACCGTCGAATGGGGCTCCGCGGGTGAAGGGAACGGGGCTTCCAGTGGGGCCGAAGCGTGTGTGGGTTGGGGTGGGAGAGAGAGAGGGCGGGATGGGTCCCGTGTGTTCTGGTCTTGGAAGAACAGCGTCTGAGCTCCGCCTCCTTTCTGACCTTCTTGCGCCCAGCAGTAAATCGAGGTTAATTGAATGATGCTTTATTTACAGCCCACCAGAGAGTCCTGTCCGCAGCTCAGGAATAATGGGGGTCGGGCTGGGGTGGGGGACAAAGAGGAGGGCGACCCACCCAGGACTCAGGTCTCAGCCCTCAGAATCCCCGAATCAGCCTCATCGTCGCGAGCAGAGTGGAGAAGGTGAGCAGAGGGCAGAGAGAGAGGCGGCCGCAGGTTGACCCTAGGATCCCAAGGTTCTGTCTTTTCTATGGAGTAACCCGCGCTGGCACTCCTTGGTGCTTCAAGACAGAGTAGAGGGCAAGTGAGGGAGCAGGGTAATTACGGTGGTCGTTGCGGGGGTACACTATTGCACCCGACTGCGACTGCAATCGAGTTCGGCTGCTGAAGGCTGCCTCGATTCCCGCGGGAAACGTCTGCACCCGCCCCGGCCACCCGGGGTCCCCCGGGGGCCAGGCGCCGCTCCAATCCCCGGCCCCGCGTTCGCCGGAGGCCAGGATCCTGGCAAAAGGCGCGCTGCAGACTGGTAGGGGCCCGGTTCAAATACGGGTTCCGCCGCGGTAAAAGCGTCTGACTCTGGACAAGTTCCCGAACCTGGCGTCTCAGTTTCATGCACCACTAATAAAAGCTTCTTTGTGGGGCCGCTGTTGAGAATTAAACAGATACCAGGTGTGCAGAGTGCCTGATGCGGAGTCAGCGTTCAAGAACGGAAAAGTCGAACCTGTTACCCTGAAAAGCCACCATCGAGCTGCGTCTCCACGGCCCCGGGCAAGCTCCCCGTATGACTCTTGCCAGCAATGAGCTTCGGAACTCGCGAGAGGTCCTGCCTGGGCAGCCCACACAAACCCTCGGAAAAACCGTGAAGAAAAGGAGTCGAGGCCCTGCAACTCTTGCAAGGCCCGCCCCCGCGGCTGCTCTCTCCTTCTGGCTACTCTAAGCCTCCTTGTCTGACCCGTCATTCTCTTAGTAGGACCTTGGGCGATTGGTCTGCCTCCCTGGCCGGGATATCCGAGGTAGCACTCCGCCAGGAGACTGCAGAATCCCAGGCATGGGCTAGTCGGGCCTGGGTGCCCTGGAGCCGCAGAGGTGAAGCCGGCCGATCCTGGGGTGGTGGCGGAGTTGCGCTTGGTTTTCTCACCCGCCGCATGTCCGGAGCGTTCCGGCCGGCTCCTGGGCCCTACGCCCCGCCGCTCGCTCAACGGCCAGAGAAAGAGGGCTGCCCAGTCCCGCGGTCCCCTGCTCCCCTGTGCTCAGGCGCCAGAGCCTCGCGCCATCTCGAGCCGCAACGCGCCGGTCACTTGTCCGGCAAAGCCGGTCTCGCCGGGTCTGGCATCAAGCGCGCGCGCGCGGCTAGGTCTTCGCAGGCATCGGCCGCCGGGAGCAGGCGAAGCCGCAGACTTTCTCCCTGCAGCCTGCCAGAGTCCCAGCGGGCGCGTGCTAGGCAGTCAGGACGCACTGGGTGCTCGGGGCGAGCCGGGCCGCTGGGGGTTCTGGATTTAGTCCCGGCAATGGCTGGGCCTGCTAGCGTCCTACAGAAAGCATCCTTTTGCGTGTCCGCCCTTGTGCCAGCCTGTTGGGTTTGTGCGTCCCTGGAGAAAGGGAGCCTTTGAGGGCAACTAAGGGCGCCCGTCGGCCCTCGCAAGGGTGGCTTTCTTCGGGCGCATCCACGCGGTCTTATTTAGACTCTCACCTAGCAGGAGGGTAACACGGCTGGTGAGACCGAGGAGCAACGGAGTGGAAAACTCACCCCACTGGAGGCCACCCAATCTGACCCTCTCCTCTCCAATTCCACCCCACAACCCAGGAGAAAACCTTTTTGGAGCTTCAGCCTCACGGACCCACAGAATTTCGGGAAGAGATTCCCAAGGGGCGGCGCTCGAGGCCTTGACCCTGACATGGGAGATCCTTCTGGGTTTACGCGCCCCGCCCGGCAGCCTGTGTCCCCCCCAGGGCGGCGCTCAGCCCAGGGCCTTGGACCCCTGGCTAAAAATGCAGCTCTTGCAAGGCCCGCCCCCGCGGCTGCTCTCTCCTTCTGGCTACTCTAAGCCTCCTTGTCTGACCCGTCATTCTCTTAGTAGGACCTTGGGCGATTGGTCTGCCTCCCTGGCCGGGATATCCGAGGTAGCACTCCGCCAGGAGACTGCAGAATCCCAGGCATGGGCTAGTCGGGCCTGGGTGCCCTGGAGCCGCAGAGGTGAAGCCGGCCGATCCTGGGGTGGTGGCGGAGTTGCGCTTGGTTTTCTCACCCGCCGCATGTCCGGAGCGTTCCGGCCGGCTCCTGGGCCCTACGCCCCGCCGCTCGCTCAACGGCCAGAGAAAGAGGGCTGCCCAGTCCCGCGGTCCCCTGCTCCCCTGTGCTCAGGCGCCAGAGCCTCGCGCCATCTCGAGCCGCAACGCGCCGGTCACTTGTCCGGCAAAGCCGGTCTCGCCGGGTCTGGCATCAAGCGCGCGCGCGCGGCTAGGTCTTCGCAGGCATCGGCCGCCGGGAGCAGGCGAAGCCGCAGACTTTCTCCCTGCAGCCTGCCAGAGTCCCAGCGGGCGCGTGCTAGGCAGTCAGGACGCACTGGGTGCTCGGGGCGAGCCGGGCCGCTGGGGGTTCTGGATTTAGTCCCGGCAATGGCTGGGCCTGCTAGCGTCCTACAGAAAGCATCCTTTTGCGTGTCCGCCCTTGTGCCAGCCTGTTGGGTTTGTGCGTCCCTGGAGAAAGGGAGCCTTTGAGGGCAACTAAGGGCGCCCGTCGGCCCTCGCAAGGGTGGCTTTCTTCGGGCGCATCCACGCGGTCTTATTTAGACTCTCACCTAGCAGGAGGGTAACACGGCTGGTGAGACCGAGGAGCAACGGAGTGGAAAACTCACCCCACTGGAGGCCACCCAATCTGACCCTCTCCTCTCCAATTCCACCCCACAACCCAGGAGAAAACCTTTTTGGAGCTTCAGCCTCACGGACCCACAGAATTTCGGGAAGAGATTCCCAAGGGGCGGCGCTCGAGGCCTTGACCCTGACATGGGAGATCCTTCTGGGTTTACCGCGCCCCCGCCCGGCAGCCTGTGTCCACCGGCCCGTCCAGGGTTGGGTTCCCGCGGCGCTAGAGGAGAGGCTGGTTCTCCTCCAGAGCCCAGGCACCTCCATTTACAAGACGCATTCTGGGCTCCCTCAATGCCCTGGGCAACTCAGTGGCTCACCCACACACCTATGTACTCAGAAAGAGCCACCGTCTCCAGGCGCACCAGCGCCTTTTTTCTCCCCGTTGCGCGCACACACTCCACGAGCCTTTGCACATCTCGCTGTATACAGCCTTACGCACTGGTCGCTTTCCTCTCCAGCGTCCCTGGCCAGCTCTAAGTGCCAAGGGTTCCTAAGCCTCAGCATTGGGATGGGCAACACGAAAAAGAGAAAGGGCCTGGTCAGGAGCCCAAGCTCTCCTCCCCGCTTCTCCACCTGACCCTAAGTACGGAAACAACTCCTGTCTGGACCCTGGGTGGCATCTTTCTGGAGGAGAGGTGGGCACTGTTGGAATCTGGAAGGCCAAATTCCTTGGCTCTTGACTCGGTCCCCCACTGGGCTGGTTCCTCCTTTTGTCAGGTACCAACAGAAATGGTGTGTCTTACAGGAACCAGGTCAACGCGAGGAGTGAGTAGAGCCATGTTCTCCCCAGATCTCTCTCGCTCTGTTTAAGATTTACTTGTGTGGAGCGCCATCACCCCTTGCTCCTCAGGTAGATGGGCCACTCCCTGGGGATGCCAAGTGCGGGTCAGGGAAGGAGACTGCAGAGCAAGCACAGCCAACCCTCCTGCTTCCCTCAACCCTCAGTCGCCCTTGAGTCTTAAGTCTCCCTAGCAGAGGAACTGGCCAGCTGCTCTCAAAGGCAGAATTCTACCTTCCTCATTAAAGTTTTACCTTCCAGGATGCATGGGTATGGCGCCTGGATGGGAATACATGAACAGCCAACAATGGTCAGGAACGAAGAAAGGAAGGCTCCTGCTGCTTCTAGTTGCTGTATCCCTTCAAGGGGCCTAAGCAAAACTCTCAGCCTCAGTGGCCTACCGGCAGATGGGAGGGGTGACAAGTCATCAGGAACCCTGTTTGGCGAAGGCCAACTGACAGGGAATGGCTGTATTCACCTGCCAACCTCTATGCACAAGTTACGTAGAGTCAGTGCAGTTGATCCAGCAGACTGTGGAGTGGAAGACGGGCTTGTATAGATGTATATACAGTGGTTGAGTAGCTGCTAGGGTTTATTTTCAAAACTTCTGCCCAGTTTCCCTTTCTAAATAAATATTTTCGGGGTTGACTTTCCAAGGCGGGGAGGGAAAGAGAGAAGTTGCCGCATGTAGCACCACTGAACCTGAATAAAGCTTCAGGACAGCCACCCTGCCCCCTACTGGCGAGTGAGCGCTCCCGGCTAACTCCACTGCTCCCACCTGGGCCTGGGGAGAGAGGGTGCTGCAGCCGGGAGCCCTGACCGTCTGCAGTCTCAGGTTAGGACCGTCTCTTTCTTTGGGCCCCAGCTCCAGGAGCCGCGGCCTTCCTGGCCAGCGACACTTCAAGGCTGTGTTCTGGCCCCAGCAGGCTGATGGGCTGGAACTGGCTGCAGGCAAGGGCACCCGTGTGAGGGTGGATTTGCAGGCTTCTGGGGAGAAGCAGAAGGTTGTGTGCATGAGTACGTGGGTGAGGAGGGAAAGGCTCGTTTGTGTAGCGATCTCACTGCTTACATCTGCGCAGGCGAGGGCTTCTCCTGAGGACGCGTGTTTGGGTGTCTGTGAAAATGGCTCTGTGTGTGTTTGTGTGCATGTGTTATGTGCGATGGAGTATATTTCCCTGTGTGGCCACCGCGTGTGACTGCTTGTGTGCTAACTACAGTACATGGCATAGTGAATCAAATTATAAATGTGTATATACCCTTGTGAAAGTTGGTATAGAGCATGTCCGTGATTGCCAAGTGTGGAAAACAGGGGGCAAGTAGGGGTGATGTGAGCTCCATGGTCTACTGTCTTTCTTCTCTTCCAGAAGTAATCACTGGGCCTGCCGGCTCAGCTCCGCTGATCTAAGACAGCTTCTTGCTTCCCCGAGCCTCTCTGAACCCTCAGCTCTACACCCTGCCAGTCAGTGAGGGTGGGGCTCCCCGGTGAGGAGGACCTGAGCTCAGTCTCCAGGAGAGGCCACAGGAGCTGCCCAGGGCTGCACCTCCTCTTGCCCCGCAGGGGGTCATTGGGCGTTTGATGCGGTCTTACCCTGCTGGCTAAGAGCTTGACCCCCACACCTGCATAGACTGAAGGCCGGGGCAAAGCCTCCCGCTCCAAGGTAGCAACCCCGCTCCCCGCGGCGGCGCGCGTCTCCACTGGGAAGGATGCCTGATATTTAGAAAGTCGGCGCAAAAGGATTCGCCTCTAGTGCTGTCTGATTTCACCAGCGTCGTGCCAGAGAGGTCCCCAGCTCCAGGATCAGGGGTCGGAAAACCGCTTGATCCACTCTATCCCTTTTCACCCAGGGCCACCAGGTCTGGTCAGAAGCGTCCTGGTCGCGGAGGAGGCATGTGTATCATTCCAACAGCCTCCGAGACCTGAGACGGAAAAGCTGCAACTTCCCCGGCGAGGAGTCTCGCCCGTTTCGGACCTGCAAGGACCGGCTTCGACGTGTAGTCGCTGAACGGATAGAGTAGGGGAGACTGAATCCTCCCCGAGAGGGGAAGGGGAGGTGCAGGTGACTTAACAGCCGCAGAAGCACCACACACAGCCGGGACTCCTCCACCGGACCAGCCACGTCCTGGCGACGGCTAGTTCCCATTTAGAATAGGCGCCCTCTGCATCTAGCTGGCTGAGTCCCCAGGACTCCCTCCCCCAGCCCCTTCCTCTCCATGCCAAACCAACAGATTTCTGAGTGTGGAGATCTCTGCTCCACGGCCACACGCACGACCTGGGTGTCGGTGTTGGGTCAGAGGCTGCCCTTTGGGCCAGCGAATCTGCCCAGTGCGTTGCGCCTGGTTCATTGCAGCCTCCGATAAGGAGTCTGCCCCTAAGGAAAACTCCACGGCCCAACTTGTTCCCCAGCCTTGGCATCTCCAAATGCACGTACTCAGGTTCTGTACATAGCCGCTCATTTCCTACCCGCATCCCTAGGTGAAGAAAGAGGCAGCCGAGCCACTACTGGGCTAATGGGCGGAGAGGAGTCCCCAAGAGGAGCTGCCCTGCTCCCGGCTCCTGCAGGGGGCTTCCGCGACAAGAAAAGGAACAGAGAGGGCTTTGGGCAGGAGGTTTCAGAGTATTCAGACCCTTCACTTCGCGACTGATACACAGTGTGTACGTGGAAAGGCGGCTCTCTATTTCCGGGACTTACGGGGTATCTCTGCCCAGAACGGTCCACGC
The DNA here is from genome assembly GCA_022376925.1 of Tragulus kanchil. Classification (NCBI taxonomy): domain Eukaryota; kingdom Metazoa; phylum Chordata; class Mammalia; order Artiodactyla; family Tragulidae; genus Tragulus; species Tragulus kanchil. The sequence goes on along the minus strand of JAIOJX010000029.1, from coordinate 135,634,267 downwards.
GGGGTGTCCAGTCCCTGTAGGGAAATCAGACACAGCTGCACGCCCGGCTGGCAGGCCTCATGGTATATATCCATATATATATTTATGATTTCTAATTTTATTATAAAATAAAAGCAGAAATATTTCTTGAAGAACATTCACAGGAGGGCTTAACAGGGAGATGGCAAGTCCGCGGCTCCGCAGGCACGCGCTGCTCGGCGCACAGTCCCGGGAGGGAGAGCAAAGCGCGCGGCCGGGCGTCACCACGACAGCGGGGCTGGCGGCAAGGGGGCGCGCAGGGGCTTCTGCCTGCCCGCCATTCTCCTTCACTTAAGGTACCAGGTGCAAGACACCTGCAGCCCCGCTGAGCCTGGGGAGGGGCCTACTGGAGAACGCCCAGGTTCAAAGGCCTTGTCTTTTCTTTGCCCTTCCCACCCCAGGAAAGTGAGGAATGGGCGGAGGGCAAATAGACGGCCAAGCACAAGGAGAAAGGCTGTGGGGTACGCGAAGAGGAAACACAGAAAAACAGAGTAATAGAAATCTGTTGAAAGGTGGCAAGTCAGAGGCATAGATGGAAACAGAGATAGTTAAAAGGGGGAAAGCAGAAGAAGAAAGGAAAAGGAGAAAAGAGAAGGAAGGGGAAGGAAGAGGATGAAAGAGGAAGGAAGGCAAATGAAGAGAGAGAGAAAAGATGGGGAGAGTAGGAGAACGGCGTATAATTTATTCTCTTCCCTGGTTCAAGACCCAGTGCCTGCCTCAAAGGACCTCCCAAGCAACTTGTTGAAAATAAATCCCCAACAAAGACTAAACCAGAGAGCCATCCACCCTGCCCGCCGGAAGTTCTGCCCACTCAGTCTTCGGGTCTTTCAGTACCTGGTGGGCGCCCTCCGGACACGGTCCCTCTCAGATCCCCAGCGCCCAGCCCAGAAGGCCGGCGCGTCCGAGTCAGCGGGGCTCTAGGAGCCCAGGTCCACGAGGTTGGCCGACATGGGGTTGAGGATGGAGTCCTGCAGCCCGTGGTGATGCTGCAGGGGGTCCGCGCCGCCCCCGCCCGGCACGGGCACGGGCACAGCGCTGGGGCCCGGAGGGTGGCCCAGGCTGTGCAGGGACGGCAGCCCCGGGGGCGGCGGCGGGCTGAGCAGTAGCGCCGGGCTGGACGACGAGTGGTCTGGCGTCCCGACGGCCACGGCCCCCGCGGGTCTGCGTTCTGATTAAAAATAAAAGCAGAAATATTTCTTGAAGAACATTCACAGGAGGGCTTAACAGGGAGATGGCAAGTCCGCGGCTCCGCAGGCACGCGCTGCTCGGCGCACAGTCCCGGGAGGGAGAGCAAAGCGCGCGGCCGGGCGTCACCACGACAGCGGGGCTGGCGGCAAGGGGGCGCGCAGGGGCTTCTGCCTGCCCGCCATTCTCCTTCACTTAAGGTACCAGGTGCAAGACACCTGCAGCCCCGCTGAGCCTGGGGAGGGGCCTACTGGAGAACGCCCAGGTTCAAAGGCCTTGTCTTTTCTTTGCCCTTCCCACCCCAGGAAAGTGAGGAATGGGCGGAGGGCAAATAGACGGCCAAGCACAAGGAGAAAGGCTGTGGGGTACGCGAAGAGGAAACACAGAAAAACAGAGTAATAGAAATCTGTTGAAAGGTGGCAAGTCAGAGGCATAGATGGAAACAGAGATAGTTAAAAGGGGGAAAGCAGAAGAAGAAAGGAAAAGGAGAAAAGAGAAGGAAGGGGAAGGAAGAGGATGAAAGAGGAAGGAAGGCAAATGAAGAGAGAGAGAAAAGATGGGGAGAGTAGGAGAACGGCGTATAATTTATTCTCTTCCCTGGTTCAAGACCCAGTGCCTGCCTCAAAGGACCTCCCAAGCAACTTGTTGAAAATAAATCCCCAACAAAGACTAAACCAGAGAGCCATCCACCCTGCCCGCCGGAAGTTCTGCCCACTCAGTCTTCGGGTCTTTCAGTACCTGGTGGGCGCCCTCCGGACACGGTCCCTCTCAGATCCCCAGCGCCCAGCCCAGAAGGCCGGCGCGTCCGAGTCAGCGGGGCTCTAGGAGCCCAGGTCCACGAGGTTGGCCGACATGGGGTTGAGGATGGAGTCCTGCAGCCCGTGGTGATGCTGCAGGGGGTCCGCGCCGCCCCCGCCCGGCACGGGCACGGGCACAGCGCTGGGGCCCGGAGGGTGGCCCAGGCTGTGCAGGGACGGCAGCCCCGGGGGCGGCGGCGGGCTGAGCAGTAGCGCCGGGCTGGACGACGAGTGGTCTGGCGTCCCCGACGGCGTCTTCTCGTCCTCCGAGCTGCCTAGCACCGACTTGCCGCTGCCGTTCAACGACGCCGCCAGCGGGTTGTGGCTGTTGGAGTTGGAGTTCTCGCTGTTCTCCCTGCAAAGGCAGCGGCAAAGCGGCCAGGTCAGCGGCGAAACCGGGGCGCCTCGAGGCAGCATCGCCCAGAGCCTGAGTCACCGAGTATTGCTTGTGGCTCTTTTTGGTTTCTACCATTTTTCTCTGCCGGTCCTGGGCTTTCTTCAGACCAGATTTCTCTCTATATACCTTCTCCTCCTGTCTTCTCTATCTTCTCCACCCCTCCGGCTCTTAATCTCAGAACTATTTTTCTGTGATCCAGGGTGTCCGCCCTGCCGGCCTACCCCCCACGGAGCGGCTAACCTTTCTTTTCCAGAGTAAACGGGCAGGAGAGAAGGATTCAGTGGAGTGGTCTGGGAGAGGGACAGGGAGGAAGGGAAGATGCCTGGATTTTCAAATCGCTCCTGGCTCCTCAGGCCAGGGTTTGTTGTTGTGAAGAAATGGGACCAGGAAGGCCAGGAACCCTAGATTCGAGGCTGAGGGTCCACTTGAGGACCTGAGGTAAAGGAATCTTCTCTCCCTTTGCTTTCCTCTGCTTGAGGAAAATCCCTGTTGGAGGGACAGTTTCCTGGAGCTAAGGGTCTTTGGCCTCTAGTTCGAAATTGTCGGGCCTTCTTAGGGCTGCCCCTCTGGGGCCTAGGGACGGAGCCCTAAGGCTGCAGCACTCCCTTTCCTGGGAGACAGTGGAAGCCTGAAGCTGGAGGTGTGGAGGGCAGCTTCTGAAGAAGGCAGAAGGAAGAGCGTTGTTCATCTTCCACCCTACCGAAACCCAGACGGGCTTCTGCTCTCACCTGGGGCCTCGCCTGAGCACTTAATTCTTTAGGATTTCTGGATGCATGCCAGTCTGGAAGGAGGGGTCTTCAGGAGGGAGAGCCCACCTCCTGCCTGGCTTTTGACTAACAGCCCCTTGCCCAGAGTTGGAAATTTGAATTTTGGGGTAGGTTTTCTCTTTACTGGCTTCCCAGGGCCTTTTCTTTCTGTTTCCCTGAAAGGGGACTTCCCACAGGGCTGGCCGCTGAACCTGTACATCTGTGGATACCCCAACCTCATGGTCTTAGAGACCAGGGTCAGCTGGAAGCGCCCCTCGCCAGCTTGGGTTCCACCATTCAGTGCCCCCACTGCAACCCTGATCATCACTCTGGCCTGTACCCCGCAAACCCCAGGGGTCTTGTTTGGCTATCACGCTCAGGCTGGAGTCTGTTCCCATCGTTTCTCTCCCATCTCCCCCTCCAGATCTGGGGTTCTGAGAGGCCAAAGCCACAGGAGCCTCACGCTCAGCTGCAAAGGTTAGGTCAGGAAGGCCTGGTTTTCCCGAGGACAAGTGACTTCCAGCCCTTCTGCTGCTCTCAGTTCACCCTAGACCTACCGATGGACGTGCCAGAGAGGGTAGAGTCTGAGGAGAAACGAGCTAAGGGCCTGGCAATCCAGGGAAGGGCCGCAGAGTCCAAGAAGGCAGAAAAGGGGACATGTGTTTCTCTTCTCTCCCGGAGCTGACACTTCCTGGTCCTTTCAACGCGGGATAAAAGGCTTTCCCTACCAACCCCCTTATCCAGACAAGGAAAATTCGTGCAGGCCCCAAACATCCAGATCGTATCAGGCGAGTTCCAATCCCAGTGCTGACCCCTAATCCCCAGCCTGGTGCCCAGTGAGGCAGACGGGAAGTGCTGATGGATTCTCACGCAGTCTATAACCCGCTACCCCCATTCTGCTCGCCAGAACACTCGGCCCTCCGACCTTCGGAGGACATCAGGCCCTGCCGGCGGTGACCCCTTGCCAGGAATCCAGGCCTACTGTCTTGCCTTTGCCCCGAGGGTCGCTGCTTCTCCACTTCTGCTCACAAGCGACCCGAGAGTTAGCTGACGACTTCCCGATTGCTTTGCCCGCTTTGGACAAATTTCTGATCTGCTGGTCTCCCGCAAGCGCCGTCCGGGTCAGACCAGGCTGCAGCGGGGCTCTGGCTGGGACAAAGGGCCCCGTTCGGGCCTCTCCAGGGGCTAAGCGGACGCCCTGGGACCCCCTCCCTCGAGCCCCAGGGAAGCTGCAGCGGAAGCTCTACTTACTCGTACCTTTCCTTGGCCTCGGCTGCCCGGTCGCGCTGCCGCCGGTTCTTGAACCAGTTGCTGACCTGCGTGGTGGTGAGCCCCGTGGCCTCCGCCAGCTCGCGCTTCTCTCGGGGCGAGGGGTAGGGGTTGTGAGCGTACCACTCGCGCAGCACGCTGCGACTCTTTTCCTTGAAGCAGTAGCTGGTCTCTTCGCCGTCCCAGATGGAGCGCGGCAGCGGAAACTTGCGGCGCACGCGGTACTTGCCCACCGCGCCCAGCGGCCGGCCGCGCAGCTTCTCCGCCTCGATGTAGTGGGCCTTGAGCCACAGCTGCTGCAGCTTGGCGTGGTTGTGCGGCGAGAACTGGTGGCTCTCCAGGATCTTGTAGAGCTCGCGGAAGTTGCCGCGGTGGAAGGCCACCACCGCCTTGGCCTTGAGCACGCTTTCATTCTTGTGGAGATGCTCGCAGGCGGGCAGCGACCACAGGAAGCGGCCCAGCCGCTCGATGTTGCCGCCCTGCTGCAGCACCTCGCACACGCACGCCACTTGCTCCTGCGTGAAGCCGAAAGTGGGTAGCATGGACATGGTGCCGGCCGCTCCCGCGCCCGCTCGCGCGCGCCCTCAGCGCGCCGCGAGGTCCGGCATGGGCGCCTCCCCGCCGGACCGTCCCGGCCGAGAGGCGGGCTGGGGGCCCCCTGGCCTGGCGCTGGCTCCCGGCGAACTCCAGTACAGAGTCACTGCAGTCCGTCCCCGCGCCAGCCGCGGGTCCCGCGCCGCTCCGCGCCCCCGCCGGCCGCGCGCCTCGCCAGCGCCCTCGTCCCAGCCCAGGGGCCGCCCGCGGCGCCGCTCCGCATGCTCCGCGCCCTCCCGCCCTCCCGCCCGCCGCTCCCTCGTTCGCTTTTCGCTCTCTCCCTCCCGTCTAGCTCGCTCGCTGCTTTTTTAATAATATTATTCTAAGCGGGCATGAGGCGCGGCGGCCCGCGCCCTGATTGGTCTGGTTATCTGACCCGGGGCCTGCCCGCGCCAGACAATAGTCGGAGTCAAATTATTCGCCATGGAGACGCTGTCAGTCACTGGTAACCCGAACCCCGGCGGGCCGGGCGGCTCCCCCCTAAGCCGGCTCCGCTGACAGATCCCCGGGCTGGGCTCCGCGCAAAGCGGAGGGCGGCCCGAGACAGGAGCCGGAGGCTCTCCAAGAGCCTGGGAGGAGGTGCGGGCCGGGCAGGGGCTGGAGGCGGCGGTGATTGACGGGGCGGACGTCCAAGGAGCGAAGGAGGTGCTGCGCCGGGCGGCGCAGGGGGGCGGAGTGGAGACGCGCGGAGAAGAAAAGGGGTGGACCGAGGTGGGGAGGGAAGAGGGGAAAAGAGAAGGCGGAGGGCTGTTTAAGAGGGTGCCAGGAAGAAGGGGAGGGAGAGGGAGCCGCGAGGGGGAAGAAACTTTGGGCAGCTTTTCGGAAGGCCCCTCTGGATGTCCCCTGGGTCATCACGCCGCTCCCGAGGCCGCTGTTGGCCGGGTGAATTGGGCTCCGAAGCCGACCGGTGGGGTGGGAGAGTTTGGATGCGCTCAGGCGCCCCTCAAAGATTTGGCTTTTCCTGCTGACACTGCTCCACCCCCATCCTAGGAGCTCGGGACAAGGCCGGTCTGCGAGGGAAAGGGGGAGGGAGTTAGAGAGAGAAGTGAGGAAATTTGGCAGTGGCCAAAGGCAGACGCCTGAGAATCCACTTCTTGGAGGATCCCGCCTTTCCTCCTTCTCCTAACCGGGCCGGCTGCCCCGCGGCCGGTACCGCCCCGTGGAGTCTCCGCTCCCCGCTGGGCGGGGACTCAGACTTAACCCCACGGGTCCCACCTCCCGAAAAGCGCCCGGCACTTCCGTGTGGCCTCTACGGAAGTGAACTTCGGTGGGCAGCGCCGGTGGTCTGCCCACGGGGAGACCAGGGCAGGGACTCTTGCATGGTCGTGGCGCTTCCCCTGTGGGTGGTCGGAGAGGACCTAGTGGAGGCAAGATTCCCCCGCTTTCTGGCCTCTCGGCTCGGACTCGGCGGCTCTGGCCAACTCCAACAGGAGAACCAGGTCGCTGAGCTCCAGAACGAAGGGCTTGAAAAGGAAATCTTGCGTTTTGCTTCTTTGTCGGGGCTCGTGTGTCAGCGTGTGCTGCTAGGTCTCTGGGAGAAGTTCAGGCGAGTAGGTGGGAACGCTGGAGTGGAACACGGCGTGTTGTGGCTGTTTCTACGGTTTTGAAAAGCCCCTGGGTTAGCTCTGTCTCCAAGGTCCTTCTCCGCATCCAGCTCAGGACTGTGCAGCCTGTGTCTGGGTCACGCTTCTTGGTTCCTGCACCTTTAAATGTACTTGGAAGTTGGTGCTAGGAGCACTGGAAGATGGGGATCCTGAAGCCGGGTTCAGGTTTTGACTTTGCTTGGTGCTTCGGAGCACAGCACCTATTTGTTCCTCTAACCCTAAGCAACATTTCCCAAAGTTCCCTGCGTTCTAGCAGCCCTCTGGGGAATTGCCACGTCTCCCTAAGACTCTTGACTCTGGGCCTGTCCAGGTGTACCGAGACCACAGAGTGATCAACACATTTCCAAAATGGCGGCAGGGACAGCCCCCTGCAGAAAGTTCAGGTGGCAGGTTTAGAGCCTGCATCTGTCTGCTGGCAGAAGCCCTGCTGTGTCCAGGCCACTTTACCTAGAGTCCTGTGTGCTGCCACACAGGGTTCGCCCCAGAGGTGGACTTAGAGGATGAGGAAGTACATGCTCCCGGCTGCAGTGAGGTCCAGAGCCCACCTTGCTAGTCCCAAGAAAGGGCAACCTACTCTTTCCAGTAGCCCTTACTCAGCTATGGGTTCACTACTGGCACACAGGTCCCAGCTCTGGGAACAGCCTTCTTACATCTTGGCAAGATCAGGCAGTAGCTGTGGGGGCGCGCCCTGGTCTGCTGCAGGGGAGCGGGGGTGGGCAGTAACTTCCTGGTGCGAGACTTTGGGCCAGTTTATAGTCTGTACCACCTCTTATGAGGCCTTTGTGATCGTTTAGGTTTAGGCTGGAGTGAGTTTAAGAATACAGACCTTGATAAAGTGGGTAAACTGTACCCTCGGTCACAGAGTCCAGTGGGTACATGTCCCTCCCTGGACCCATGGAGCTTCCTTCGGGACTGGGTCCTGCCCAGGTTCAGCTAAGGCAGATTCCAGAACGAAGGGCTTGAAAAGGAAATCTTGCGTTTTGCTTCTTTGTCGGGGCTCGTGTGTCAGCGTGTGCTGCTAGGTCTCTGGGAGAAGTTCAGGCGAGTAGGTGGGAACGCTGGAGTGGAACACGGCGTGTTGTGGCTGTTTCTACGGTTTTGAAAAGCCCCTGGGTTAGCTCTGTCTCCAAGGTCCTTCTCCGCATCCAGCTCAGGACTGTGCAGCCTGTGTCTGGGTCACGCTTCTTGGTTCCTGCACCTTTAAATGTACTTGGAAGTTGGTGCTAGGAGCACTGGAAGATGGGGATCCTGAAGCCGGGTTCAGGTTTTGACTTTGCTTGGTGCTTCGGAGCACAGCACCTATTTGTTCCTCTAACCCTAAGCAACATTTCCCAAAGTTCCCTGCGTTCTAGCAGCCCTCTGGGGAATTGCCACGTCTCCCTAAGACTCTTGACTCTGGGCCTGTCCAGGTGTACCGAGACCACAGAGTGATCAACACATTTCCAAAATGGCGGCAGGGACAGCCCCCTGCAGAAAGTTCAGGTGGCAGGTTTAGAGCCTGCATCTGTCTGCTGGCAGAAGCCCTGCTGTGTCCAGGCCACTTTACCTAGAGTCCTGTGTGCTGCCACACAGGGTTCGCCCCAGAGGTGGACTTAGAGGATGAGGAAGTACATGCTCCCGGCTGCAGTGAGGTCCAGAGCCCACCTTGCTAGTCCCAAGAAAGGGCAACCTACTCTTTCCAGTAGCCCTTACTCAGCTATGGGTTCACTACTGGCACACAGGTCCCAGCTCTGGGAACAGCCTTCTTACATCTTGGCAAGATCAGGCAGTAGCTGTGGGGGCGCGCCCTGGTCTGCTGCAGGGGAGCGGGGGTGGGCAGTAACTTCCTGGTGCGAGACTTTGGGCCAGTTTATAGTCTGTACCACCTCTTATGAGGCCTTTGTGATCGTTTAGGTTTAGGCTGGAGTGAGTTTAAGAATACAGACCTTGATAAAGTGGGTAAACTGTACCCTCGGTCACAGAGTCCAGTGGGTACATGTCCCTCCCTGGACCCATGGAGCTTCCTTCGGGACTGGGTCCTGCCCAGGTTCAGCTAAGGCAGATTTTCTGGAGCTTCAGACTTATTGTTCCTTCTCAGTGTTGTCCTCTTTGAGGACGTTGGGTGCTGAGCATCAAGAGAACACACGTGGCCCCCGCCACCTTGGACCATACAGTGTCCACATGAAAAGAGTAAGCACAGAACATCTGTATCACCCTTACCCGTTGAATGCGTATATGTCCATATGCCCGTGGCTCTCCCTTTCCCCGTATTTGTAGGAAACCGCAAGTCTGGGCTCCTGTCTCTTGCTAGCAGCGGAAGCTGAGGTCCTGCCCTGAAAGAGTGTAGGAGCTCAGCTAGGGTCTCTTTACACGCTGCAGCCCCTCTCTGTCCAGCCCCCTTCCAGACAGCCTTTGCCCCACAGGAAGGAGCAACTGGCAGGCTCTGGGGTCCTTCAGGATTTGATGCCAGCCTGACCCTCTGGCAATCTCAGCCCCAGGTTCCTGGGCTCAAAGCAGCTGCTGGAGGGGCCTGAGGGTGCCAGACATCTTGGGGTTACCTCTCCCCACACACCCTCAATCCAAGGAATCTATATAATATGTGATCTATTCCTCCTCTAAGACACACTTGAGAGTCCTGCACAAACAGGAAAGGCTCTATAGCTGCGGAGGAGAAAGCTTTCGTAGAATTAGAGAAATTTAGGTCTTATTGAAATGTCTCTTTCACCTCCCAGGTAGACTGGAAGTCTGTGGGAGAGACTTTCTGGAAGGCAGCAGCTGATGTGGAGGGGTGTTCTTTCATGAGCCCACACTGATCAAATGCCCGTGCCCGACTCTTGGTCAGGGGCAGTCTGGGGCATGCGTGGGCCCAAAGTTAAAGCCCCTACAGTACCCCTTGCTGCAGGGGAGCGGGTGGGCAGTAACTTCCTGGTGCCAGACTTTGGGCCAGTTTATAGTCTGTACCACCTCTTATGAGGCCTTTGTGATCGTTTAGGTTTAGGCTGGAGTGAGTTTAAGAATACAGACCTTGATAAAGTGGGTAAACTGTACCCTCGGTCACAGAGTCCAGTGGGTACATGTCCCTCCCTGGACCCATGGAGCTTCCTTCGGGACTGGGTCCTGCCCAGGTTCAGCTAAGGCAGATTTTCTGGAGCTTCAGACTTATTGTTCCTTCTCAGTGTTGTCCTCTTTGAGGACGTTGGGTGCTGAGCATCAAGAGAACACACGTGGCCCCCGCCACCTTGGACCATACAGTGTCCACATGAAAAGAGTAAGCACAGAACATCTGTATCACCCTTACCCGTTGAATGCGTATATGTCCATATGCCCGTGGCTCTCCCTTTCCCCGTATTTGTAGGAAACCGCAAGTCTGGGCTCCTGTCTCTTGCTAGCAGCGGAAGCTGAGGTCCTGCCCTGAAAGAGTGTAGGAGCTCAGCTAGGGTCTCTTTACACGCTGCAGCCCCTCTCTGTCCAGCCCCCTTCCAGACAGCCTTTGCCCCACAGGAAGGAGCAACTGGCAGGCTCTGGGGTCCTTCAGGATTTGATGCCAGCCTGACCCTCTGGCAATCTCAGCCCCAGGTTCCTGGGCTCAAAGCAGCTGCTGGAGGGGCCTGAGGGTGCCAGACATCTTGGGGTTACCTCTCCCCACACACCCTCAATCCAAGGAATCTATATAATATGTGATCTATTCCTCCTCTAAGACACACTTGAGAGTCCTGCACAAACAGGAAAGGCTCTATAGCTGCGGAGGAGAAAGCTTTCGTAGAATTAGAGAAATTTAGGTCTTATTGAAATGTCTCTTTCACCTCCCAGGTAGACTGGAAGTCTGTGGGAGAGACTTTCTGGAAGGCAGCAGCTGATGTGGAGGGGTGTTCTTTCATGAGCCCACACTGATCAAATGCCCGTGCCCCGACTCTTGGTCAGGGGCAGTCTGGGGCTGAGCATCCACAGACCGCACCCATTGTCCATCCCAGGGCTAGTCCATGGCCAACTCCTGCGATTTTTGGAGAAAGGGAAAAAGTGAAAGAACCACCTCCCAAGGGCTCCCCTCATTTTGAGCTGGAGATTTTCGGAAAGAAGCGGGTGCTAAGAAGGAACTGCTAGCTGGCTATTTCCAAAGCCAGCAGAGAAGGCGGAAGGGGTTCGGTGCCAAACCCAAACCAGAAGACCAGAACTTTTCTCCTCTTCTGTTTTTCCAGCCTATGAAGACTGCACAAATCCCCTGGGCAGCCGGGGGCCCTGACGCCCCGCAGTGCTGCCTGTCTGGGCTGTCAGGGCTCGGGCTGGGGAAGCCGGGTGGGCGGGCCGCGGCACAGAGCCCTGCTTCAGCGCACACTCGCCCACACCTGGCCGCCTTCTTGGGCCTCGCTCGTGTTTCGTTGAAAGCGGGCTCCCACCGCCTCGCCTCCACCTGCCCTCTGCCGGTTGCCACCCCCAGCCCCGCCTCATCCCAAGTTCTTCTGTGCTGGCAGACGTTTGAGGCAGATCGGGGTCCGGGAATTCCGCTCGGACGCATCCTCCGTGTTTGAAGACGGTTCTCGCGGCGCCGCGAGTCCGGGAGCGGATGCAGGGCACTGGGCTTCGGGTGGCCGCCCTCGTGAAACTGCGCGAAACGGGGCGTCGCCTGCGCCGCACGTGACTGGCACGGCCCCGGGGTCCGAGGGCCCGGGCGGCAGGGTCCCAAGGGGTCCCGCTGCCCGCCCGCCCTGCGGGCCTTTTGCTCCGGATCCACGCGGCGGCCTGGAGCGCCCTCTCGAGCAAACGGTTTGGAGGCCCCGGGCTCACAGCGGATCTTGTTCAAACGAAAAAGGGGAGAACTTAGGGCTCGGAACAGGTCTGGAGGCCGGCAAACAAGGGCGGTCAGCCCGGGGCGGCGGCAGGGCCGAGCGGGGCTTGGGACGGGTCCCCACTTCTAGGGTGCAGCCCGCCTGCCTACGCCCGGCCCAGCTCGCGGCCTTCCGTCCCCGCCGCGGTGTGGGAGAGACTTTCTGGAAGGCAGCAGCTGATGTGGAGGGGTGTTCTTTCATGAGCCCACACTGATCAATGCCCGTGCCCGACTCTTGGTCAGGGGCAGTCTGGGCTGAGCATCCACAGACCGCACCATTGTCCATCCCAGGGCTAGTCCATGGCCAACTCCTGCGATTTTTGGAGAAAGGGAAAAAGTGAAAGAACCACCTCCCAAGGGCTCCCCTCATTTTGAGCTGGAGATTTTCGGAAAGAAGCGGGTGCTAAGAAGGAACTGCTAGCTGGCTATTTCCAAAGCCAGCAGAGAAGGCGGAAGGGGTTCGGTGCCAAACCCAAACCAGAAGACCAGAACTTTTCTCCTCTTCTGTTTTTCCAGCCTATGAAGACTGCACAAATCCCCTGGGCAGCCGGGGGCCCTGACGCCCCGCAGTGCTGCCTGTCTGGGCTGTCAGGGCTCGGGCTGGGGAAGCCGGGTGGGCGGGCCGCGGCACAGAGCCCTGCTTCAGCGCACACTCGCCCACACCTGGCCGCCTTCTTGGGCCTCGCTCGTGTTTCGTTGAAAGCGGGCTCCCACCGCCTCGCCTCCACCTGCCCTCTGCCGGTTGCCACCCCCAGCCCCGCCTCATCCCAAGTTCTTCTGTGCTGGCAGACGTTTGAGGCAGATCGGGGTCCGGGAATTCCGCTCGGACGCATCCTCCGTGTTTGAAGACGGTTCTCGCGGCGCCGCGAGTCCGGGAGCGGATGCAGGGCACTGGGCTTCGGGTGGCCGCCCTCGTGAAACTGCGCGAAACGGGGCGTCGCCTGCGCCGCACGTGACTGGCACGGCCCCGGGGTCCGAGGGCCCGGGCGGCAGGGTCCCAAGGGGTCCCCGCTGCCCGCCCGCCCTGCGGGCCTTTTGCTCCGGATCCACGCGGCGGCCTGGAGCGCCCTCTCGAGCAAACGGTTTGGAGGCCCCGGGCTCACAGCGGATCTTGTTCAAACGAAAAAGGGGAGAACTTAGGGCTCGGAACAGGTCTGGAGGCCGGCAAACAAGGGCGGTCAGCCCGGGGCGGCGGCAGGGCCGAGCGGGGCTTGGGACGGGTCCCCACTTCTAGGGTGCAGCCCGCCTGCCTACGCCCGGCCCAGCTCGCGGCCTTCCGTCCCCGCCCGCGGTCTCGGCTGGGTCCCGGAGCCCTTCCTACCCGCGCCGCGCTCCCTCCCGGGCTGGCAGGGGACCCGGGCCCCTTTGCCTGGGAAGGGGTTGGGGGGCTCGGGGCGTCGGGTGTCTGGGTGAGAGAGCCAGGCTCTCGCCCCTGGGGTCGGGAAGCCGCGGAAGCCGGCCGCCGGCTCTTTTTCGTTTAGCCGCGGAGGGCCGGCGCACCCCGGCCGTGCCTGCCACCGAGGCTGCCTGCGAGCGCCCCCACGCGGCAGGTCCCAGAGTCCGTGTGGAGGGTCGGTGCTCGGTTCCCGCAGGCCTCCCGCCGACCGCGGAGAGGGTGCCGGGAGGGCCGGCCGGTTCCTCGCAGCTCACCACCCCGCTGCACGAACCCGCCGATCGCGCCGGCGGAGGGCACGAGATGGGGGGCGCGTCCATGCAGCGCGCGCCCTGGAGAAAGACACACACCCATCCCGAGGGGCGCGAAGTTGCCAGAGTCTGATCTCACGATCCTTGGGGGACGGTCACCGGCTTTTCATCCTCGCGTGTACCCTCTGGAGACTCTGGATCTGCCTGGCACACAGTGGGAGCCCAGGAAATGTTCGACCGGATGCCTCAGTGACCAATGGGATTAGACTGACAGCAACAACTGGGAAGAACCAAGCCAATAAGAGTGGCCTTCTTCCTCCTGAGCTTTGCTCCCAGCTGCCTCTCGCCCTCCTTTCTTTGCAGGGGGAAGACTCAGAGATATGCCGGCTTTCTCCGGCCAGAAGTCCTGGGTAGTGCAGCCTCCGAAGGGCTGCCTAGAAGCTACAGACCCAACTTGCAGCTCTTAGAAATTCCTCATCTAACTGCCTCTAGCCGTACCAGGTTCCCTTGGGCTACAGGAAAGTTTTCTAGCAGATCTATTCTAATTTTTGTGGAGCTGCTGTCTTTAGTTGCATTTCCTTAGTTACCTTACAAAAATCCTCTGTAGGCAACGTGTAGATCAGGTTTCCTGTAAGAAGTGCTTTTTTTTTTTTTTTTTCTTCTTTCCATTACCTGTGAGAAATTCTATCCGAGAGTAGGGATTCCTGGCTTGGCACTTCTCTCTCCTGCAGTATCTATTTTTATTACCATTAATTACAATGCATCAGTCTCACTCATCAGTGATACCCCCTTCCCCTGGCTGGTGACTGCTCTTGGCTCTCTTGACTTGGGTAGTGCCTGGGCCAGAGGGCACTCCTGCCCGGCATAAGGCAGCCACACAGGAGTTTCCAGCAAGTTCTGCATTTGAAAAAGGAACCTGGAAAAAGCTACGATTGCTCTTAGCTTGGAAATCCAATACTGTATTTTGTTGTCTCTGTGAATTAAGGCTAAATTCAGGGGATATTTCTTATAGTAGAATGTGGGCTAATTCATTTATACACAGTGCTGTGAGAATGCTTTAATGAAGTAGGTGGAAACAAGATACAGTCCTGCGGCCCAAGGCAGGTAGCTCAGGGGAACCTGTGCGTGAAGCCGCTGCCAAGGGCCCAGGTCAATGGCAGCTTCAACTGGATGTCCTCTGGTAGCACTGTGGCATTCTGGTTTGGGATGGGTCCTCTGGGAATGACCATCTTCCAGCCATTCTCATGCAGTTGCACTGTCAGTAAATGCTCATGAAAGGGAAGGTGGGTTGTATGGGACAGAGGACATGGGCTTTGGCAGCCGACAGGCCTGGGTCCTTGGTCCAGACTCACCACTTTAGTGAGTCACTCCATTTTGTAGCCTTACTTTGCCCATGTGTGAAATGAGGATAAAAACCCAGCGCTTGCACACTAAAAGCATTCAGCATTTGCTTATTGAATACAGTTGCATTGGGGGTTGGAGATATAGTTTGCGCACATCTGGTCGGCAGTAGGTGCCTTACTCCATAATGGAGACTGCTGTTGTCATCGGGATGTGATGGAACGGTGTGTTAACACAATTGCATACGATCAGGGTGATTTCAGAAAGCACCTGACTTAAGTGTCAAAAGGCAGATTTAATTTCCAGGTGATCAGTATTATCAAGTCCCCCTTGTTTCCCAGACCTGGGTTAGGCCCTGCGAGAAGTGCTCAGGTATGTGACGGGAGATTCTGGAGAGGGGGGAAGGCAGGAGCTTGTACTTGTACACGTAAAGCTTCCTTGGTGTCTGCAGTTCACCATCCACAGCAGCCGTGGAGAGCGTGTGGACTTTGGTGTCAGGCTGCCCAGGTTAAATCCCGCCTTTGCCACTAAGTAACAGTGTGACCAAGGGTAAGCAGCTTAATCTTATGGAGTCGGTTTCCCAGTCTAGGGAGAATAAAAAGGAGGCATAACAAACACCTTTGTTCCCAGGGGTTGGGGAAGAAGAAATAGCTCCTATGTGAAAAGAGTAGGTTCCCCGTTCAGAGAGGAGCAGGAACACTGCAGCTGCCAGAAGGTTTTCCATGATCTTATGGCATTTCCAGGATGTTGGTCTCACTCAGACAATTCTCAAAGAAAAGATACCTGCGTACGGCTGTGACATCCCATCTTCCTCTGAGGCTGAGGCCCAGGCTTCTCCCCCTGTTGTGTTTGTTCTTGGCACTGAGTGCAAAGCAGAACTCACCGTGAAAGCTCCACAGGTGGGTGTGGATTGTGTGTCTGTGAGCTACAGTAAACAGAGTAGCTCCCCCCTTCTCCTTGATTCCTTCCTTGTCAGCCCCATGTGCCTTGAGATGGAGCCAGGAGGATCTGTTCCAGTGTCTTTGACGGGCAGAGTATCTTCTCTATGCAAAGCAGTATACTAATGCAGAGTGGCTGCCGTAATCCTAACATTTACAGAGGTAATATTAGCATTTACAGAGGAAGACAGAGTTCAGAGGTTAAGCAGCTTGACCCACAGGCTGGTAAGGAGCCTCTGCAATTTCAATTCTTAAGGCCCCAATGCATACTATCAGCTATAGCCTTCCTGCCTTTAGTTCCGTTTTTATTAGTAGAAGTTGTATTAGGAAGCATTGTGCTATCATCTTGGAACACCTCCACGAGTCTGGCATAATTAACTGATCCATTTTGCAGGTGGTGACACTGAGGCTCACTCAGTACAAGTCCAGCAGTTATGGCAGAGCTGAGTTCTTGAATCCAGGCTGTTTGTCTGCAGAGTCTATGGCTGATCCCCATCACGGAGTGCTTTTCCAGCAAACTCTCCTCCCTCATCGCCAAGCCTTTCTTTTCTCTGAGCTCATGTTCCCTAGGTACTCTCAGCTCCCAGAGCCTGGAGTTCCCTGCAGGTGTCAGGAAAATGGGCCTAGGCTCTAGGAAGAGCCAGCTCTACTTGCCTCAGGTTTCAGCCTCCAGGCCCTGGAGCTTGTGGCCTTTGCTCCCTGTCAGCCCCCGCAGGGCAGGAGACACCTGTGACCAGGGCGGGCTGTACAGGGCTAGCCTCAGCCGCCAGCTGGTGAAGTCTGGTATGTACTCACGGCCCCGTTATGCCTGGGGCTGAGTGCAAGCTCAGAAACACATTCAAACCAACAGAAGAAACAAAAGAATGAATTTCTTACAAGGATTTAGGGCCAGCACACAGATTCGAGGGCAGGGAACACCACTGTCCGTAAGAGGAACTAGACACTGGAAAATAGTTCCATACCAAGGCAGCCACTTTTCCTCCCTCTGGGTGGCCGAAGGGTCTCCTTTACTATGTCTGTCTGAGAATCTCTGTTCTGTTTGGGAAGAGCGGCTTTCTCTGTTTCTTCTCCCTTTAATATTTTCCTACCTCTTAAAGTGTTCCCAGTTCTGGGCACTCAGAGGCACTCCAAAGTCTCTATCTCCGTTCCAAATTTTTGAGAGAGAGAAAATGTCATAGGCTCATCTTGGGCTGGTTGATTCTCACTCCATCGTTGATGCTGTATGGGTACATGGGTGGGACTTTGTGGTGCCCCACCCCAATCCACAGGGACTGTGAACTGGGCCACGAGAAAATGAAGGTCTTGATGGGCTACTGTTCTAGTCTGCAATGGAATGCCCAAGTGTAGGGCCTGGTACATAGAGGCATTCAACAGATTAGTTCCTTTGCTTCCCCCTTCTCACTCCCTGATGCAGTGACTTTTTCAGTTCGTCCATCCTAGTGCTTATGTTCATCTATATCCCTCCAGCTCTCCAAAGTAAGAGAGTGAGATTTCTGGGAAAAGTCAAAATATGTAGAAGAATACAGAGTCCGTCGGTGCGCAATGGCCATATCAGGTGGCAACCATGGCTGTCCACTGCAGTCTTGCTGCAGAGAGGGAGTTGGTGCACGCAGTGTAGACTGAGACCCATGCAAACTGGGATGAAACTAATCTGAAGAGCAGTGGTTCTCAACTATGGGGATCAGAGACCCCACTGAAAATGTGAGAAAGTCCCCTTTCTGCATGCACGTACCCACAAAAGGTGGCATTCTACTGCAGGATGTCCAGTGTCTTGCACACACCTGAATCTGTGGTGTGTGCTGGCAAGGGCTGCTGGGGCCCAGCCAACCCCTGGAGGCCTTGTGCTTCCTTGGAGTTTCTATTAATAACACCGTTTGGGGGTCAAGGACAAAGCTTGCCTCTCCCTTAACAACCTTTAGCCTGACAAGCAAGAAGAGTGAAGAATCTTTGCTCTTACCCACCCCATCAAAGGGGTCTTCTTCTCATCAAGGGAAAGTACTGTTTTTAGCCTTTAGTAAACATGGGCAGTTTCCTCAGATACCAATTTCCCCCTCATAAAAGTTCAGAATGAACTGGATTGAAGAATTTCTCCCTTGCAGCCCTTGCCCATGTGTGGTCACAGACATGGTCCAACACCCAACAGGTGACTCGTCCCAGAAGAAGCTCAAAAAAGGATTTCGTTACTTTATCAATACTAGCTATTTTTTATCGAATGCTCATATGTATAGACCTGAAGCAAAGGGTTTTAAATGTGGGTTTTCATTGAATCTCCAGACAACTCCTATGAGGTGGATACTATTAATAGGCCCATCTGGTAGACCAGCTGGTAAAGAATCTGCCAGCAATGCAGGAGACCCCAGTTCGATTCCTGGGTCGGGAAGATCCCCTGGAGGAGGGCATGGCAACCCACTCCAGTATTCTTGCCTGGAGAATTCTGTGGACAGAGGAGCCTGGGGGGCAATGGTCCATAGGGTTGCAAAGACTGAGTGACTAACACTTTCACTTTCACAGATGATAAAGTGCTGTACTAATGATGCACAGGTTAAATTAATGCAGGGGTGGAGGAGGAGGTTGAACCAAGGCCTGCTCAGAGTTGGGGCCTACCCTGTATTACTACTCTGAGTAATATGCCTGTTCAGTTAATGTTGATACATGGTCCACGATTTGGCAGGAGCCAAAGGGAGGAAGGGGACTTGAAGATCCGCTGAGATGGCAGGTGGACTAATCAATGCCCGTGTGACTGAAGGCTGTGCAAGGGGATGACTCTCCCACCCCGTCCCTCCACCCTTCCTCCAGGTGGGTGGCAACCTGAGCTGGGAGGCAAGGACGAGCCAGTGCAACACCTTACTGGTGTTTTATTTCAGCGTTGGCTGGGGCAGGAGAGAAAGCGTCTCATTGAAAGAATTGGCTCATTCTGGAATGGAGATTCATTTCCGACTGCGCCGCCCTCCTGAGTCTCCTGAGCTGGCTGGTGTCGGGGGAGGATATTTTCATAGGGATGAACTGTTCGTGATCATTTCCTGCCACAAAGATCGCCCCCTCAGTGGTCAGGATGCCTGTTATCCAACACCTCCATCTGCTTCCAAACATATTCTAATGAAAATAAAGCCCCTCTAGGAAGAGCCCAGGGCTTCCCTGATGGCCCAGTGGTAAAGAATCCACCTGCCAATGCAGGAGATACAGGTTCGATCCCTGGGTCAAGAAGATTCCCAGGAGGAGGAAATGGCTACCCATTCCGGTATTCTTGCTTGGGAAATCCCATGGACAGAGAAGCCTGGTGGGCTACTGTCCACCAGATCTGAAGGAGTCAGACACGACTGAGCGACTAAACAAATCCCAATAAACAAGGAAGAGCCTGAACTTTGAGATGGAAGAACAGGCATAGTGTGCAACCCGCTCCCGCGCACATGGTGCAAGGGCTAGGAAGTATTTGGTTCAATTCAGGACAGATTGTTTCGAGTGTGTGGAAGTGGGCTGAGCACTGAGTTTCGGGTACAATGATATGAGACTTTTGCCTATGATCCTACCATTAAATAGTCACTTTCCGAAACATTTTCTGAAAATGCGAACTAATGGGTGCAGAGGATAGCATTCAAGGTGTCTGTGAACTTGGACGGAAACCTTAATTTTGACTAGTATTAATGCATGGGTGGAGGAGGAGGTTGAACCAAGGCCTGCTCAGAGTTGGGGCCTACCCTGTATTACTACTCTGAGTAATATGCCTGTTCAGTTAATGTTGATACATGGTCCACGATTTGGCAGGAGCCAAAGGGAGGAAGGGGACTTGAAGATCCGCTGAGATGGCAGGTGGACTAATCAATGCCCGTGTGACTGAAGGCTGTGCAAGGGGATGACTCTCCCACCCCGTCCCTCCACCCTTCCTCCAGGTGGGTGGCAACCTGAGCTGGGAGGCAAGGACGAGCCAGTGCAACACCTTACTGGTGTTTTATTTCAGCGTTGGCTGGGGCAGGAGAGAAAGCGTCTCATTGAAAGAATTGGCTCATTCTGGAATGGAGATTCATTTCCGACTGCGCCGCCCTCCTGAGTCTCCTGAGCTGGCTGGTGTCGGGGGAGGATATTTTCATAGGGATGAACTGTTCGTGATCATTTCCTGCCACAAAGATCGCCCCCTCAGTGGTCAGGATGCCTGTTATCCAACACCTCCATCTGCTTCCAAACATATTCTAATGAAAATAAAGCCCCTCTAGGAAGAGCCCAGGGCTTCCCTGATGGCCCAGTGGTAAAGAATCCACCTGCCAATGCAGGAGATACAGGTTCGATCCCTGGGTCAAGAAGATTCCCAGGAGGAGGAAATGGCTACCCATTCCGGTATTCTTGCTTGGGAAATCCCATGGACAGAGAAGCCTGGTGGGCTACTGTCCACCAGATCTGAAGGAGTCAGACACGACTGAGCGACTAAACAAATCCCAATAAACAAGGAAGAGCCTGAACTTTGAGATGGAAGAACAGGCATAGTGTGCAACCCGCTCCCGCGCACATGGTGCAAGGGCTAGGAAGTATTTGGTTCAATTCAGGACAGATTGTTTCGAGTGTGTGGAAGTGGGCTGAGCACTGAGTTTCGGGTACAATGATATGAGACTTTTGCCTATGATCCTACCATTAAATAGTCACTTTCCGAAACATTTTCTGAAAATGCGAACTAATGGGTGCAGAGGATAGCATTCAAGGTGTCTGTGAACTTGGATGGGAAAAAAACCTTAATTTTGACTAGACTTTAGCCAAAATTTAACAGCTCCAAGAATACAGGTTTCAACCATGGCAGTACTAGGCGATACCCATGACTTCTTTATTTTCCTTTTTCTTTGTTTATTTTTACTTGAAAGACAATTGTTTTACAATGTTGTATTGGTTTCTGCCAAACATCAACATGAATCAACCATAGATATTCTTATGTTCCCTCCCTCTTCAACCTGCCTCCCACCTCCCACCCCATCCCACCCTCTCTGGGTTGTCACAGGGCACCCGTGTGCACTCTCTGAGTCACATAGCAAGTCATGTGACTTCTTCACCAGCAGAAGCCACAGATATTTTTCTGTCACAATTGGTAGAGGCACCTTGAAATACTTATGCTCATCACTACTTTGGAATTATGGTACTGATCAGATCTACTGCTAGATTTGCACTTTAAAATTTTAATAGGGCTTCCCTGGTGGTATCGTGGATAAGAATCTGCCTGCCAATGCGAGGGACGTGGGTTCAATCCCTGGTTCAGGAAGACCTGATATGCCATGGAACAAATCAGCACATGGGCCACAAATACTAAGTCTATATGCTGCAACTATTGAAGTTCATGAGCCTAGAGCCTGTGTTTTACAACAAGGAAAATCACTGCAATGAGAAGCCAGTGCAATGCAAAGAAGAGTAGCTTCCACTCTCCACAACTAGAGAAAGCTTGTGCAGGGCAACAAAGACCTAGTGCAACCAAAAAAAAAAAAAAAAGAAAAAAACCGCTGTTAATAGAGACGTGCTACTTCACTGTGGGATTTCCTTGTAGCTCATCTGGTAAAGAGTCCATCTTCAGTGCAGGAGACTCCAGCTCAATTCCTGGGTCAGGAAGATCCCCTGGCGAAGGGACAGGCTCCCTGCTCCAGGATTGTAGGGCTTGCCTGGTGGCTCACATGGTAGAGAATCCACTTGCAGTGTGGGAGAGTTGGGCTCGTTCCCTGAGTTGGGAAAATACTCTGGAGAGGGGAAGGGCTACCCACTCCAGTGTTCTTGCCTGGAGAATTCCATGGCTCGTCCATGGGTCACAAAGAGTCAGACACGACTGAGCAACTTCACTTTCACTGTACCACTCTAAGGTTTATTTTTATAATTTTACTTCAATACAACTGGTTTTCTTTGCAATCACAAGTATTATATGTATTACAAAATATTATTCTGAGAAGGAGTGTGTATTGCCCACCATCTGCCACAAAATTGGCCCCGTGTGAAATTGATGTATATTTAGGGCTCCTCCCTTCAGTACAGGGTTTCCTTGGTGGCTCAGTGGTAAAGAATCCACCTGCAATGTAGGGGACCCAGGTTTGATCTCTGGGTCTGGAAGATCCACTGGAGAAGAAAATGGCAACACACTCTGGTATTCTTGCTTTGGGAAAACCATAGATAGAGGAGCCTGCAAGAGTCAGACACAACATAGCAACTAAACCACCCCATTTCAGTATAGAATTGCAGCAGTTTTGAAGAAGAGTTACTTCTTTATCTTTCTTCTATTCAAAGAGACCCTTGCCAATGGTCAGGGAGAAAGAGAAACAACCTGGGGAACCTTAAGAGGTCTTGGCATGTTTAGGTCTCAGCTTTCCATCTATAAAATGGGGTGGCCAAGCCCGCCAACAGGAGGTGCTCTTTCCTCACTGCCAACTGGCGAGGAGGTTGGCAGAGCCCTTCAAGCTTCAGGAGCCTGGATTTGACATGGCTGGACGCGGGGCCTGGCACAGTGGCTTCATAAAGTCAGCTGGCATCCCTGCATGCCAGGATGAAAATAGCTTTTTTTTTTTTTTTTAATTTGGGATCCAAGATGCTGAGTCACTGGCCAGGCCAGAAGAGTAATTCTTGTTGTAAAACAGTCCAAGAGGCCCCTTCCCTGATCCCTGCCCAGCAAGCTAGACCTCAACACAGTTTTTGTTCTGAGGGGCTGCTTCCAGAGGGTGTGGGTGGGGCTTCACAAACTGGTTCCAGGAGGAAAGCCCAGGTTTCAGAGTTTCCTAGGGGTGAGCCCAAGGCTGGCCCTTGTCCTGGGGTTGCCACCCATTCATTTTATCCAGAGTCTATGTTATTCCTAAAGTCTTGTGTGCTCAGCAACAGGCTCCCTCTTGGGGACCTTGAAGGGGAAGGCAGTTCCTGACAATGAGGTGGAGTGGGAGGCCAGCACGTACAGGGCACCTCCCAGAAGAGCTTGGTCATGTGCCCCCAGGAAGGCCAGGATGAGAGTCCTGGAGGGAGTAGAGTATGCTAAGTGAAGGAGCAAAGAGTTGGCAAAGACGCAGAAGGCATGGGGCGAGGCAATCTAGGGTGGGGTGTCAGCCTGAGCACAGAAGCACCAGGCATTTTGACGGGTGGTGAGGGGACCGGGACTGAAGTAAAAGACACATATTGGAACAGCACAGGCTGTGGGAGGAAGGGTGTGGATTATGAACGACTGGATATTCCCTGAAGTTGTTTTGAGCAGGAGAGTTGAAGCCTGTGTTGCAGGCTTGCAAAGAAGGACAGGACTCCAGGTTTCTGCATCCAGGCCCTAAGTGATTCCTGAGTTATGGCTCTCTTCTCTTTCTAAAAGGGGCTTCCCAGGTGGCATTAGTGGTAAAGAATCGCCTGCCAACGCAGGAGACACAGGAGCCTCGGGTTCAGTCCCTGGGAAGATCCCCTGGAGGAGGGCATGGCAACCCACTCCAATATTCTTGCTGGAGAATCCCGTGGACAGAGGAGTCTGGTGGGCTACAGTCCATAGGGTCACAAAGAGCTGGACATGACTGAAGCAACTTAGCACACGTGCGTCTTTCTAAATGTAGCAACCTTCCATCCATCCTTTGATTAGTTATCCATCCATCCAATAATTACCCACCCATCCACTCATTCGCTTATCCTCCCCTCCCCACTCACTAGGCTAGAGACTGTGTTCTCTGCTGTATTCCTGGTTTCTAGAGTAGTTCCTGGCACATAGTAGATCCTCAACAAATATTTTCGAACAAATTAACCCCCCTGAACATTCACTTCACTGTTCATATTTTGCACAGGATACTCTCCTGCAAGAATATGGAGTCCTATTGTCCCTGCTTATCACTGAAACTATATCTGTTGTGTTTTCTTTTTTTTTTTTAAAGATGAATCCTTATTTGTATGTTTTTAAAAATATTTGTTTATTTATTTGGTTGCTCTGAGTCTTAGTTCTGACATGCAGGATCTTCGATCTTTGTTGTGGCATGTGGGGTCTTTAGTTGTAGCATGTGGGATCTAGTTCCCGCATGACTAGGGATCAAACATGGTTCACCTGTGTTTGGAGCAGAGAGTGGCCTGCCTCTCGGCCACCAAGAAAGTCCCACATCTGGGATTCTTAGTTGGATGCCCTGCTTTACCAACAGAGTCTCAGAGAGTCCCTTTTTCCTTGAGTGCAGCCAAGCACCCTGAACTGCATGATCAGAGACCTGGATGCTGGCCTCACAATCTATAGAGGGGAGGTGCACAGGCACTACCGTTCCTTCTGATTCCTTGGTATGACGAACTGGAGCTACGAGACCTTTGTGATTCTCCAGATTCTGATGGGCTATGGTTTCACAACCTTAACTCATCCCACTGTAGGGCAAGTTCAACCATGTTAAAAACTGCTTGAATTCAGCCAAAAGGAAGTTTCCGGAGCCAGTGATTTAAGGTATATTTCTTGGCAACACAGAGATGCCCTAGCAGAACGGCTAACCCTTCCTCAGCCCTAGGAATCAGTTCTCTTCTGATAGGCCCATTATGAATGCATTACCCCCTTCATCATAAGGAGGATCCAGGAGTGCCCAAGAAAGCCGACTTAATTACTTCGAGATTACGTTACTTTCCTGATTAAGTCACTTAATAAATGACCACATCAAGTAGCCTGAAGCAAGGCGTTTCCTGAGAGGACCTAAATTACTTTTAATTTTCAGGGCTGTGTGTTTTCCTTTTGCAGCCTGGAGCGGCCGTGCCCAGCTTGCCATCTGAGAAACATTTCTTCAAGGTGTCAAAAGGACGTGTCATGCATTTGGAATGAGGACTAAATTAAAAGGCCATACAACACATGGTTCTATAAATAGTGGGGCCGTTTCCAGTATAAACTGCCCATTTGGCAGTCTTGAGCAGAAACAACGTGTAGTGGGACACTTGCTTGACATTTACACCCCCACCAGCACATACATAAACAGGTATACACACATGTACGTATATATGCGTAGGCACACACAGTCAGGAGCGGACGAGTAGGGCCCCTGCAATACAACCTAGCAATTAGCCACCTGGAGTTTGTTTCTGCAGAAAAGAGGGAATGTCGCTGACTGCTAACTTGGCGTCTAGTTTTCATACCTGTTCTGAGAACGGCCCTGCAAGTCTGGTCTCCTTGCCTTTTTTTTTTTTTTTTTTTTTGGGCGAGGATCGGGCTGGGGAGAGGAGTGGGCGGGCCACTTCCATTGGTCTTTCATTTCTCCATTTTCATCCATCTTTGTTCCTTGGTTCCTGCGGGCCTCCCATCGCGGTGGCGTCTGTCGTCACAGAGCGCAGGCTCTGGGCGCATGCGCTCCAGAGCTCCAGCTTGGTGATTGGACACATCAGTCCAGCCGCTCCTCGGCACGTGGGATCTTCCCAGGCCAGGGATCGAACCGGCGCCCCTTGCACTGCAAGGCGGCGTCCTTATCCACTGGACCACCAGGGGAAGCCCTCTCCTTGCCTTTTGAGAGAGAGACTTGAGCTTTGTTATGAACTGATACAGCATGTTCTGTTCCTTAACTTGGAGCTTCCCAGGTAGTGCCAGTGGAAGAGAACCCGCCTGCCAATGCAGGAGACGTAAGAGACTTGAGTTTGATCCTTGGGTCGGGAAGATGCCTTGCAGGAGGGCATGGCAATGCACTTCAGTATTCTTGCCTGAAGAAGCCCATGGGTTGAGGAACCTGACGGGCTACAGTCCATAGGGTCGTAAAGAATCAGACACAGCTGAAGTGATTTAGCGTGTGCACAAACACACACACACACACACACACACACACATTCCTTAACTCAGAGGTGAATGGAAATTTTGAGTAATTTCATCCAACTGCCTCCATTCTAAAATGAGGGAGACTTCCCTGGTGACCCCGTGGCTAGGACTCTGTGATCCCAATGCAGGGGGTGCAGGTTCAATCCCTGGTCAGAGAACTAGATCCCACATGTAGCAACTAAAGATTCTGCATGCCTCGACTAAGACCCAACGCAGCCAAATAAATAAATAAAGCACATTTTTAAAAATAAACAAAATGAGGACACCAGTGCCCAAAGAGGTCTGGGGGCTTGCCCAGAGACATACATCCAGAGGGAGCCACAGCCAGTAAAAGGACCAAGGTTTCTTGGTTGTCTGTCCCACATAGCCCTACTCTCTGAAGGTTTGAAGCTATCATTTACATTAGCGAGCAAAATGGCTGTCCTTGTCACTCTATTTCTGCTCTGCAGCCAATCACACAGCAAGAATACTCTGGTAGCTAGTTCTCCCAGAATTTACTCCCCCACCCCCACCTCCCTGCCCCGAATCTCTCCTCAAAGAATTCATGCCCTGTTTTGTAGCCTTTCTGGCACTCAATCTGGGCTGGCCCTTTTCAGCACTGGAGTCAATGCAAGTAACACTCTGTAGCTTTGAGGCCAGGCCATTGACAGTTTTGCAGCTTCCGCCTTGGACTCCAGAAGCGCATGATGTGGAGAAAGTTGCTACCATGTAAGAAGTCCCCTGCTGTGAGACCGCCATGCTGTGCAGGAGCCCAGACAACCCCATGGCAAGAGTGCGTGGAGGTGTCCTCTAGCTGTTCCTACCATCTGGGCCTGAGCACCTGACACACACATGGCTGGTCAAGCCTTGAGACGATGGCAGCACCTGCGGCCATGGGAAGGCCACTGCAGGAGAGACCCGAAAGAAGTGCTTCCCCACCGAGCCCAGAAACCATGAGAAATGGCAATAAGTTGTTATTTGAAGCCCCTGCGTTTTGGGGGTAGTTTGCTCTGCAGCAATAAAGAAACTAAAAGGAACAGGTGCAGTGTTTTTTTCAGCTCTGCCAGCTGCTGTCAGGGCCTCCTTTGCCTCATCCCTTCTGTCCAGTCTCCCTCTCCCTCGCCCTGAAGTTATCCCACCTCAGACAAGCCACAAGGCAGATAATGGAGAGCAGGCTGCCTTGGCCATTGATTTCACCCCGGGGAGAACAGTGCTGCTGCTGGCGGAGGGGTCCCAGCTGCTCACAGCGTGTTCTGAAGCTCTGGGCTCTGGAGACGCTGCTGGCATTCCTCCTGCCTCACGCAGTATGACAGCATTTCCAGTACCTGACCGGAACTCACAGATAGTTTAACTCTCCTATTTGTAGTTTTTAATCTAGCCTTGGACGTTTGTGGTTTTTTTTTTTTTTTTGCTTGCTCTTCATTGAAAAGTGTTACTCTTTTTGTCTAGTTAAACTCTCACTAGATGGGAGTCAGCCCTTCCAAGACAAATGAGGCTGAAAGACTTCAACTCTCAACCTAGGAATGAGCCAACTTCTGGGAAGAGAGAAACCCCTCCAGCACTCCTGGGCCTTTCCCCCAGACTTGGCAATAGGCTCCATCCATCTCTCCCTAGCCCCATGGGGCTGAGGGACCATCCAGGGATGAATGGGCTGTAGTGGACCTCCAGAAAGCCGGGGTATGGGGATGAAAGAGCAAGGTGGGTTTTCAAAAAGCTAGACCTAAACAAAATGATTTCTGGGCACCCACTGTTGCCAAAAAGCACTGGGTGCTTTCCTCCTTGGGTGATTTACTGAAACTCAGATCCGAGAACTCCATCTCTTCTCTAGCGCCTAGACAACTATCATCACTTGGACACAAAGAGACTGAGGCTCAGAGAGGCGGCCAGAGCCTGAGAAGGACTTCCCCATCCCCACATCACCTGTAGGGCTGCCTGATTTAGCAAATACAAAGGCAGGACACCCAGTTAAACTTGAATTTCAGATAAACAACAAAGAGGTTTTAGTATAAGTACCCCTCCATGCATTACTTGGGTTATAACTATGTGAATCAATGATCCAATATTACTTGAAATTAAAATTTAGCTGAGTACTCCTTGTTTTACCTGGAAATTCTATGTATGAGTCTCTGGGTAATTCTTCATTTGAACAAAGGGATCTGCTACAGAGGAAAGTATGTTTACAAGTTACTTTTATTAATTCACTTGATTAAAAAAAATTTCACTCCCAGCAAGCCACAAGGCAGATAATGGAGAGCAGGCTGCCTTGGCCATTGATTTCACCCCGGGGAGAACAGTGCTGCTGCTGGCGGAGGGGTCCCAGCTGCTCACAGCGTGTTCTGAAGCTCTGGGCTCTGGAGACGCTGCTGGCATTCCTCCTGCCTCACGCAGTATGACAGCATTTCCAGTACCTGACCGGAACTCACAGATAGTTTAACTCTCCTATTTGTAGTTTTTAATCTAGCCTTGGACGTTTGTGGTTTTTTTTTTTTTTGCTTGCTCTTCATTGAAAAGTGTTACTCTTTTTGTCTAGTTAAACTCTCACTAGATGGGAGTCAGCCCTTCCAAGACAAATGAGGCTGAAAGACTTCAACTCTCAACCTAGGAATGAGCCAACTTCTGGGAAGAGAGAAACCCCTCCAGCACTCCTGGGCCTTTCCCCCAGACTTGGCAATAGGCTCCATCCATCTCTCCCTAGCCCCATGGGGCTGAGGGACCATCCAGGGATGAATGGGCTGTAGTGGACCTCCAGAAAGCCGGGGTATGGGGATGAAAGAGCAAGGTGGGTTTTCAAAAAGCTAGACCTAAACAAAATGATTTCTGGGCACCCACTGTTGCCAAAAAGCACTGGGTGCTTTCCTCCTTGGGTGATTTACTGAAACTCAGATCCGAGAACTCCATCTCTTCTCTAGCGCCTAGACAACTATCATCACTTGGACACAAAGAGACTGAGGCTCAGAGAGGCGGCCAGAGCCTGAGAAGGACTTCCCCATCCCCACATCACCTGTAGGGCTGCCTGATTTAGCAAATACAAAGGCAGGACACCCAGTTAAACTTGAATTTCAGATAAACAACAAAGAGGTTTTAGTATAAGTACCCCTCCATGCATTACTTGGGTTATAACTATGTGAATCAATGATCCAATATTACTTGAAATTAAAATTTAGCTGAGTACTCCTTGTTTTACCTGGAAATTCTATGTATGAGTCTCTGGGTAATTCTTCATTTGAACAAAGGGATCTGCTACAGAGGAAAGTATGTTTACAAGTTACTGATTTAGATTAATTCACTTGATTATTTTCCAAGGAAACACAGGGAGGAAAATGATTTTTCCAGCTCCCCCGGGGAGCCAGCCATGAGTCAGGCTGGGAGCTTTTGTTCCAAAGATACCTTCTCAATGAGACTGTCCCGGATTGCCTGTTTAAAATTGTACACCCCCACTCCTACCTGGTGGGGACATTTCCTGTTGTATTTTTCCTCTATATTCTATATTCTCTGCTTTATTTATTTATTTTATCGTCTCTCTCTGCCTACTAGAATGTAAGCTGCCCGATGGCAAGGGTCTCACTCGTGTATTTCACGTCTGTATGCCCAGGTCTGTATCCCCAAGTGCCTGGCAGTTGTTGGCTTCCAGTAAACATTTGTTGAATGGATGAATGAGGGAATCCGAGATGCCTGGCTTATAGCCGGATGCTCTTCTCTCTGAAGCCCTCTGCTTTCCCTGTCATCTCTTTGCTGCCCTGAAGACTCCCTGGAGCCAGGGAATTAATGCAACAGCTGCTTCTGGGGGACTGTGTGAGGATGCATGTTAGGGGTGGGCTTGGTGAGGGCTGCCTTCGAGCTGTGCCCTGAAATCCTAGCTACTCTTGCCGTCCTGCTGGGTGTCCGCAGGTGCCGGTGTCAGGCAGGAGAGCAAGCTGAAGGCCTCCCAGGAGGGGAGAAGGGTGTGACTAGGGCACAGGGGGGGCCACTTTCTGCCATGATGAGAATTAGCCCCACACATTGCCTTTTCTCAGTAGCGCTGACTTCTGCTCAGAGCAGAGAGGCAAAGGTTTTCCAAAAGAGGTCTGGACTAGAGTAACCCAGTGCGGCAGAGGGATGGAGTGTGATGGGGAACTGCCCTTTCCATCTCATGCTTGCAAATCACTGCTGACCTGGTACCCACACAAGTGGGGGAACTGATCCAGCCCCTCAGCTTCCCTGGCTGGATTCCAAGCACCCCTATGGAACCTCAGAACTACTGAATCTGGATGAAGGTTCATCTCACAGAGCGATCTCATGGTGACGTGGAATGGATGGATCAGCGAAAGAACTCCCCCTGCACTACCCCCCGCCCCAATTACCAAAGACATATCTCAAAGCCCCAGTCCAGCTGGGGCAATGTCTTGCTTCAGAAAAAGAATGTCCTATACTTCTGTCAAGTCTTTGATTTTGTAAAAACAGTAAGATTCTGGAGGAGATAAGCAAAAGGAAATTATATATAACTGGAGCTCAAGGGACCTAGGAGGGCTTATGATCAGACTCTGTTTACTGATAAGGAAATGAAGGCAGGAGAGGCAGGGATGGGCGTGGTTCCTCTCATCACTTGGAAGAGGTGGGGGTGGAGGTGGTGAGCCAGAGCCAGGCTCCCTTGCCCGCATCTTGACACATCTAGAAGTGAATGCTGTTGACTCTGAAAATGGGTCTCAAAGGGTCAGGTCTACTGTTTGGGGAGTTCAACAGCTCGAAGGGCTTAGGTTGTTTCAAAATGGAGTTCTCTAGGGTTTCTGGTGCTGGTTTCTCCAGGCAGGGAAAAGAGGCGGAGCCCTGTTGCAAAAGTGGCTGTGGGCTGTGGGATTTATTTGCTCTTTTCCTATGGTCCTGGGCAGACCTTGCTAAATGACGAGATATGCGGCTTCCAGGAGCCTCCATTCCCTAGCTTGATGGGTAGCTGTGAGGTTTTGGGTGAGCACCTGGCATGTCAAAGGGAGTGAGGGGTGTGAGATCAGGGGGGCACAGTCAAGGAGGGCCAGTGGGAAGAAGAGGATCCATGAAGTTTCCTCCACAGATGGGGCTGGGGCACTGGAGAGGGGGAGAAGCTTGGCCAGGGTCCCACAGCTAGAGAGTCTCACACTCTTTCTTGGCTTCCCCTCCTGGACTCAGCGAACAGCAGAGCAGCATCCTCTCTTTACTGACTCCCTGTGAAGGCCGACTGCCATGCTAATCATGTATTAGCTTGCATAGAATTCCAACAATAATATGAGCAATAACTTGTGGCTTGGTTGCTAAGTTGTGTCTGACTCTTTGTGACCCCTTGGACTGCAGCACACCAAACTCCTCTATCCTCCATTATCTCCTGGAGTTTGCTCAAATTCATGTCTAGGGCTTCCCTGCTGGTCCAGTGGGTGGAGAGTCTGCATTTCAGTGCAAGGGGCACCAGTTCGATCCCTGGCCTGGGAAGATTCCACGTGCCTCAGAGTGGCTGGACTGGTGTGTCCAATTACCAGTCAGCGCTCTGGAGCGAATGTGCCCAGAGCCAGTGCTCTGCAACAGGAGAGGGCGCTGCAATGGGAGGCCCACACAGGCTGAAGAATAAAAGATGGATGAAAATAAATATAAAAATAAAAGAGGCATGATAGGGGAGAAAAAAGG
Source organism: Tragulus kanchil (assembly GCA_022376925.1). Classification (NCBI taxonomy): domain Eukaryota; kingdom Metazoa; phylum Chordata; class Mammalia; order Artiodactyla; family Tragulidae; genus Tragulus; species Tragulus kanchil. Next base: position 135,603,599 of record JAIOJX010000029.1, on the reverse strand, counting down.
AAATTTTTCAACAGAAAAAATCATGTCTGTTGAGTCAGTGATGTCATCTAACCATCTCATCCTCTGCTTCCCCCTTTTCCTTTGGCCTCCAATCTTTCCCAGCATCAGGGTCTTTTCAAATGGGTCATCACTTTGCATCAGGTGGCCACCGTATTGGAGCTTCAGCTTCAGTGTCAGTCCTTCCAGTGAATATTCAGGGTTGATTTCCTTCAGGATTGACTGGTTTGATTTCCTTGCAGTCCAAGGGACTCTCAAGCACCACAGTTTGAAAGTGTCAAAACAAAACTCAGGTGCGACTTATTCCCATTTAATCAATAAGGGAATAGAGATCAAGTCTCATGCGCAGAGTCACACAGCAAGGAAACTGCAGAGGAAGAAGGAAATGCCTTGGTGCATAACATCACTTCTGTGGGAAGGGCTCTGCCTCACTGTGTGGTGAATGTGGAGGCCAGAGAACCCTACATTTTTGCCCTCTGTTGCTTAAGGACCCAGCTGCGCCTTGTGCAAGCTTTCCCAACCCCCAGCCTTACTGGATTAACATGCCAACAGATGCCTCTTCAGCTTTGCAACCAGGGTTCTGATTTATTTTGTGAATAATTCTATTTATCGGGAGCCTCATTAACACATTCCGTGAGTACCCAGATTACAAAGTTTATAAAGAATTGTTTTCTTAATTGAAACATGTCAGGAGATTACAGGTGAGAGGCAGTTAATTATCTTCCCTTTCCAAATGGAAACTGACCTTAATTGTGAAATATTAATCCACATGTTTTATGCATTACACAAACCCCCCATTTTTGACATGGAGAGCAAGGAAGGTAGATCTGAGGTTACATAATTGTTTTTAATGTAAGTGCACTGGTTAATTAATACTTACAAAAAACCTGAGGATTTTCAGGAAACTTACAATTACAATCAATTTAAATGTACGGCTACATTAATATGGTGACAAGTCCAATAATAAAACTTAAATGATTGCAGGCGAGTGCTGAACAGATGTGTGAATAGGCATGCAGGCTCTGGGTTGCGTATTGGATGGAACTGAAAAGCAGAGCAGTCAAAGACCTCCCAACTATGGGGCCTCGGCCTCGGGCTCCAGCCTTAGCCCCCACCCCTGTGGTATGATTGTAGAGCTGACCCCTGAAACAGGCCACAGACAAATCTGCTGTCTGTATTTGGATCAATACATAACACACACATCAGGCACTGGTGTCCTTATTTTGTTTTTCCCCTTAGTTATCAAAGAGAATTATTTCTTGGCACCAAGCAAGTGGGCACCTCTCAGACTTTTTGTTAGAGTCCTCCTCTTAAACTTTGGTCAGAGGAGTCCAAGGAACACACTGGAGCAGAGAAGACCACTGGAACTGCTCCTTCTCGTCCTCTTCTTGGCTCCGTGGCCACCTTCCTGCAGATAATCCATTCACGTATCAGTCATCAGATGCCAGGGAGGAGAATGAGACCTCCACAGGGAACCAGGGATGTCCTTGTCCCTTCCTGCTGCCCCCGTGTCTGTTCCTGCCTCTGACCGGTTGGCTGAAGCTAATCGATTCAGATGTCCACCTGGCTAGGCTGGGCAAGTGTGACCTCTTTCTTCTAGGGTGTAACTTTGAGCCACTGAAGATGAGAGTTGGTACCAAGTACCCTGAAGAGAAAGGCCACAAGTCCTGGTATTCAGGCCCCCAGTTACCTGGCTTCCTTCTGGGGTACAGCTCTTCACTGGATTCTGAGAGCTCTTCTAGAAATCTTCTAGTAAATGCTAAGCCCTCTCCTTACTCCCTTATTTATGCATTTGTTTATTTAGCCAGCTGCTGTTGGTGTCTGGTCCCAGTGACCACAAGAACCTTAATGAGGGCCAGTCGCTGTTACGGTATGGCTTCGTGGTGAGGCAGCCAAGCCTGCGTGTGTGTCTGGCCTCCCTGGCTCACCAGCTGCGTGACTCTGGGCAGGTTGCTTTCTCTGAATCTCTGTTTTCTTATCAAAATGAGGGAAATAAGACCAAATGCATACATTTATTCTGAGGATTTTATGAGATAATCTGTGTCTGGCATACATTAGGTTCTGAAAAAATAAACAAGCAAACCTGTTAGCTTCTGTTATTATTACAATTTGAGCTTAAAGAATTGGAGGCAGGCTGCTGGAACTCTGAGTTCCCGTTTGCCATGCTTGGTGGAGCACATAGACAACAAACACAGATGACAGCGGGGTTTACTCTGATCTTTAAGTGGCCTTTTGACATCCAATGGAAGGCACTTGACCCCTGACAGCAAATTAATTTCTTGAACGGGGTCCCAGCCTTGGTGTCCATTCATGATTATCCAGATCTTTACATCACAAAGGAGACTCAAGTGAGCTGCTCCCTCCACACTGTTGACTGGATCTAACCCTGAGATGATGAGGTCAGCCTTTGAGGACAGAAGCCAGAGAAACGCTCTTCCGGACCACAGGCTGCTCCTGACTTCAGCTAGTTAGTGTGTGCTGTGGGACATCTGGGGGTCTGGGAGAGAGTGTGGATGGCTCCATGGAATCCTTCAGCACTTCCGGAGACAGTTCAAACTGTTTGACTCAGCTGAACATGAGACAGGGCTTATTAGCCAACTGGGGTATCAAAGATTGGGATATCTGGGGTGTGAGACTTGGAAAGAGTGTGAGAGAGCTCTGCTTTGAGGAGTAAAATAAAACTCTGAATGTATTCAGCTGTGGAAGGAGATTTTCCAGGTGGAAGGAACATCTGGGACCAAGAGGCCCTCATCTCTGGCATTCTCCCATCCTGATCCCCACCTCTCCTGCCTTGTTGGCTCCAAGGGGTTGCTCTTCTAATGGCCCAGCCTAACTGCATAGAAGCCCTTCTCTTAGCTCCCCTTAGCTCAGCAGTGACAACTAGAATTTCTCGGAAGTCTTCTTAAAGGAGGGTAAAAGGGAGATAAACCAGAAAATAAAAGTAAAATCCAGTCCAGCTTTAAGAAATCTGGTTCCTGCAGTTCTGTCTCATTCTCAGGAGGATCCTACTGTGAGAGTCACCCCTTCATCTCATCCCAAGGGTTGGGACAGGCCCCTTACTGGTTTTCCTTCTTGGCACCCGATCCCCATTACCAGCCAGGGTTACCCCCCATCTACATCCAGGCCCTCCCCAGGCTCCGGCTCCCCCTTCATCTGTAAGACCTGAGGGGCCCAGAAAGAAGCTTGAGTCTCAAAGAAGGTCCTGGGTTGTACAAATAGGAGCCAGTCTGGCCCTGGTGCAGGTCTGCTGTTGCAGAAGCATCTACACAACATGTCAGGAGGGCTGGATTCTCCCACAGGATTTATCTACTCATTGATTTCACAGGTGAGAAAACTAGCAATAAAATTCTGACAGGGTTAAATGACATGCCCAGAGTCCTTCACTGATGCAACGGGTAGGATTCAACTCATGTCCCTGGATGCCAAGCTGCCTTCTCTTTACTTTGTCCACCCAACCTGCTATTTTATTATCTCATGCTTTCTGTCCCCACTCCTCTCTTTTCCCACCAAAACCGACTATTGCATGACCAACATCACTGAAGCAGCTTTGATTTACAGATGGAGGAAAGGTTTACAGAAAGTCAGTGGACACATGGTGAGTCCTGGTTGCGTTCCACTGACAGAGCCCTTGATAATCATAGTGATAATAATGAAACTAACTGATGCATTTTAAAGAGAGCTAGAGCTTTCATTGAAAACGGATAAAAAGAGAGCGGTGACTTCAAATCCAATGACTTTGTAGGGCCAGGGGAGTTTTTCCTGGGATTATGTTTCAGCTGAGCATGGGCTTCGTTGGGGGAATGTACCTGTTTCATTAGGCGTGTGGAGGAGAACATAGCAATTACCATTAATCGTTTCTCTTCGAGGATTTTGCAGTCGAATAACTAGGAACAGCAAAGGTTTAGTGCGAGAAGCTGGGGAAACGTGGCTGTAAATAACATTCACATTTAATTGATTTAAATGACAGCCTCAAATACAATGCAATTAAAAACATACAATAAACATGTGGTGGAATTTAGAGCATCTGGGTTTGTTTAAATTGCTCTTGTTTTTCAAGATCAAGGGTATTATTGATAAAAACAAAAATCTTTGTAATCACTAAATTTAATCCAACTAACGATGATGAGAAGACCGTTGTAAACATGAAACATAACTGGAGAACTAAAGCTTACATGTTTTCCTCGTTGAGAAAGGCATGTGTTCAGTCATGTGCACTGGAGGAGGCTGCAGAGCCATTGAGGCAGGCCTTCTGGACCACGGGGCTCCCAGAGTGAGCCCCTAGCCCGCTGGTGCCTTGGAAGGGTGCAACCGTTGGTCATAGTGATGCTGAGAAGCAGTTGGTAATGCCATTGGTCTCATACAACCATAGGAGGAGGAGGAGAAGCAAGCATGCAATGTGGGAGGAGGAAATTGAGAATCCGTAGAAGGGAAAAAGAATGTCCCCTAGGGAAGAACTGCTGCCTAAGAATGAAGTATAAATGAACCCATTTATGCTTGGTTTTCACTTTAAGTTTTAGATTGTTATCCCTTCTTATTTCCATGGGGGACTTTGACCATCAAAATTTCCATTGAATTAACAAATACTCTTCTAAGGCCTGGTCTTGGGTGCTGTGGGGCTAGAATATGGCCCCCTCCTTTTTTTGTGTGCAACTGGAAGTGCACTCACTTGGGAGCAGACACGATTCTGGAGCCATCTAAGGTGTCTTTTCTGGGAACATGGTGGCAACAACTGTTGGCTGGTCTCTGTTCCTGCCTCACCGCTGCCTCCTAATTCACACATGTAGTTTTTGCCCTACTTGAGGCATCATCCCTTAATAAAACAAGAAAGGATTCTTGGGACTTTGTAAGGACTGCAAAGGATTAATTGAGAAGATCGAAACTTACACAATGGAATAGAACACAGAGAGTGTAAAACAGCTAACCCAAGCACGTCAGTAGAAACAGGAAGTTAGATATCACAGACATGTACGACAGCAGCCACGCTCGGGAGGTGAATACTGCCACCCCAAGCTCCCTAATGCTCTTTCTAAGGAGGGGGTGTCCAAGGCAGTGTTCTGTCCTGGTCGGGCGTCATCGTCCAGTCTGCTTCTGCATCACAGGCTGGTGTCTGTGTTGAAGTGCTCCTTTCTTGAATTGAAGGTAATAGATTATTGCAAAACTTTCCTAATATTGATGTCTCTCACGTTCAGGTTCAGTTTTGTTGGGTTTTTTTTGGTTGTTCTATGATGAGAAGACCGTTGTAAACATGAAACATAACTGGAGAACTAAAGCTTACATGTTTTCCTCGTTGAGAAAGGCATGTGTTCAGTCATGTGCACTGGAGGAGGCTGCAGAGCCATTGAGGCAGGCCTTCTGGACCACGGGGCTCCCAGAGTGAGCCCCTAGCCCGCTGGTGCCTTGGAAGGGTGCAACCGTTGGTCATAGTGATGCTGAGAAGCAGTTGGTAATGCCATTGGTCTCATACAACCATAGGAGGAGGAGGAGAAGCAAGCATGCAATGTGGGAGGAGGAAATTGAGAATCCGTAGAAGGGAAAAAGAATGTCCCCTAGGGAAGAACTGCTGCCTAAGAATGAAGTATAAATGAACCCATTTATGCTTGGTTTTCACTTTAAGTTTTAGATTGTTATCCCTTCTTATTTCCATGGGGGACTTTGACCATCAAAATTTCCATTGAATTAACAAATACTCTTCTAAGGCCTGGTCTTGGGTGCTGTGGGGCTAGAATATGGCCCCCTCCTTTTTTTGTGTGCAACTGGAAGTGCACTCACTTGGGAGCAGACACGATTCTGGAGCCATCTAAGGTGTCTTTTCTGGGAACATGGTGGCAACAACTGTTGGCTGGTCTCTGTTCCTGCCTCACCGCTGCCTCCTAATTCACACATGTAGTTTTTGCCCTACTTGAGGCATCATCCCTTAATAAAACAAGAAAGGATTCTTGGGACTTTGTAAGGACTGCAAAGGATTAATTGAGAAGATCGAAACTTACACAATGGAATAGAACACAGAGAGTGTAAAACAGCTAACCCAAGCACGTCAGTAGAAACAGGAAGTTAGATATCACAGACATGTACGACAGCAGCCACGCTCGGGAGGTGAATACTGCCACCCCAAGCTCCCTAATGCTCTTTCTAAGGAGGGGGTGTCCAAGGCAGTGTTCTGTCCTGGTCGGGCGTCATCGTCCAGTCTGCTTCTGCATCACAGGCTGGTGTCTGTGTTGAAGTGCTCCTTTCTTGAATTGAAGGTAATAGATTATTGCAAAACTTTCCTAATATTGATGTCTCTCACGTTCAGGTTCAGTTTGTTGTTGTTTTTGGTTGTTCTATGACTTGCATGGTTCAGTTCCAACGAGGGATTGAATCTGTGCCCTGGGCAATGAAAACAGGGAGTCCTAACCACTGAACCGCCAGGGAATTGCCCAAGTTCAGTCTTCTAAACCATATTTACAGTACTTCTACTGTGTAGCTACCCACTTGTTACCGTGAAGATCCATGAAGTACTTAATTGTCGGAGGTGAAATGCTCTCTGCATATACTAAACTGTTTAGAAATGTTTGCTAGCACAGATCTCTGTATACGTTTTTGAAAACATTGCATATTCTGAGTAGGGGAAAACCCATCCACTCATTAGAAATTGGGAAAAGAATGTTTACAGAAACTCGGAGGAGAGATCAACAGAAGGTAAATGACACATGTTTAAGTCTTATGAAAAGATGCTCACTCTCTCCAATAATAGATAAGGCCAAGTAAAACACTAGCAACTTAATTTTCTCTCAGAGTAGGAAAGATGGCAAATATGGCTAATACCCACTTTGGCAAAGGTGTGGGGGAAATAGCCACTTAGGGGCTTGGGATGGGGGAGTAAAATTGGCACATTTTTTGGAGAGTAATTTGGCCTTGTCTATAAAAATTAGAATGTACATATCCTTTGAACCAGAAATTCCACAGATAGGAAATTATCCCGTGGAAATACTCATACAGTTGGTGAAGAAACAGTCCACACAATAAGATCTTGTGTGGTTATTGAAAAAAGTTGAAGTGGACCTGTATGTACCTATCTGGGAGAAGGTTCACTCAAAACCAAACAAACAACAAACCCTAAGCAGCCCATCAGTGTGTATACTTTTTTTTTCTTGAAAAAGAATGACTTGTGTTTTCATGTTCATAGACTATTCTGAAAAAAAAAAATGGTGTTTTTCTTTAGGGAGAGAGGATTTATGGCATACTTTCACTTGTTATTTGAATCCTGTTTTGAAAACAAGGAACCTGAGTATAACAAAACAGAAACAAACAGAACAAGCTAATGGTTACCATGGGGAGAGGGGCTGGGGGAGGGACAAAATAGGGGGAGGGAATTAAGAGGTACAAACTACTAGGTGTAAAATATAGAAGATACGAGAATGTAATATACAGCTCAGGGAACATGGCCAATATTTTTATAATAACTTTAAGTAGAGTATAATCTATAAAATACTGAATCATATGTTATATACCTGAAACTAATATAACATTGTAAATCAACCATACTTCAATTAAAAATTAACTTATAAAATCCATTAAACACTTTAAAAATAAAGGTCTGTGGGTGCTGCTATGAGATGAGTTTAGAGAACATTAAATCCCTGGGTTGGGGTTGTAGTGGAGTTGGGGATTGTGGTGTGGGAACATCTAGGACCTGTTCTACTCTCTCCCTCTTCAGGAGTTTGTCTCCTGCTCTCATTTATATTTCTGTTCTTTCCTCTTTCCTAGCTCAGTCCTCCTAGGGTCCCTGGCTGGGTATGACAATTTAACTGACAAAGATAGATTAACAGGAAAAAGTATACACATTTTTGAAGAATTGACAAGACAGAGAGGTTTGGGTTAGGCGTAGAAATACTGTGTTTTTTTTCTGTCTAAATTTATTGAGGCTTTCGATGGCTAGGTTAAATATCTCTCCTGGTAAATGTCACCTGGTACTTGAAAATATGTGGGTTATTTTCAAAAATCTTTTGGTATTGATTTCTAACATAATGCCACAGTGATAAGAGAACAGCCTCTATATGATACCAACAGCTTTAGACCATGACATTTTTTCCACGTTTTTTTATGTTCCTGGATATGCTCCAGTGTCTCCAAGTGTACAGTCAATGGGAACTTGAATGAAATTTATATTCTACTGTTGCGTGAATATTGTATAAATCTTAATTATGTTGAATTGGTCCATGGATCTACTAAATACTCCTACTTATCTTCGTGTGTGGTTCTCAATTCTGTCTGACTGTTTGTGACCCAATGAACTGCAGCCGGCTCCTCTGTCCATGAAATCATCCAGGCAAGAATACCAGAGTGGGTTACCATTCCCTTCTCCAGGGGATCTTCCCAAACCAGGACCGAACCTACGTCTCCTGCAGCAGGTGGATTCCTTGGCATCTAAACCAACAAGGAAGCCCCTACTTCTCTGTATATTCATTCTATTAACTCTTGAAAGTTTGATATTGAGACTCCAACTAACAATCTTAACTTATCTACTTAAAACACAATTGTAATATATAGTGGAACTGTATGTAACTTTGTTCCATATCTTCCAAATCCCCTGTAAATGTGTTATCATACTTTCATAATTAATACAATTAAAATATATGAAAAAGAAAACAGTGAAGAAGTAACTAGGAAGATAAGGGTTAGTTTAACAAGGTTTGCTTGTACACACTTCTTAACCTCAGATTCCCTGTCTCTGGTGACAAGAATGTCTTCCTTCTGGTGCAGAGAGTGTACCTTTCACTTGGGAGTTTTGTGACCATTTCAATGAAAAAGCAGAGTCAGGGGCATAAGAGTGAATTTTGTGTTTCTCCATCTTTTTTCAAATTCTTTCAGGTCAATCAGTAGGCCAAGGTGCCATATTTTGGGGTAGCATGTCCTGAACCTCATTACGAACACCTTCCTTCTTATGTTGACAATGTGACTTGTAATCTCCATACCATCTTCTGTCTTCCTTACTCCTCATGACCAGTCAGTCACCGAGCTCTGCAAGAGCAGCCTGCATGCTATCTCTTATAGCTCTCCTTGTATCCCCAGCAAAATTGAGCAGCCCTTCCTGAACCCCATGTCCTCATGTGACCACAGCTTCGCATAACTCCATTGTGTTTCCTTCTCTGATGTACAAATCTGTTCTAGTTTGTACTGACTCAGTTCTGTGTGTTTCTCACCCTCTTCCTCCTAGTCTCTGTGGATCAAAAGCTCTTTAAGCAGAGGACCTTCTTACTCACCTTTACCTGGACCTTATTTACCTGTACCTCTGCAAATCTTGCACAGGGACTGATGTGGTAGGTGGTCATGCTTGTGGAATAGCTTGAATTCCAGATTCCAAGTATATCACATTGCCTTGAGTTGAACTGATCCCTGTTACTGTTTGTGGTCTGAGAAACCCAGTAGATCCGGCTCCCAAATCCAGAGGGGCCTGAGGAATAGGTACTACTCAGGTTCTGGTGGTTGTAAGAAACAGAGACTTACATGAGCCACTTCAGGAGAAAAGAAGATGTATCTTAAGGATGCTGATGTCCTGGGCCTGAATGTAGTCTAGGGCAGAGAGAGCTGGCACTGGTGTCTCTTTCATGAGTGGCCTGATTGCTTCACCTCATATTTCTGAATTTTTTGGTGTATCTTCTCCATTCTCCTCCTGAGTCTTTGAGTCTGGCTTCTGCTACTTATAAATTCTGTTTTCCATGTAATTTTGGTTTATGCTAGATTGTTGCGGTTTCTCTGGTTTCTTCTTACATCACAAACCTGATGTTGTAGTCTTATTGCTAATTACATCCTTCCTTTGTCATTTCTTGGTTTAAAGGCCATAGGAAGAGATTCTGATTATTTTTTGGATGGGTTGCCATTGATCCAGATGTCATCCCCTGGTCCCTTGCAGTGCTAGAACAGTGTGAAGAGTGGGCCATTAAGGTTCAAATATAGGTACTTGAAGGCTACTCATAACACAGATGTCTTCCAAGAGAATGGCACGGAGGATGTGGCAGGCTTCCACAGCTGGTTCTGCCCAGTTTAGTGATGCCAGCCAGTGCTTCCCTGGCTGCTGCGCTGGGAACGAGGAACCCAAGAAAACGTAGGAAGGGTCAAGAGAAAGAGCCTCCTAGTTGGCCAAATCTCAGACCTCTCATCATATCATCTCCTCCTGCCACCATCACCTTCTCACTAGACACTGAGGACATTTCCCAACATGAGATGTATGAGGGTGGATGAGCTAGAAGGAAATCAACAATCAAAGCAATCCTACAACTGACCTGAGGAAATGCTGTGAATTTTACAGGTGAGAACACTGAACTTCACTAGGAAGATCACAAAGAGAGAAAAATAAGATGAAGCCAACAGAGAACTTGATAGCCAGCCAACTCAGAGGATGAAGTAACCAAGCCCTTAGGATGCTGAAATGAGAATCTAATAAAATGGCAATTGGTGTAGTCAAGAGTAGCGGCAGGTTTAGTTAGGAGACTGCACTTTAAAGGACTGAGTATTGATTCTCCAACACTATTATAGGGTTGACCAACAAAGAAGACACATCCTAGCCTTCCTGTTTGCAATTTCTTTTCTTTTTTTCAACATTTATTTTTTATCTATTTATCTTTTTGGGGGGTGGGGTTGGGAGGGAGGGGAGCGGGCGGGCCACTTCTATTGGTCTTTCATTTTTCTATTTTCATCCGTCTTTGTTCTTTGGCTCCTGTGGGCCTCTCATCATGGTGGCCTCTGTCGTCGCAGAGTGCCGGCTCTGGGCGCATGAGCCCCAGAGCTCCGGCTCGGTAATTGGACACATCAGTCCAGCTGCTCCGCGGCACGTGGGATCTTCCCAGGCCAGGGCTCGAACCGGTGCCCCTTGCACTGCAAGGCGGTGTCCTTACCCACTGGACCACCAGAGGAAGACCCCCTGTTTGCAATTTCAAGTGAATTTTATAAATTGACAATGAATTTGTCTTTTCTGCACTGCAGGAATTTTCTCTTGGTGTGAATATGAAGATATTTTAAAAGACAAAAGAAAACTTAGCTACAGATTGTTCTGTATTTAATTTTGATTTTCTTTTTCTTTTTTTGGCCTCTTTATGGGACATGGGGAATCTTAGCTCCCCACGCAGGGATTGAACTATGCCCTCTGCAATAGTAGTGTGGAATTTTAACCACTGGACCACCAGGGAAGGCCCCTGTTCTGCATTTAGAGGTTACTGAAAACCCCTTTCCCCTTCCCTCCCTGCCTTCCTTCCACCCTTTCCTTTTCTTCCCTTCCTCTTTACCCACCTTTCTTCTTTCCTTCCATATTTATGAATGTCTCTTTCATCCTAGACTTTGTATGCACAGTTTTTTACTCAGCAACGTGAGAAATAAAAATACATATGGTAGGGCTTCCCTGGTGGTCCAGTGGGTAAGGACACTGTTCAGTAACTTTCTCAAGATCACAATAATAAGTTGGAAAACAGCATTTGACTTCTTGGTTGTGGCATGTGGGATCTTTTGTTGCAGCATGTGGGATCTAGTTCCATGACCAAGGATCAAACCTGGGGCCCTTACTTTGGGAGTGTGGAGTCTTAGCCATGGGATCACCAGGGAAGTCTCTGAAAAGCACACTTTAAAAGGGTTGATTTTGTGGTATGTGGATTAAAACTCAATTTAAAAAGATAAAATTAAGAGAGGAAGCTCCTAGCAAGGCTCTCATGGCTGTAGAGGATTCCCCAACATGGAAGTCTCTTTGAGTGGAGGCGAAGCCATAGGAACCCAGACCTTCAAGGAATGCAACCTACTGAGGGCCTGATGGAGGACTAGACTCTAAGCAGACCCTTGTACTCTCCACCCCTGTACAGACATCCTGTGGAAAGAGAGTCAGAGAGACCCTCTCTAGTCCCCCAGGCCCATTCTTCACTGGGATCTTCCCAGGCCAGGGCTCGAACCGGTGCCCCTTGCACTGCAAGGCGGTGTCCTTACCCACTGGACCACCAGAGGAAGACCCCCTGTTTGCAATTTCAAGTGAATTTTATAAATTGACAATGAATTTGTCTTTTCTGCACTGCAGGAATTTTCTCTTGGTGTGAATATGAAGATATTTTAAAAGACAAAAGAAAACTTAGCTACAGATTGTTCTGTATTTAATTTTGATTTTCTTTTTCTTTTTTTGGCCTCTTTATGGGACATGGGGAATCTTAGCTCCCCACGCAGGGATTGAACTATGCCCTCTGCAATAGTAGTGTGGAATTTTAACCACTGGACCACCAGGGAAGGCCCCTGTTCTGCATTTAGAGGTTACTGAAAACCCCTTTCCCCTTCCCTCCCTGCCTTCCTTCCACCCTTTCCTTTTCTTCCCTTCCTCTTTACCCACCTTTCTTCTTTCCTTCCATATTTATGAATGTCTCTTTCATCCTAGACTTTGTATGCACAGTTTTTTACTCAGCAACGTGAGAAATAAAAATACATATGGTAGGGCTTCCCTGGTGGTCCAGTGGGTAAGGACACTGTTCAGTAACTTTCTCAAGATCACAATAATAAGTTGGAAAACAGCATTTGACTTCTTGGTTGTGGCATGTGGGATCTTTTGTTGCAGCATGTGGGATCTAGTTCCATGACCAAGGATCAAACCTGGGGCCCTTACTTTGGGAGTGTGGAGTCTTAGCCATGGGATCACCAGGGAAGTCTCTGAAAAGCACACTTTAAAAGGGTTGATTTTGTGGTATGTGGATTAAAACTCAATTTAAAAAGATAAAATTAAGAGAGGAAGCTCCTAGCAAGGCTCTCATGGCTGTAGAGGATTCCCCAACATGGAAGTCTCTTTGAGTGGAGGCGAAGCCATAGGAACCCAGACCTTCAAGGAATGCAACCTACTGAGGGCCTGATGGAGGACTAGACTCTAAGCAGACCCTTGTACTCTCCACCCCTGTACAGACATCCTGTGGAAAGAGAGTCAGAGAGACCCTCTCTAGTCCCCCAGGCCCATTCTTCACTGGGTAATCCCATTCCCAGAAGACCAAAGCTCCTCAGCTACCCCAAAGGGCACCCACGTGAAATTTCTGCCTTAGACAGCACACCCCAAGCACTTCACAGTGATCCCTGGGAGAGGAAGCTCTGACCTAGACTTGGCGCATATTTTGTGGTTTGGTGGTGGTGGTGGGGAGCGCTGGTCCACGTCAGTGTCAGTCTGGAGTCGAGGGGTTGAAAGACTCCTTTGACTCTTTGCACTTTCACTTGTGGCTTACCTCAGCAATGCACTCTCTCCTCCCTCCTGGAAGAGGCCTTAGGAGGAGAGTTTCTTTTTAAAGAAAATATAATAAGTACTCATCTTGGTCTACAAATTCATGTACGCACACAGAACTTTATGTATTTTCTTTAAATCAACTTAATCCCAACTCTAAGCTCCCATCCTGTGGGCTCATGGGGTCATTGCTGGCTCCACCTACCACCTGGGCCCAGGCAGCACCAAGATCTGGTTTACTTGGTATTGATACCTGGAGAGAGGCAAGAGCCTTCAAGCCTTAGTGAATCAGGCTCCAGGTCTGAGTGGTCCCTTAAAGTCTGGGGTCTTGGATACAACAGGGACTCTCTTATCTTTCCTGCAGGGTCTTACCATGTCCCCCCAAAAGCTGCCCAGAGTTATGTGGGTGTCCCTGCTCCCAGAGAAGCCATCATGGCCTGTTTTATCTGTAAGATATGAAAGCCTGAGAGCTTTTCAAGTGCTCAAAAAATATCTGATCATTGGAAGAAAGCCAATGGGCTCTCAAACACACACCAAAAAAAAAAAAAAAACTATATAATGGAAATGAAGAAATGTTTGTGTTTCAAAATCTAACATTGTCATCTTCATCAGTTGTTAAATTTATTATTCATGAACATTGCACTGAATGTAAAAACAGCCTGTTTGTCAGTTTTCTCTTTTAGGAAGAATTTCTGAGTATAATAATGTTTGCCAAGTCAACCCTGGTCAGGAAAAAACTGGCAACATGAGGGTAAAACCCTAGAACAACCTAGAAGCAGCCTTCATGCTAGACCAGTCTTCTTTTTTAATTTTAAAAATGTATTTATTTATTTATTTTGGGCTATTCTGGGTTTTCACTGCTGCTGCAGGCTCTTCTCTAGTTGCAGGGGGAGTGGGGGCTACTCTCTAGTTGAGGTGAGCAGGCTTCTTGTTGCCGTGACTTCTCCTGTTGTGGAACTCGGGCTCTAGGGCACACGGGCTTCAATAGTTGTGGCACAAAGGCCTGACAGTTGGGGTTCAATAATTGTGGCTTCAAGGCTCTAGAGCACATGCTCCATAGTTGTGGCTCACGGGCTTAGTTGCTCTGCAGCATGTCCTATCTTCCTGGGTCAGGGATCGAACCCATGTCTCCTGCATTGGCAGGTGAACTCATCACCACTGAGCTACCAGGGAAGTCCCTTGGCCTGTTTTCTTAAAGCAGAGCTTCACAAAGGTTGATGTGTCTGTGAGTCATGGGCATCTAGTTACAATGGAGGGTTGATTCCATAGGCCTAGGATGGGACTGAGATTGACCTTTTCTAGAATAGCTCCCAGATGGGGTAAAGCTGATGTTGGTCATCTCCAGACCACACCTGGTGTGGCAAAGCTCTATTACATGCTTTCGTTTATTGCTTCTTGTTCAAGAACTTCCAGTACCCTCAGCTGATTGTTGGATGGCATCATCAACTTAGTGGACAGGAGTTTGAGCAAACTCCGGGAGATAGTGAAGGACAGGAAAGCTGCAGAGCATGGGGTAGCAGGGAGTCAGTCCTTGACTCACCTTAATAACAATAATTGACTTCCGTGTTAAGTTCCAGAGTCCACTGGCTCCATCAAGTTTTGATACTTGGATATTGACCCATCTTTCCCTCTTGGGTCCCAAGGAACATCTGTGTTGAGGCAATGCTTCTTCCAGCCCCCAGGCTTATTCCATAGCTCAGGCTGCCTCTCTGCCTATATTGCGTTCCCTTCTGATCTCTGCCAAGCGAGTGCTTCTGTCCTTCAGCTTCCAACTCAGCTGCTGCTTCCTCCATGAACTTTGTCCCAAATTTGCCTGCCCATGTCACTTCCTTCCTCCTCCAAATTCAGTTTTTTGTAATCCTCAGTTTGGCTCTGATTATGTATCCTCATGTGTTATCAGATAATTCGTTTGAAGATGCTTGTCTTCTTTCTTTGACTAGGTTGTAAGGCCTGGGCAGACATTGCTAAGGTTTCTCATTCTTTCTACAGTCTAGACTTGACTCTGTCATTAATTAGTCACACAATCTTGGAAAAAAAATCACTTTGTTTCTCTGGGCCTTGAGTCCCTCATTTGTAAAATGAGGAGTGGAACCCACTCAGAGACAGCCAAATGCCTGTCTGCTTCTGAAACTCCTTGGTTTGAAACTCCTTGGAACTCCATATGGTTCAGCAACTGCCACACGTTGCCTAGGACATGGTTGATATTCAAGGACACACCTAGTGGATTTAGTTAAATTGAAATTTTAAGTAAGGAAAGGCTATATGTCTCCAGAGAGGTCATGGATCAATGACCCGGGGCAATGCCACAGATCACGGCTGTAGGAGAGGTTCATTCTTCCTGAGCCTCCCCAACGTCTGGAATTTGCCATCTTTTCTTGGTGCTAGGTGCTTCCCTCCTTTCATTCTTTACCAAGACCATAGAGAAAATAAAATACAGTGAGGGAAATGCTTAGGGATGTGAGAGAGAAACAAGAGGGGAAAGAGGGTGGGAGAGAAGGAGTAGGGGAGGGAAAAGTGAGGGTGGGGGTGAGGAGAAGAGCAGAACATGAGGTCATAATCTGGAGGGACCAGACTTTCCAGAGATCATCTGTCACAGCAACCCAGCCACCAGAAGATGTAAATAAACGAAGATGGTAATTCCATCTCAGATTTGTGGTGCTGTGAACAGCCCGTGGAAGCTCCGCTCTCACGGTGTGTGATGTCACCCACATGCCTTGATGGAATTAGAGCCCTAATTTATTTATGGTTGGGGATATGTTATTCCTCATGGCATTGCAATTGTCTTTATTTTATAGGCTGCTTGAAGCAATTTAATATGGTTGGATCCCGCAGAGGATGCATATCAACAAAACGCAGAGCCATGCAAGGCCTGCTGGGAAATGGGGCTTCGGGTTTTTCACCTTCCTCAAGGAAATTTCCCTCAGGAAGCAGGGACTCTCCAGTGAGGTCAGCAGGAGTAGTCAGAGTAGGGATCTTCTCAGAGACCTGGCCTCAGCAACGATGGAAACAACCCCCTAGCAGGATCCAAGAGGGCCAGAGTTCAAGAAGCCAACCGACCATCCTTGGAGTCGAAGCAGGATGCTGTTCAAACCAGTCCATGCGCTCAGGGTGGGCCTGGCCCATCAAACAGTGTGGGGTAGTGTAAGAGTTTGGAGTCAGAATCGCTGTAGCCACTTCGTAGCTCTGTCGGTGTTGTCCTGGGCGACTCACTTACCTAAACCTCCGTTTCTACAGATAAAATGGAAATAATGTTTTCCACCTCAGAAGGTTGTTGAGAGAACCAAATGCTGACATAGGTAAAGTGCTCAGTGATCTCTGAGTGTTTCATAGAGATTGGCTCCACCTCGGGGAGGCAACATGTGGATGACTTCACTTGTAGCATGATTCCTCCTCCAGAAGCTCTTAAACTCCCAAATCTCAGTACTATAGGCCACCTACTGGCATCTCGAATCCCCCACACTTTGACCTACAGTCCTCATGGGTCCTGAGTCCTCTCACTGGAGTACCCAGATACTAGACTTCTCCAGGCTACACTGCTGGCAGGCTTTAGGTTCTTGCGGGCCAGGACTTGCTTCTCCCTTGTAAACTCTCCTCTCATCCTTCTTCTGCAGGAACAACACCTACGCTTTGTTCATTTAGTCATTTTATACATTAACTTGTCTTTCTTGAGACCATGGTAAGCATTCGCTATGTCTGGAGCAACATATTTCTTCCTTCTAGATTCCAAGTTTCTAGAACATTCTTGGGTTTCACGTAAGGAAGAAACAGCTAGGTACAAATAGGAACTGTAGCTGAGAACTATATAGCTTACTATATTCTAATTCCTCTGGGACACAGCTATATGCTTTTAAAGAAAATGTGAAATGATAGGAAGAAAAAAAAGAAAAGAAGGAAGGAGGGAACACATTTTATACAACTGTACATTTTAGCATACACTGTAATTTATTCATTTATGGTATGAAGAGTTTTGGCCAAATGTCTCCGGAAGTCACATCCAGTTAATAATATTCTATAGATCTATAGTTCATTCTATCATTGGCAAATATGTTAGCTAGGGTTCACTGCCGATAGCAGATACCATTATTTAATTACAGTACTGTTCTCCTGTGCTTCAAACAATACCTTCTCAACTCATGTTACCATGAGATGAAACCCATTTGCCTCTTGGGTTTACTCATTTAATCACCAAACTATGATTGAATAACCATTTTTTAACTTGAGCTTTTAAATCTTCCCACCTTCCCTATTCTCTTAGCTTCCTCAGTGACTATTACCAGGCAGGAACTTCTATGAGAAAAATGAAATGGGTCTGATTTTTGGCTGAAGCAATGAGTAGCAGCATCATGGAAGAGGTGATGTTTCAAATATGAATGAAAGAACAACACTAAGAGCCACTCCCATTTAACAGAGGGCCTACTCTATCACAGGCATGAGTCTACCCTTGATCTTGCTAATCCTAACAATGCTTCAAGATGCTTGTTATTTTTACCATCTTACACACGAGGAAACTGAGGCTCAAGAAGAGTTGAATCACTTGTCCAGAAATACACTGCCCACAGTTAGTAGAGCAGAGCTGAGGTTCAACTCAGTAGCCCATGGTGGGTAAGCTCTTTATAGACCAAAATAGAAGGAGAGACCAAGGAGACCTCTAGAAGCACACTAAAAAATGTACTATTTAGGTATAAATCTAACAAAGTACATATGTACTTTTCCAGAGAAAAGACAGCTACCCAAGGTCATTGCAAGGTCGTCAGACCAGGAGGAAGGAGCAATAAGTCCACTAGAAAACTTCTGCAGACTGGTTGGCCCTGTGCCTCAATTCCTGTAAACTTGCCACAGAAGAGGACTAGATTCAGTGTTGGGCTCGTGGGCCATCTGAAGAGCCAGAACAGGTCATGACTGGAGGGCTAGGTTCCAGGATGGGTTGAAGTGTCCCTCTACATCATGGTCATTGTAGGGAACGGAGTATGGAGAGGTGGGTGGTGGTCCAGCCTCAGCAGTGTCAGCCTCTGATCTCTCCAGATCAGGGGAGAAGGGTGTGACATTCAATGATCCCTGTAACGCTTGGCTAGTACAAGGAGCCAGGACGTGTTGGTGTGGCCAGGCCATGCTGAGCCGAGTCAGTGAGAGATTTGGGCTGTGTTCTGCCAAATAATCTCCTGGGTGGTGATGCACATCGAGTGAGGCTGAGGTACAGACAGTGGTGTGTGATTCTGAAAGGGGACTGATGGGGCAGGAGAATCTCACGATGTCTTCTTCCAACATTCGGAACAGGTTGTGGGGGTACCATGAAGAAAAACTGGGGGCTAGTTTCAACCTCAATGGTAACAATTCCAGGGCCTTCTGGATGAAGGGACAGAGCAAGGGGAAGGCTGGCGAACAGTTCATCAATTTCAGAGTGGTTGTTGGACATGATGGCTTGTGCCTTCCTCTGTGGAGGATGAGAGGAAGAGACTAGAAGACATTCACTCAGTGAAGGAGGGCTCTCCCAGTCAGGGTGTACCCACAGTCACTTCCTATCCCTGGGCCTCCGTTTCCTCATTTTTTTTTAACATTTTATTTATTTATCTGGCCTTATTTTATTTGTCAGGTCTTATTTTTATTTCATTTGTCAAGTCTTTGTTGTGGCAGGTGGGGTCTTCATTGTGGCACCCGGACTTCTCTAGAGCTGGGACGTGCAGGCTCAGTAGCCCCACAGCATGTGGAATCTCCCCAGACCAGGAACTGAACTCGTGTCCCAGGCATTGCAAGTTGAATTCTTAACCACTGGATTGCCAGGGAAGTCCCTGCTTCCTCATTTTTGAGTGAGACCCTTGGAGTAGAGGACTTCCTGAAGAACCTTTCAGCTATAAATTCTGTCCTATGAGAAGACACAGAAAGCCTGCATCTTCAGAGAACTTGAAATCTAAGTCAGGAGGCTCACACAGGGCACAATGTGGAGCTAGGTTGTGTAGATGGTGAATGTGGAGGGATACAGGGAGGCCAGAGATGCTTCCAGAAGCTCAGAGCTGGGGGCTTGGCGCCAGGACTGGGCTGAACCCAAGCCCTCTGACCGGGATGTGGGTTGGATCCTGCCTGGGACTGTGAAGCTCTTTTCCAGACCTCTTGGCTGCCAGGCCTCCCCTGATCCTCACATCGGGCAAGCGGCTGAGATCAGGAGCTGCTGTTTCACCGACGGTCCTGCTTGTAAGCTCGGTGGCTCTCCTGGCTCCTGGGGCCACAGCAACTGTAACCTGCAGGCCCTGAGAGGCGGCTCAACCCGCATCTTGAACTCATTTTCCAGCAAGAGGGGGTCTGGTTTGATGTCGTAGTCCAAGGCACGTGTTTACTCAGCTTCTCTGCTCCCCAGCCCAAGGAAAGATAACTGAACTTGATGGATAACCACTAATTGGATCATTACCTTCATTTTGAAATGATTGCCCCTAGCCACCGGGGGCATTAGTTCCAAGCTGGGGCCCCTCAATCTGGCCCCAGGCAGGCGGTGGAGCAGAGGACAGCTCTGTCTCAGACCCCAGCAGGACCATGACCCCGCGAGGGCTCACAGCTGTGCTCCTGCTGCACTCTCCCCGCCGGCCAGCCCCTTTCCCGCTCCTCCCAGACTGTGTGTGCCCAGTCAGTCAGGGGGCACCTTGCTCCTTTGAATGACCCCCGACCCAGTACCCCCTTGTCCTTGTTGCCAGTGTTCTGGGGACACAACTCCCACCAACCCATCCCCTCTGCTTTTCTGAGCATCCCTCCCTCAGGGCGCCACCTCTCTGGTCCTTCCTGCATATGGTTTACCTCTTCAGACAGAGAACAGAGTCCTTGAAGGCAGGTCAAGCCCTCTTCTCTCGGGCACCCTTGGGCTGCTGGCACTGGCCTGGGCACCCAGCAGTGGCTTATTGTTGATTGATGGTAGGGAGCAGCTGGGATGGGCCGGAAGGGAGGGCGATTGATTCCAGCTGAGAAAGGAGGGAAGCAATGGATGCCGGGAGGGTGGGGGCAGGAGGGTCAGTAGCCCTGAAGGAGTCTGCGCCACCCCCACCCCACCCTGGTGGCTCTGACCTAGGAGCTTGGGCTAAAAAAAAAAAAGAAAGTTTATAGAAGTAATCCCTCTGAGAGTGATTAAATAAATTACTGTAACTCCTGAGATGAAATATGACAGCCATTAAAAGTGCTTTGAAGACTAATGATATAGGATATAAAGCCAAGTTACAGAGGCTCATGTACAGTAGATCCCATTAAAAAATGTGGAAACACACATACAGGATGATGGTAGCTGACATGTACTGGGCCCTTACAGAGTGGCCTGCATCATAGTCTAGGCTTCCGGGGTGCTCTTTCCTGGGTGTTTTCTCCTGCAAACTTCATACCAGTCCCAGGGGCTAGGTTTTGTTCTTATCCCCATTTTGCACAAGTAGAAACCAAGGCCCAGAGATGAAGTTGCTTTCCCGACTTTCTCTCTTAAAACCTTTGGAGCTTTGGGTCTCTTAGGCTGCCTGGAGAGCCCTTATCCAGGGGAATCTGGTCAAAGCTCTAACCCTGTTCTAGGGAGAATGGTTGGGGATCTTTTTCATGGATGGTGGATCAGCTGTGCTCCATGTGTCCCCAGGAGAAAAGGAAGCTGGGCAGGCAGGAAGGCAGCCTGGGATTGACCAGGAGGAAGCATGACTTTTGAATAGCTACTGGGCAAGGAGGACCCCTTGTATTCCTGGAAGTGGTCAAGAACGGGGACCAGCTTTCTTGGACTCTGGAGCTGCGCTTTCACACTAGGATGAGGACGTCTCTGAGGAAGTCTGATTGTCACAGTCTATGAGGAATGCCAGCCTGGGAATGAAATCTAGGCTTTCCCTGTCCAGGCACCTGGGCAGAGAACCCAGGGGCTTATGAGATCCCCTCTTATGGACTAAATGTTTGTTGTTGTTCAGTTACTCAGACTCTTTGAGACTTTTGTTCCCTTCTCCAGAATTTTGTCTGTTGAAACTCTACCCCCTGCATTTGATAGTATTAGAAGACAGGGCCTTTGACAAGAGTTTAGGGCTAGATGAGATCAGGAGGGTAGGGGCCTCATGAATGAGATTAGTGCTCACAAGAGAGCTTGTGCCTTCTCTCAGCCTCTCTGCCCTGTGAGGACAGAAGAAACCAGCTGTCTGCATCACAGAAGAAGGCCTTCACCAAGAACCCCACCACGATGGCATCTTCTAGTTTCTAGAACAGTGAGAAATAGATTTCTGTTGTTTAGGCCTTTGAGTCTCTGGTACATTGTTAGAGCAGTTCACGATGACCAAAAGGCCCCTTCTGGGAATGGATGCCCTATCCTGGTACTTGCCAAATTTCCTTAAGAGAGAATAAACCATGGCCATTACTTCTAGTCGTCTCTGTCTTTCAAATACCCATGAGCTCCACGGGCTAAAACGCCTGGAACCCAAGATCGTTTCTCAACATTTCCTGCATAGGCGCAGCTGGGCAAGCTTGGGAAATGGAAGTGGACATTCTGGAGAAAGGTCATGCTACCCCAGCGACAGTTCTGTCCTGCAGAGAAAGGCTTGGGTAGGAAGACCGAGTGTCCACTGTGGCCTCTTGAGATGTTGTGTGAATCTGGCTGACCCAGGCTTGGGAGGTCTGAGAGGTCTGCGTGTGGTGAGGTGGGTGGGGATGTGTCTCCTAACTGAGGTCTCTGTCTCCAGTTTTCTAGGGAACATCCTGACCTTTGAAAAAGGACACCAGGATGAGACATTCAAGCCGGCATCTGCCTGTTATCTTACGGTGCCCACTGGTGTTGATTGAGGTGTTGGGTAATAAATCAGTCAAGTTCTCTTTATTGCCTGGTAAATGTGTGTCCAGCTTTGTACGTGCTTGTGTGCATGTGTGTGTGTGTTTCTCTGTGTTTGAGGAGGTGAGGCATGGAGAGAAGGTGTGGCCCTGCTCTGGGAGTAAGACGTACCCAGGAGAAAATTGTTCACAGTAAACTCACAAAGCCAGGCGCTGCTCTGTGAAACTGGGGAGACAAGAGTTGCTTGTCTGCCTGGGGGACCTGAGCACGAAGCCGAGCATGCCTGCAGTCTGAGAAAGCTCTGAGTAGCCTTAAGTCTTTTATACTTAGTGAAATGCCTTTTACTATGTGTTTTAAAAGGGTTCCCTGAGCACCTCTGGATGTGGAAGGAGCTGATGTGAAAGCTCTGGGCAAATTGGCTCCCTCCTCCAACCGAGTCCCTCCCTCTTCACCCTGCCCTCCTACTGCTTTTTCTCCCCGCTCTCCTTGAGCTAAACCTGTGGGGAAAATAACCTTCTTATTCTGCCTTGCCCATAGTATTGCTTTTCTTTCTGGGGGAAGTGGGGTATCATTCACTGATACTGAGCACCTAGGACGAGAGGACTTGGTGTGGGCACTGCTTGTGGGGCATGGAAGGTGAGTGAGACCTGGTCGCTATCCTTCCAGCACTCAGGAGGGACACTGCAGAGACACGGGGAGACAGGACACAGAGAGACACAGGGGCAGGACACAGAGAGACAGCACAAGGCTCTATCCCCACCCCTCTTCCCAGGCAACCATGGATGCAGTGAGCAAAGGTGGTGAAGGAGAGCAGGGGTGACGTGGAGGGAGCTGGGTCAGTGTGTGCCCAGCCTGACTTCTTAGTCTGAACAGTTGGCAATAAAGGCTGCTGTCTGAGCCCTGAGAATGCTCGGCCTTTCTCACTGACTCTGGCCAAGCAGGGCTGCAGCTTGATATCTGACTTAGTCTCTGTTCTTCCTTCCCCTATTCTCCCCAGAAATCTGACTTCCTCCTGTGGACTTCTCTGGTTATTTTTCACTGGGTTCCATAGGAAGCTTCCAGAATGCCTTGTGTACCCAGGGATGACTACCCAGGCTGCACTGAGAGCAGAGGGAGGCTCCAGGGCCTGGCCTGGTGACTGTCTTCTCTTTTATCCCCACTGAAGGGTTACCCCCAGTGTGAGGAGGACCCTCTGGGATGCCCCCTACCTACAGAGGCTGATTCTGATGGCCCCTCTGACCTGGATGTGCCCTGGCCAGCACCAGCCTCCTCATGCTGCCCTGGCAGGGCCTGCCCTCTTGGGTCTCAGGTTTTCTCCTGACCTAGTGCTCCTTTCCCCAGGCACCACAGGCCCAAGAGGAGTTGTTAACTTCGGTGGTCTCCGTGGACTTGGTCAGTGCCTCCTCTGAATTCTCCAACCCTTTTTGACTGCAGGAAACCAGCCAGCTCCAGATACTATACTCTCTCGCAGGCAGCTCAGTCCCTTTCTTGTGTAGGATCCCTCTATGTCACTCTGAGGGGTTGGTTCTAATTCTTGACCATGACTCAAATCTGCTGACCACATGGCAGCTGTCATCATGTGTCTTCCCCACCATGGGAAGGATCTTTAGCTCTGTCACCCCTCCGCCTCTTTCGAGTATCCGTCTGGAGAAGGGCGGGACAAATGGTGAGTTGAGAGGCCTACTTTTCTTTCTCATTTAAGCTCTCAACATGCTTCTTCTACACCGTGTTAGGCTTTTTCACAGAGAGGAGCAATCTGAGGCTCAGAAAGTTATTTCAGTTGCCCAAGGTCTTCCAAATGGTGAGCTGGGTTAGGAACAAGTCTCTCTGGCTCCAGGGTCCCTGCTCGGGTTTTGTTATGGATTGAATTATGTCTCTCAGAAAGAAATATTGAAGTCCTAATTCAAGTACCTGTGACTATGACCTTATTTAGAAATTGGGTCTTGGCAGATATAATCAAGTTAAGATGGCCTCCTACTGGACGAGGTGATTGCTCATGCAACGACTGGTGTGCTTATAAGAAAAGACAATTTCGACAGAGACACAGGGAGAACACCACGTGAAGACAGGGATAAAGATTGTGTGGCAGGGCGTTCCTGGTGGCTTGAGGTCAAGAATCCTCCTGCTAATGCAGGAGACATGGGCTCAAGGCCCTGATTCAGGAAGATCCCACATGCTGAGGAGCAATGAAGCCCATGAGCCTGTGCTCCAGGGCCTGGCCTGGTGACTGTCTTCTCTTTTATCCCCACTGAAGGGTTACCCCCAGTGTGAGGAGGACCCTCTGGGATGCCCCCTACCTACAGAGGCTGATTCTGATGGCCCCTCTGACCTGGATGTGCCCTGGCCAGCACCAGCCTCCTCATGCTGCCCTGGCAGGGCCTGCCCTCTTGGGTCTCAGGTTTTCTCCTGACCTAGTGCTCCTTTCCCCAGGCACCACAGGCCCAAGAGGAGTTGTTAACTTCGGTGGTCTCCGTGGACTTGGTCAGTGCCTCCTCTGAATTCTCCAACCCTTTTTGACTGCAGGAAACCAGCCAGCTCCAGATACTATACTCTCTCGCAGGCAGCTCAGTCCCTTTCTTGTGTAGGATCCCTCTATGTCACTCTGAGGGGTTGGTTCTAATTCTTGACCATGACTCAAATCTGCTGACCACATGGCAGCTGTCATCATGTGTCTTCCCCACCATGGGAAGGATCTTTAGCTCTGTCACCCCTCCGCCTCTTTCGAGTATCCGTCTGGAGAAGGGCGGGACAAATGGTGAGTTGAGAGGCCTACTTTTCTTTCTCATTTAAGCTCTCAACATGCTTCTTCTACACCGTGTTAGGCTTTTTCACAGAGAGGAGCAATCTGAGGCTCAGAAAGTTATTTCAGTTGCCCAAGGTCTTCCAAATGGTGAGCTGGGTTAGGAACAAGTCTCTCTGGCTCCAGGGTCCCTGCTCGGGTTTTGTTATGGATTGAATTATGTCTCTCAGAAAGAAATATTGAAGTCCTAATTCAAGTACCTGTGACTATGACCTTATTTAGAAATTGGGTCTTGGCAGATATAATCAAGTTAAGATGGCCTCCTACTGGACGAGGTGATTGCTCATGCAACGACTGGTGTGCTTATAAGAAAAGACAATTTCGACAGAGACACAGGGAGAACACCACGTGAAGACAGGGATAAAGATTGTGTGGCAGGGCGTTCCTGGTGGCTTGGAGGTCAAGAATCCTCCTGCTAATGCAGGAGACATGGGCTCAAGGCCCTGATTCAGGAAGATCCCACATGCTGAGGAGCAATGAAGCCCATGAGCCTGTGCTCCAGGGCTCAGGGGCCACAACTCCGGAAGCCCATGTGTCCTAGAGCCAGTGTTCTGTGAAAAGAGAAGCCACTTCAATAAGAAGCCTGTGCATCACAACCAGAGCCCCTCCTCACTGCAACTAGAGAAAAGCCTGTGTAGCGGTGAAGACCCAGCAGCTAAAAATTAATTAATCAATTAATGAAAAAAGATGGTCGTGATACCTCTAGAAGCCAAGAATATTGGGAGAGAGTCATATTCTTCCATAGAACACCCACGTGGAACCAACCCTGTGAACACCTTGATTTTGGACTTCTGGCTTCCTGAACTGTGAGAGACTCCATTTCTGTTATTTTAAGCCACCCAGTTTGTGGTCATTTGTTAGGTCAGTCCTAGGAAAATAATACAGTTTCTTAAACTCCAAGAATGCCTCTTTTTCCTGGTGGAGTACCAGTGGACTCCTTCAGAACCCACTCTCAGATTTTTCTCTGGGCTGATTAACGTCTGGTTAAGAGCCTCATTGCTTGGATCCACTTGGGAGCTGCCCTAGGTGGTCACAAAGGACAGTGGGGAGGTAAGCAGCTGATTCTTGAAGTCACCAGGGAAGGCTTTGTGGAGGCAGCAATGTGAGAGAGAACAGAAATTGGAGATGAGGGTGAAGAGCTAATTGGAGCAGGAAAGAAGAGCAATGCCTGGTCAGAGCCACTGGGCACAATAAGGCAGAGTGCTTGTTCCATAGTAGGTGGTCAATTAACATCAGTAAAAGGACATTAAAATTGCAAGACATTGTGAAAGCAGTAGAAAGGAGGGATGACTGCTGTAAACTTACTAGATTCAGGTTTTACGCAAGAGCATTGTTAACTAAACTGGAATGAATTGCCAAAGGTGGATATATCTAGTGGCACGGGGAACACTCAGCCTCAGGCCTCAAAGGCTGTGAATTCTGGCTATGACTCTGCTGCTCTCTAATTTCTGTGACCTTGGACCAGCCATTTTGTCTCCCTGAGCCTCAGTTCCCTCACTGCAGAATGGAGATAATAAATGTCTCTGACTTTATAAAGTTCTAAAGATGGAATAACAAAGAATTTGAAAGTGCTTTGTAAACAGTAAAGCACAAATTCGAACATTAAGTACTATTATTAATATACTTAGTGACTGGCCAGTCTCTTTGCTGTCTTAGGAATGCCCCATACCCACTGAGGCTCTGAGTCTTGGTCATGGAAAAATTAATTAAAACCCCCCAATTTAAGACCCAGCAGCTAAAAATTAATTAATCAATTAATGAAAAAAGATGGTCGTGATACCTCTAGAAGCCAAGAATATTGGGAGAGAGTCATATTCTTCCATAGAACACCCACGTGGAACCAACCCTGTGAACACCTTGATTTTGGACTTCTGGCTTCCTGAACTGTGAGAGACTCCATTTCTGTTATTTTAAGCCACCCAGTTTGTGGTCATTTGTTAGGTCAGTCCTAGGAAAATAATACAGTTTCTTAAACTCCAAGAATGCCTCTTTTTCCTGGTGGAGTACCAGTGGACTCCTTCAGAACCCACTCTCAGATTTTTCTCTCTGGGCTGATTAACGTCTGGTTAAGAGCCTCATTGCTTGGATCCACTTGGGAGCTGCCCTAGGTGGTCACAAAGGACAGTGGGGAGGTAAGCAGCTGATTCTTGAAGTCACCAGGGAAGGCTTTGTGGAGGCAGCAATGTGAGAGAGAACAGAAATTGGAGATGAGGGTGAAGAGCTAATTGGAGCAGGAAAGAAGAGCAATGCCTGGTCAGAGCCACTGGGCACAATAAGGCAGAGTGCTTGTTCCATAGTAGGTGGTCAATTAACATCAGTAAAAGGACATTAAAATTGCAAGACATTGTGAAAGCAGTAGAAAGGAGGGATGACTGCTGTAAACTTACTAGATTCAGGTTTTACAAGAGCATTGTTAACTAAACTGGAATGAATTGCCAAAGGTGGATATATCTAGTGGCACGGGGAACACTCAGCCTCAGGCCTCAAAGGCTGTGAATTCTGGCTATGACTCTGCTGCTCTCTAATTTCTGTGACCTTGGACCAGCCATTTTGTCTCCCTGAGCCTCAGTTCCCTCACTGCAGAATGGAGATAATAAATGTCTCTGACTTTATAAAGTTCTAAAGATGGAATAACAAAGAATTTGAAAGTGCTTTGTAAACAGTAAAGCACAAATTCGAACATTAAGTACTATTATTAATATACTTAGTGACTGGCCAGTCTCTTTGCTGTCTTAGGAATGCCCCATACCCACTGAGGCTCTGAGTCTTTGGTCATGGTCTCTACCCACTTGGAAGTCCAATGTTGGTAGTTAGCATTAGATTTGTATAAAATAAGAAAACCCTGAGACGACAGTGGTACGTTTCTCTCCTCTCATGGTCTGGAGGCACTCCAGGGCTGGTAGAGGTGACTTACACTCTTCATTTTGTTGCTTTTGCTGTGCCTCGGTTGCCATTTCCAAGGTCACCTTATGGCCTAAGGTGGCTGCTAGAGCTCCAGCCGTTATGTTCACATCGCAGCAAGGAATAAGAAAAGATAGAGGGCAGCCTTTCTGTCTTTAAGGATATTCCCTGCTAGTGGTATATGCCACCTTTTTATATATTCCACTGGCCAGAAATTAATCACATGGTCGTATCTACCTTCTGGAGAAACTGGTAAATGTACTTTTTACTGACTGGCTATGTTCCCAGCTAAAAATCAGGGTTCTATTTCTGCTTAAGAAGGAGAGAAGAATATTTAGGGGAGAACTAATACCTTTACAATACTTCCTAGGTGGCTCCGTGGTAAAGAATTCATGCAGGCTACTCAGGTTTGATCCCTGAACTGGAAGATCCCTTGGAGGAAAAAATTGCAATCCAGTGCAGCAGTCTTGTCGGGCAAATCCCACGTACAGAGGAGCCTGGAGGGATACAATCCATGTGGTTGCAAAAGAGTTGGACATGACTTAACAACTGATGCAGTATGTCTACCATTCCCTTTGCCTCATCTCTATAGATATATATTTCACTTTTCAAGATCAAGTTCATCTTTGAAATAAGTCCTTTTTGTTAGGGATATATGTAACTGGTCATATGACACTTTATGCCAGTAGTGAGCTAGCTGCTTTACATGGGTTATCTCCTTAACTTGCACCACAACCCTGTGGGTAGGCACTATCATTGCCCCAGTCTCATAGATGAAGAAACGAGGCTCAGAGCTGTGAAATGTCGCAGCCTAGGTTTCCTGGGAAACAAACCCTAAGATGGAGGTTAGCAATTGGTGGACACGACATGTATCAGAGAGTGCTTTGCGGACTTCCCGCCTACGGCAGGGAGGAGGTGAAAGCAGGATGGGGCAGAGGGAAAAGTTAAGCTATGATGCGGTTCTGAGAAATGCCTCAGCTGAGTCCCCAGGGAATGTGGGGCTGGGATAGCCCTGTGGAGGTATTTCAAGTTGGCCCTAGGAGGAGAGGCCTTTAGGCCAGTATTGTTTCATACTCTCTAAGTTATGTCCGACTTGTTTGTGACCCCATGGACTGTAGCCCACCAGGCTCCTCTGCCCATGGGATTCGTTAACTTACATCGCCCCAAGTCACCTTATGGCCTAAGGTGGCTGCTAGAGCTCCAGCCGTTATGTTCACATCGCAGCAAGGAATAAGAAAAGATAGAGGGCAGCCTTTCTGTCTTTAAGGATATTCCCTGCTAGTGGTATATGCCACCTTTTTATATATTCCACTGGCCAGAAATTAATCACATGGTCGTATCTACCTTCTGGAGAAACTGGTAAATGTACTTTTTACTGACTGGCTATGTTCCCAGCTAAAAATCAGGGTTCTATTTCTGCTTAAGAAGGAGAGAAGAATATTTAGGGGAGAACTAATACCTTTACAATACTTCCTAGGTGGCTCCGTGGTAAAGAATTCATGCAGGCTACTCAGGTTTGATCCCTGAACTGGAAGATCCCTTGGAGGAAAAAATTGCAATCCAGTGCAGCAGTCTTGTCGGGCAAATCCCACGTACAGAGGAGCCTGGAGGGATACAATCCATGTGGTTGCAAAAGAGTTGGACATGACTTAACAACTGATGCAGTATGTCTACCATTCCCTTTGCCTCATCTCTATAGATATATATTTCACTTTTCAAGATCAAGTTCATCTTTGAAATAAGTCCTTTTTGTTAGGGATATATGTAACTGGTCATATGACACTTTATGCCAGTAGTGAGCTAGCTGCTTTACATGGGTTATCTCCCTTAACTTGCACCACAACCCTGTGGGTAGGCACTATCATTGCCCCAGTCTCATAGATGAAGAAACGAGGCTCAGAGCTGTGAAATGTCGCAGCCTAGGTTTCCTGGGAAACAAACCCTAAGATGGAGGTTAGCAATTGGTGGACACGACATGTATCAGAGAGTGCTTTGCGGACTTCCCGCCTACGGCAGGGAGGAGGTGAAAGCAGGATGGGGCAGAGGGAAAAGTTAAGCTATGATGCGGTTCTGAGAAATGCCTCAGCTGAGTCCCCAGGGAATGTGGGGCTGGGATAGCCCTGTGGAGGTATTTCAAGTTGGCCCTAGGAGGAGAGGCCTTTAGGCCAGTATTGTTTCATACTCTCTAAGTTATGTCCGACTTGTTTGTGACCCCATGGACTGTAGCCCACCAGGCTCCTCTGCCCATGGGATTCTCTAGGAAAGAGTACTCAAGTGGGTTGTCATGCCCTTCTCCAGGGGTTTTTCCCAGTCCATCTCCTGCACTGACAGGTGCATTCTTGACCACCAGAGCCACCTGGGAAGCTTAGGCTGCTATACAATTTACTTATTTGGATGCAGGCTGCCCCAGGAACAGGGGCTGACCTTGGGCCACCACTCTTCAGCTAAGGTAGTCCCCAAGGAGGCTGACAGCTGAGGGCTTTCTGCCAGGAGTATACCCCTTGGCTGCAAATGTTAAGTCCTTCCTTCCTGAAGCAGGATCTTGGAGGGATCAGCATTTCTCATGTAAAGTCATGTGACTAAGCTTGCAGCCAGTAGCCAGTGACAGGGGCCGGACTAGTACCAGGACCTCTGACCCTAGCAATTTCGCGCTTCCTCCGTGTGGAGGCTCGGCTCACTCGAAGTCACAGCTAGCAGATAAGGCCCTCAATCCAAGCTCCCTCATCGATATTCTAAATAAGTTTGCTCTATTGCCTCCTCAGGGTCTCCAATAGTGGTTCCTCCTGGGAACTTGACCTCTGTGTTTCCTGTGTACTGGATTCCTTTTTTTTTTGAACAGACTCTGGCAGTTAATATACTTTGGCTGAACTCTGTGGAGCTCCTCAGTCAAAAGTGTCTGTTGATGAAGGGGCTCAGTCCTCTGCTAGGTGGAGTGGGATTCTGAGGGCAGATGGGCTGCTAGGGAGCTGAGGTGCCACCTGAAAGATGTTGGTGATTGAGGCAGGACAGAGTGGGCTTTATGGACTTCCGCCTACGGCAGGGAGGAGGTGAAAGCAGGATGGGGCAGAGGGAAAAGTTAAGCTATGATGCGGTTCTGAGAAATGCCTCAGCTGAGTCCCCAGGGAATGTGGGGCTGGGATAGCCCTGTGGAGGTATTTCAAGTTGGCCCTAGGAGGAGAGGCCTTTAGGCCAGTATTGTTTCATACTCTCTAAGTTATGTCCGACTTGTTTGTGACCCCATGGACTGTAGCCCACCAGGCTCCTCTGCCCATGGGATTCTCTAGGAAAGAGTACTCAAGTGGGTTGTCATGCCCTTCTCCAGGGGTTTTTCCCAGTCCATCTCCTGCACTGACAGGTGCATTCTTGACCACCAGAGCCACCTGGGAAGCTTAGGCTGCTATACAATTTACTTATTTGGATGCAGGCTGCCCCAGGAACAGGGGCTGACCTTGGGCCACCACTCTTCAGCTAAGGTAGTCCCCAAGGAGGCTGACAGCTGAGGGCTTTCTGCCAGGAGTATACCCCTTGGCTGCAAATGTTAAGTCCTTCCTTCCTGAAGCAGGATCTTGGAGGGATCAGCATTTCTCATGTAAAGTCATGTGACTAAGCTTGCAGCCAGTAGCCAGTGACAGGGGCCGGACTAGTACCAGGACCTCTGACCCTAGCAATTTCGCGCTTCCTCCGTGTGGAGGCTCGGCTCACTCGAAGTCACAGCTAGCAGATAAGGCCCTCAATCCAAGCTCCCTCATCGATATTCTAAATAAGTTTGCTCTATTGCCTCCTCAGGGTCTCCAATAGTGGTTCCTCCTGGGAACTTGACCTCTGTGTTTCCTGTGTACTGGATTCCTTTTTTTTTTGAACAGACTCTGGCAGTTAATATACTTTGGCTGAACTCTGTGGAGCTCCTCAGTCAAAAGTGTCTGTTGATGAAGGGGCTCAGTCCTCTGCTAGGTGGAGTGGGATTCTGAGGGCAGATGGGCTGCTAGGGAGCTGAGGTGCCACCTGAAAAGATGTTGGTGATTGAGGCAGGACAGAGTGGCCCTGAGGGTGGCCCAGTGCACCCCGTCTGCTGTGGGGTTTGGAGAAAGGAAAGAGGGACCCGGGCTGGATCAAAAGACTCCCACCTATTGCAGCTTCCTGGAGCCTGGGGCCGGATTTTCCTCTCTTTCGGATCTATCAAGGGCTAGTAAATGGGAAAGGATTTTAGCATCAGAGAACAAGAGGAAGATAGTCTTGCTTCTCATCTCAGAGACGAAACACAGAAGCCCAGAAGACAGCATGACCTGCCCAAGATGACACAGCTGGGTGGCAGTGGCATGGCTGCATCAAAAAGCTGAGTTTCCCAGCTCCTGGCCTTGTCCACCACCCCAAGCTGCCCCTGCTAAGTGAGGACAGTAGAACCAGATGCAGACTTCTGTCTGGTCCCTGCTTCCTGACATTCTCAGCAACGCACTCAGCATCATCACTGTTGCCAAAGAGAGAAACATAACAATACCCTGGGAACAGCGGCCTCATGGAAACACCCCGCAGAACCCTTTCGGTGGTGGATTTCCATCTGACTCCTTACTTATCCAAGGCAGTTGCTCCCAAAAAGGGAACCTCAGAGAAGAGCATATGAACTTCCTGTTTGGGGCTTAGCACTGGAGACTGCAGACAGTGTTGAGAAGGAGAAAGTGTAGGAGTGATTCTGTAGGACGTCCGAGCACAAGGAGCTTTAGCTCAACAGTTCAATATGTGAGAAGCGTTTGCCCACTGCCAGAGAGAGGTTCCCTGATACACACTGTAACGTGCATCTTCCTCCTAAAACATCTTAGCTCCATGAAGCAATAAAACAGTCTGGCCTAAGTGACTGAGCTTCTTTGAAGTCCTGAAGTGGCCCATAAATAAGGTGGGTACTTGGGAAGGGGGCGGTTTTTCAGGAGGGCTCCCTCTATGACTCTTTCAGAGTTGCATTGATTTGTAGCTGCCTCTAAGTCAATTTCCTGGGGTTCATAAATCTCAATTCGAGCAAAACGAACCCGTCACCCATGTTTATTTGATGCATTTCTTACCACTCCATAGGAAAGGAAGAAAGAAAAAAAAAATGTCAGCATTCTCACCCGCAACCCCGGAGCATGCACGGGACGCGGCCATTCCCGGGCCCTTCACAGGCTATTTCGTCATGAGCCATAAACCCTGGGTAACAAATGTACCATTTCATGGTCAGCAAGAGTGGTAACTGTCACTGGAGAAATAAAACTGAGTTATTGTTTCCAGTTTCAAAAGAGCAGCAACAAGTAAAAAAAAGGAAAGAAAAAAAAACTGTATGTGAGTCCTGTCCTCTTCCCCTCAGACACCTGCGGCCATCTAATGTTTCACTGAATCCTGCCACATAAATGCATAGCTTCACTCACTAATCCATATGGCTCCAGAGACCACTGTTACATGAGAACTTCAACTGATGGGGCCAGGCAGCCCAGGGCAGCTTAATCTTTTTTAATTCAAATCGACTGAGTCCCATGTGGCTGGGAGATGATACCCTATATGCTGCAATCAGACTGACCTAGACTTCTCGTGCTCTAAAAATTTTAAATGTTGCCAAAGAGAGAAACATAACAATACCCTGGGAACAGCGGCCTCATGGAAACACCCGCAGAACCCTTTCGGTGGTGGATTTCCATCTGACTCCTTACTTATCCAAGGCAGTTGCTCCCAAAAAGGGAACCTCAGAGAAGAGCATATGAACTTCCTGTTTGGGGCTTAGCACTGGAGACTGCAGACAGTGTTGAGAAGGAGAAAGTGTAGGAGTGATTCTGTAGGACGTCCGAGCACAAGGAGCTTTAGCTCAACAGTTCAATAT
This sequence comes from Tragulus kanchil, assembly GCA_022376925.1. NCBI lineage: Eukaryota > Metazoa > Chordata > Mammalia > Artiodactyla > Tragulidae > Tragulus > Tragulus kanchil. The sequence goes on along the minus strand of JAIOJX010000029.1, from coordinate 135,570,106 downwards.
GTGAGAAGCGTTTGCCCACTGCCAGAGAGAGGTTCCCTGATACACACTGTAACGTGCATCTTCCTCCTAAAACATCTTAGCTCCATGAAGCAATAAAACAGTCTGGCCTAAGTGACTGAGCTTCTTTGAAGTCCTGAAGTGGCCCATAAATAAGGTGGGTACTTGGGAAGGGGGCGGTTTTTCAGGAGGGCTCCCTCTATGACTCTTTCAGAGTTGCATTGATTTGTAGCTGCCTCTAAGTCAATTTCCTGGGGTTCATAAATCTCAATTCGAGCAAAACGAACCCGTCACCCATGTTTATTTGATGCATTTCTTACCACTCCATAGGAAAGGAAGAAAGAAAAAAAAAATGTCAGCATTCTCACCCGCAACCCCGGAGCATGCACGGGACGCGGCCATTCCCGGGCCCTTCACAGGCTATTTCGTCATGAGCCATAAACCCTGGGTAACAAATGTACCATTTCATGGTCAGCAAGAGTGGTAACTGTCACTGGAGAAATAAAACTGAGTTATTGTTTCCAGTTTCAAAAGAGCAGCAACAAGTAAAAAAAAGGAAAGAAAAAAAAACTGTATGTGAGTCCTGTCCTCTTCCCCTCAGACACCTGCGGCCATCTAATGTTTCACTGAATCCTGCCACATAAATGCATAGCTTCACTCACTAATCCATATGGCTCCAGAGACCACTGTTACATGAGAACTTCAACTGATGGGGCCAGGCAGCCCAGGGCAGCTTAATCTTTTTTAATTCAAATCGACTGAGTCCCATGTGGCTGGGAGATGATACCCTATATGCTGCAATCAGACTGACCTAGACTTCTCGTGCTCTAAATGATTAATGAAACGGCCTCGAGTTTGTTTCTATGGTGATTGGAAACCCGACCCGGGACAGAGGAATCTGCCATTCACAGGAACACCATCGAAAGGGGCCTCGGGGGACCCTGGCCGCCGGTCGGGATGCACAAATGCTTCAAGTTCTTCTCCCAAACCTGCCGCTGGGCTTGGAGGGTCGGGTGAGAGGATAGGAAAAAAGGAAAAGGGCCCTCGTAGGAAAGTTTTGACTTGACTCAAGTGCAGAATTACCCTGCTCTCACCCTACCCCACAAATCCCTTAGTTGTTTCTAAAGCCTTGAGGCAAGCGTTGAGGGAAGACAGTATAGAACTCACTTTTGGTTTCCTACCATAAATCCATGAATAAATCAATAAAATAAAACCATGAAGTCTTTTGATCCCTTCTTTAGAATCAATGGTTTTATGTGTTATGAACCTAGGAGGCTGGTTGAGCACCTCACGTTACCTGTTTACTCTCTTTTTACTCTTATTTGTTTCTCGCCCTCATTTGTCATAGGTCCTATTTGGGCTTCACACAGCAACACTTTGCTGTTGGAACTGGCAGAGGTAGGCAGCGTGAGACGTAGGGGGATTAGACGTTGCCGATAGAGATGGAAGAGGTGTGAAGAGTTAGTGTCTCTGGCTGCCATCTGCCTTCTGGGACAGCTGGGCCTGCTGCAGGATGGGTCCATCCTTATTTTCCGCTAGAGCCCCAAACCCTACCTGGGTGCCCCAGCTTCAGGAAATCCTAAACCTTTAGAGCAGTCACGCCTAACATAAAAACTGAGTTATTGTTTCCAGTTTCAAAAGAGCAGCAACAAGTAAAAGGAAAGAAAAACTGTATGTGAGCCCGCCTCTTCCCTCAGACACCTGCGGCCATCTAATGTTTCACTGAATCCTGCCACATAAATGCATAGCTTCACTCACTAATCCATATGGCTCCAGAGACCACTGTTACATGAGAACTTCAACTGATGGGGCCAGGCAGCCCAGGGCAGCTTAATCTTTTTTAATTCAAATCGACTGAGTCCCATGTGGCTGGGAGATGATACCCTATATGCTGCAATCAGACTGACCTAGACTTCTCGTGCTCTAAATGATTAATGAAACGGCCTCGAGTTTGTTTCTATGGTGATTGGAAACCCGACCCGGGACAGAGGAATCTGCCATTCACAGGAACACCATCGAAAGGGGGCCTCGGGGGACCCTGGCCGCCGGTCGGGATGCACAAATGCTTCAAGTTCTTCTCCCAAACCTGCCGCTGGGCTTGGAGGGTCGGGTGAGAGGATAGGAAAAAAGGAAAAGGGCCCTCGTAGGAAAGTTTTGACTTGACTCAAGTGCAGAATTACCCTGCTCTCACCCTACCCCACAAATCCCTTAGTTGTTTCTAAAGCCTTGAGGCAAGCGTTGAGGGAAGACAGTATAGAACTCACTTTTGGTTTCCTACCATAAATCCATGAATAAATCAATAAAATAAAACCATGAAGTCTTTTGATCCCTTCTTTAGAATCAATGGTTTTATGTGTTATGAACCTAGGAGGCTGGTTGAGCACCTCACGTTACCTGTTTACTCTCTTTTTACTCTTATTTGTTTCTCGCCCTCATTTGTCATAGGTCCTATTTGGGCTTCACACAGCAACACTTTGCTGTTGGAACTGGCAGAGGTAGGCAGCGTGAGACGTAGGGGGATTAGACGTTGCCGATAGAGATGGAAGAGGTGTGAAGAGTTAGTGTCTCTGGCTGCCATCTGCCTTCTGGGACAGCTGGGCCTGCTGCAGGATGGGTCCATCCTTATTTTCCCGCTAGAGCCCCCAAACCCTACCTGGGTGCCCCCAGCTTCAGGAAATCCTAAACCTTTAGAGCAGTCACGCCTAAAACACCATAGGTCATACCTTGTCATTTTAAAATCCAAGGCTTAATCCCTTATGGCCATTGGCTGGGGGGTAATGAGTTTATAAATGCTGGGGAGGACATGATTTCCCTCCTGTCATTCTCTCCCTGCCCCACTGCCCACCTATCTTTCTTCACAAGGTCCCTGGCCAACTCCTTAGATGCAGTTGCTCACCCATGAAACGTGGATGCCCTGTCTTCCCTAGAGAAGAAATTCCAGACTTTAGTAAGACCCGCAGGGCCCTCCATGGTTTCACCCCACCTCCCGTTTCACGTCCGTCTGCCACTCAGCCTTGCCCCCTGTTCCCTGAGTGTCCTGCCTGATTCTCCTGTTCTCGGCCTTGGCTTTCTGTTGCCTCTGTCTGGTGAAGAGTTCGCCTGTCCTCCTCAGAGTCTGAGTCCCTTCCTTAAGACCCCGCTCCGGTGCCATCTCGTCCCGTGGGCAGCTCACTTCCTCAGCACAGTCCCCTCCTTCCTCCTCCCTTCTAATACACCTTTTATCTTAGGGTGTCCCGGTCATTGCCTTGTGGGATGGGACATCTTGGTCGCAGTCGCAGGGCTTAACACACGGTATGTGCTCAGTCCAGGTTTGCTCAACTGAGTTTCTTCTTCCAACCCTGCTCCTCAGTCCCTGACTCCATCGCTGGCTGGGAAGCTCATCTGGCTGCCAGAACTGTCGTCTCCCTGACGGTCACTACGAGCTGTCCTCAGACGAGCCAAGACTTAAGAACTTCATGGCTCTGAAAACACCTAGGGATGATTCTGGGAAAGCAACCCAGAGCTGCTCTAGATTGGCTCTGTGCCACACTTCTGACCAATGTGAGGCTCAGCTGGCCCAAGTTTCTACAGCAGATGCTCCTAATTGAAACTGTCCATGCAGAAGGCCCAAGCTGGTCCCAAGCAGGCTGGGTGCTGTTTAGAGGGTGTGTGGAGCCCAACCTCTCGCCCTGGCCCCTGACTCGACCATGCAGGAGTGCGGTGCCCTCCCTCTGCCCTTGGCAGGAGGAGGGGAACCTGAGTAAGCATGGGTCTCGGCCAGCCTCTCACCCATCCAATTAAACCTTTCCACAAGTTACCTGTCGGTGAACAGTCCCTTGGCCTTATCTGACTCTCCCATAGCAGCAGGTATCATGTGTGCCTGTTGTGTTCTCTGAAGACGCAGGTGGCAGAACTTGGGTGTGGGACTTTGATGGAGAGGGAGGCAAACAAAGATGCCCAGGAACAGATAGCCGGGTGAGCAGAGATAGGATGCTGCCTATGGCAGTGACCAGCCCTCATGCATTCCATCCTCATGTAGGTCCCATTTCACCAAATTACAGACTCCACCTCGAACTTCTCATCTGGCCTCCCCTACACCCTAGCACAGAGCTCATGGACTACGCCTCTGAATTTATCCCGGCCTCGGCTCCATTTGTTAAATGAACAAAGTCATAATCCCCGAGTTTGTTATGCTTCCTAATGGTAAAGAATCTCTCTCTTGGGGCTCCCCTGGTAGCTCAGTGGTGAAGAGTTCACCTGCCAATGCAGGAGACACGGGTTCGATCCCTGATCTGGGAGGATCCCACATGCTGCAGAGTAACGAAACCCGTGAGCCACAACTATGGAGCCTGTGCCCTAGAGCCTCAGAGGCGCAACTATGGAGCCCATCTGCCACAACTACTGAAGCCCGTGTGCCCTAGAGCCCGAGTTCTACAACAAGAGAAGTCACCACGACAAGAAGCTTGCTCACCTCAACTAGAGAGTAGCTCCTACTCCCTGCAACTAGAGAAGAGCCTGCAGTAACACTGAAAACCCAGAATAGCCACAAATAAATAAATAAATAAATTTTTTTAAAAAAGAAAGAATATCTCTCCCCCATTCCTCTTACCTCCCTTACCCACCACCCTGTCCAACCACATGGGTACTCGTCCGGGCTGGACATTTCTAGCGATTACATTTTATTTTCAGAGGTTCCGTTCAGAAAGTCCCTTCACTTCCATTCAGCAGTTTCTTCCCTGGATGCCGGGGGCCCTCTGCCTGGGCTAGGCGGGAGGGTGGGGGCTGGCGGACAGAGCACGGAGGAATCAGTTGCTGAGGGAAGGAATGTGAGAGGTGGCAAGGGGGAAGTGAAGCCATGAATATTTAGATGAGGAGGAGAGTGGAATTCAATCTGACACTGATACACGGGAGGATTGGATTGATAGCAATAATCTAAAATTAGAAGCAGTCAGTCATGGGAGTTTAGAGAGCAGACCCTAGGGACAGACTCGGTTAAAAACTGAATTTGCCTCTTGCCAGCTGAATGACCTTGGGGAAGTTCCTTAACCTCTCTGTGCCTCAGCTGCTTCGTCTACAAAGTGGAGATAATACAGCATTTCCTCTATGGAGCTGTAACGATGGTTGTGTTCATGCAACAATACTTGACACATCACACATAGTCGCTGCAGTTACAGCGGAATAAAGATCAACATCGTGTACTTTCTGGAGGCTCTCGAAATCTGCCTTTCTCCTAGTGTTCTCTCTGTTGCTTTTCCAAACCCTCCCACTGTCCCTTCCCCAACATTTTTATTTGTTTTGGGGGAAAGGAGGGTCTAGGCCTCCTCTGTTTAACAGAAATACGATACCAGAGACATCCATCTGCCAATGCAGGAGATGCAGGCTCAGTCCCTGATCCTGGAAGACCCCATATACTTCGGAGCAACTAAGCTAATGTACCACAGATATTAAGTCTGTGCTCTCGAGCCTGGGAGCCGCAGCTACTGAATCCACAGGCTACAACTGCTGAAGCCTGCGTGCCCGAGAGCCTGTGCTCCACGGTGAGGAAAGCCACCTCAATGAGAAGCCCACGCTCCACAAGAAGAGAGTAGCCCCTGCTTACCAAAACCAGAGAAAAGCCCAAGCAGAAACAAAGGCCCTGCACAGCCACAAATAAAGAAATATAAATAAAATTATGAAAATTAAAAAAGATATAGGTTCAAATCAATTTTACAAATATATTCCATTTAACCTAGTACATCTAAAACATCATTCTTTCAAGGTGCAATCATTAAAAAGAACTGTAGATTCATTGGACTAGAGCATGTTTGAAGTGGGTGCTGAGAATTTCAGGTGTTGCCTTGTGCTAACCCCGAGTTCGAAGTTATCCCTGGAGAGAAACGAATCCATAAGATTTTGGAGTGCAGCCCTGCTCCATCTTTGCCTAGCCATGTGAGAGGAAGTGGGGAAGTGGGCTTCCTTTTGTCTGCTCCCATAGAGGAAAACCGAGTCACACTCTGCCCTGAGGAGGTTCTGCGTAAGAGTTTCTGATCCACAGGGAGCAACAGATGAGAGGAGCAGATGAAATCCATGTTTGTCTTTTGGAAGTTGAACATTTCAATTAAGAGACTAGATTATCGAGGTCTCAATCCTGCTTTGATTCTTTTTTAAAAAAATTTTGTCCTCTTTTCATTGATTTTTTATGTATTTTTCATCCATCTTTATTTTTTGGCCTGTGTGGGCCTCCCATTGCAGTGGCCTCTCTCATTGCAGAGCACTGGCTCTGGGCGCATGCGCTGCAGAGGGCTGGCTCCTGATTGGACACATCGATCCAACCACTCCGCAGCCTGTGGGATCCTCCCAGGCCAGAGCTTGAACCGGTGCCCCCTGCACTGCAAGGCGCCTCTTCACTCACTGGACAACCAGGGAAACCCCTGGTTTGATTCTTAAGTTTTAAACTTTGTTCCTCAATTCCCCCATCTGTAAAATGGGGAGAAGAATAGCAACTATAAAGAGCTGTTAATGAGGATGTCATATGTGAGTCTTGCAGAGGGCTCAGAATATTGCCCATCAGATATTACACTTGTCAAATAAATGCAATAATTTAAGGGACTACCAACCATTTCACTCTCGGCAGTATTTCCAGTCAGTATAGGAGCTCAATAAATATTTATGCGATGAAATAAGTAGTTTTAAGGAGACCTTTGGGAACATTTAGAAGAACAGTTCGATAAGCCCCAAAAGGTGTTACTCCAGCAGAAAGTATTTGTGAATAGGGGACAAACCTGGCTGTCTTTCTCTGCTCTTCATCCACTGCTCTTACTGTTTCCTCTATTGGCTTCTTGAATGTTCAGGGCTACTGGTTTCTAAGATGGTGCCAGTGATGGGGTCCAGGACTCCCTGACCTCTGGCTTTGTCTGTCTCTGAGGGCATCTTGGTATCTGGCAAAGACTAGCTGGGCCACATTAGATAAAATCTCTTTGTAGATAGTTAGAGACAACAAGAACAATCCAGAAACACAGATCATTCGCCTCGGGACATGGGAGGTGACAATACAATAAATACATTCCTTCCACCACCTCCCACTGCCCCCAGCGATGATGAAGCATTAACTGAGAGAAAAAGGATAAACTCTACCCACCACCTTCCTGCCCCAAGGCCTCGTGTAACTTCTAAGGGAGTCCAAGGGGATTCTGAAATGTGCCCCTCCTGGTCCTGCCCACCTTTGTATGGTGGGGATACCATTAGAGAAAGTGTCGATTGTTGATTATAAAATGAGGCCAACAAAGAACACACAGTGTGGCCCAACAACAGGGGGACCCTTAGGATGCTTGGGAAGATGGGAAAGCCCGTTAGGGCAGGTAGCACAAGGAGGTGGGATTTTGAGAATGCTTGGGCTATTTTAGTCAGTCTGGCGTGTTTTAATCATTTGTCGAGTAAACTTCCAGCATCTTAAAAGCACTGAGTAGCCATGGCCCTTGGTTTCCTGACCACTCGATACTCGGGTTGTATCTCGCGGGGACTCTGTGGCCCAGCCCTTCACCCTGGTTTCTGGGCCAGCCCCTGCCCAGCCTCTGGTGTGCACGTGGGCTGCAGTCCGCTCCCCCAGACTGTAGCCACTTTGGGTTCCTGTAAGTAGCTTTGACAGGACTCAGCAGTATTCCCAGGATGAAAGCTGTTTTCTTTTAAAAAACAGATGTTGATGACAATAAAGTCTGAAGAGAAGGCTACACTCTAAGTGGATTTCTAAATCACTTCTACTTAGAGGAATTCACAGGACAGGTTTTAAGAAACTGAGCCCTTGTGTGATCCCTATTACTAGTTGCACTGATGAAAAGACTCAGCCACATTTGGTTGAATATCCTTAATAGAAAGGGGCAGCTCAAAACACATTTCCAGATAAAAACTGATGTATGTTTTTTTTCTTCTCAATGAGGCCTAACTTTCTGTCAATGGCTCTCCATGGTTACCTCTTTTTCCCCCTTTTAAAATATTAAAAATAAAAAATGCAAGTAGTCTCATTTCTGAGGCAAAAAGGAGAAACAAAAAAGAAAATGATGATTTTCTTGGTTTTTAAACTTTTAAAATAGGAAATACACTAATATGATTCAAACTCTAAGAAAAATAAGAATAGAGTTAGCAAAACCCCTCCCATCCCATTCCAGCCACCTTGTCCCCCTTCTCAAAGGTAACCAGCATCATCAGCCTTTTTGTAAATGTTCCAGACATATGTCATTCACAAACAAGTATAGAGGGCTTCCCCTGGTGGTCCAGTGGGTGAGGACACCGCCTTGCAGTGCACGGGGCGCTGGTTCCATCCCTGGCCTGGGAAGATTCCATGTGCCGCGGAGCGGCTGGACTCATGTGTCCAATTACCGAGCCGGAGCTCTGGAGTGCATGTGCCCAGAGCCAGTGCTTTGCAATGACAGATGCCACCGTGATGGGAGGCCCACAGGAGCCAAAGAACAAAGACTAGAGAAATGAAAGACCAATAGAAGCAGCCCGCCCGCTGCCCTCCCTCCCCAACCCGACCCCCGCCCAAAATAAATAAATAAATAAATCTTTTAAAAAAAAAAGACAAGTATAGACCCACCTGTTATTTTTTTCATTTTGTATGTCATATTCACATGCTGTTTATTGTCTCTTCATTTAGTGATATATCCTAGAGATCATGCATTTTCATTATAGAAGGTGTCTGCATTTTCCCCAACTGTATAGTATTCCATTGTATTTATTTAATAAGTCAGCTGCAGATAGATATTTGAATTGTTTCCAACCTGCTGCTGTTACAAAGAGAAGTGCCTTGTATACACATAATTTCTCACATGTGTTCTCATGTCCATAGGCTAAGTTCCTAGAATGATAGCTTAAGGTCAAAAGATATGGTCATTTGTAACTTTGATGAACCAAACTTTGATTTAAAGTCACCAATAGTCCCTTCTCCACTGTGAGTCATGTTACCACTTTTAAATGTATAATTTCCCACAGTTGCTCATTTAATAAGCACTTACAGAATCCCTAGGGGCTGAATGTTCTGTTATTCACGGGATGTAAAACTCTGAAAACAACCAAGACCAGATAGAGGTACATGGCGAGCAGAGCCTCTGGTTGGAGCTGCTCAAGACTCTCAGTGTGAAAGAGTTATTCTCCTCAAATCAGCTCTGGCTCTCAACGCCACCCATGCCACGGCCGGCACTAAGTTCAACATTTGCTGTTGGGGTCATTTCCTTTCCCATGGATTGTCCCAAAATCCTGGGGTTTTTGTGGCCAGAAAATCGGAGGCGGCTCTTGCATGCTCATCCCACTGCCACAGTCCCTGTGGCCCTCTGTCCTGCCTCCTTTGCGAGCGTCGCTGGCTCCCAGCCCTCTGCTGTTCCCATCAGCCCCCGTGTGGGTTCCCACCAGCCTGGGCTGCTTCAGAGTTGGACGCACAGCCTTTCCAACCTCAAAAGAAACCTTCACCCCCACCACCTTCTGTTCCCGGGAATTACTCAGTTTCCTGGCACAAACCCCTTGGCCTTCTTTTCAAAACACCAGTTTCCATTGCTTCCTTCCCGTGCCCAGGGCTAACTGCCTCCTCAGACACTCACCAACACCTGGGAGATGAGACCTGTCCTCGCAGCTAGACTTTAAACCGCAAAGGTCAAGCTTACTTTGAGAACTGGGGGAAGGGAATCCCATTTTCCTTCCTGGGTTTTCTGTATCCATGGCAATAAAGCAAAAAATGTGTACTATGTGCATGTTATTGCACTGCATACATACATAAATCTATAATTGCAAACTGTGGCAAGCCCTGTTGTCCTCACTGCTCTATTCCCTGTACCTAGAATGTGTTGGCACTTTGTGGCAGTGCCCGACACATAGCAGGTGCTCAATAAATATTTGCTGATGGAAAGAATGAGAAAAAGAGAGAGAATATCTGAGAGAGAAAATTAAAATGAGACTGGTGGTCAGAGAGAGTTTCTCCAAGGAGATGACATGTCCAGTGAGCCTTGAAAATTGGAAGAAATCAGCTCTGTGAACTGAATGGGGAGAAGCTGTCCTGACAGAAGGTGGCGGCCCTGAGGAGGAAGGGCACTTGGAGTGAACCAGGCACAGGAAGAAGCCTTGTGGGCAGAGAAGGTGACAAAGGAGGGCTGAGGCTGAGGATAAGGGATCTTGGAGTGTGTGTTCAAGTGTGTAGACTGTATGTAAAACTGTAATGCAAAAACTTCCCATAATTTTAAGAGTGGGAAGAAAACACATTTTATAGCCTCTTTGCATTTTGGAAGGATCTCCCCAGCAGCCATGTAGGAGTAGATATGAGCACTGGCTAGAAAAGTGGGTGGTCCAGTGGGTAAGGACACCGCCTTGCAGTGCAAGGGGCGCCGATTCGATCCCTGGCCTCGGAGGATCCCACGTGCCGCGGAGCGGTTGGACCGATGTGTCCAATTGCCAAGCCGGAGCTTTGGAGCGCATGCGCCCGGAGCCGGTGCTCTGTGACAACAGAGGCCACCGCGATGGGAGGCCCACACAGGCCAAAGAACAAAGATGGATGAAAATGGACAAATGAAAGACCAATAGAAGTGGTCCGCCTGCTCCTCTCCCTCCCCACCCCATCCCGCTCAAATAAATAAATAAATAAATCTTTAAAAAAAAAAAAGAAAAAGAAGATCCTTACGAGAAGTCACTGCAGTCTTCCCAGCAACAAGAGATCAGGGGCGTGGAGAGGATGGAAACATGTGGACAGATTTCAGACGTGTCTCGGGGATGGACTTAGACAAGACTCGATCCAGCGTGGGAGATGAGAGAACAAGGGAAATTTTAAGTGCTATTGTGGGCTGGCAGTCATTGGTAGAGGCGGGTGGAGGAAGATACCATTTAAGAGACAGCTGAGGGAGGCAGGCTGCCGAGTTTGTCTCTATCTCTGGTGTAGTGTGAAGAATAAAAGAGTTGAACGCCCTGGGTTCTAGTCCTGCTGCCGGTTGAGTGACACCGGGTGCCTCAATGGCCTCATCTGGAAGGAATAAAATAGTTCCTTCTTAAATTTTTGAGGATTAATTGATTAATAAAATGGGCATAATAGTGTCTTTTACATAGTTACCTCATAAAACTTAGCTGTTTTTATTATCTACATTGGCAATGAAAACAGATGGACAGTGTTCCATTTTATGAATAAATTATTTACCCAATCCCCTTTTGTATTGTGTCCGATACTGCAGCCAAGTAACAGTCCCACAGTGGTCATGAGCACAGGCTCAGGAGCTACATGGCATAAGTTCAAATCCTGCCCATATCTTTACTAAATACGTGACTTTGGCAAGTTACCTAACCTCTCTGTGCCTCAGTTTCCTCATCACCAAGATGAGCATAATGATAGCAACTGTCTTAAAAGATTCTGTGAGAGAGAAGTGACTGGACCACTCAGAACATATTAAACACCACATCAGCATTTGCTTCCATCATGATGTGTCCGCTTCTCTTTTAAGCGTGTGATGTGTGTGTCCTTGTTTCATATTTACAACATCCCATGAAGTAGGTACTATTCTCATCTCAATGGTACAGATCAGAAAACTGAGGTATAGACACGACTTGAACCTGGACCCTAGAGCCCTGGTTCTAACAACCACTACCAACAGCACATCATTTTACATGGATCTTTGCTTACCTGCACAACTCATTTTAAATTTGATTTATTTATTTTTGTTTTTGACTGTGCTGGGTCTTCATTGCTACACACACTTTTCTCTAGGTTTGGAGAAAACTCAGGGGCTTCTCTAGTTGTGGTGTGCAGGCTTCTCACTGCAGTAGAGCACAAGTTCTAGGGCATGTGGGCTTTGGTAGTTGTGGTGCTTAAGCTCCATAGTTGCGGTTTCTGGCTCTAGAGCACAGGCTCAGTTGGAGTGGCCTACAGGCTTAATAGCTCCATGGCATGCGGGATCTTCCTGGATCAAGGATCACACCTGCATCTTCTGCATTGGCAGGTGGGTTCTTAACCAATGAGCCACCAGGGAAGCCCTGCACAACTATTTCTTTAGGATACATTCCAAGAAATGGAATTTCAGGATTTAAAAGTTTTTTAAGGTGTGACTTTTGATAATAACACATCATTTTCCAGAGAGCTTATAGTAATTTGCAATCCCATGAAATTTATAATAGCTGTTTTCTTGGTGAATTACTCTTTGTGTTAAGTAATTTGTATTAGTTCACTGGATTTAGAGCAGTGGGCGACACGATGCCCAGTGACACTGTTGGTGGAAGGGACTCTTTTGGTGGCAGATAATCAGACAGAGCCAATGGTCCTCCTGGCCTGAGTTGTGGGAGCTGGTGGTGGTCATAAACAGGTTCCTAGCTGAGGCCAGGCGTGTGGCTAGCAGAGAGAGGAAAGTGAGTGAAGGCTCACCCATTGTGTCTAGTTGTCATGCTCCTTAGCTTTCTTGATTGGAGAGAGTTTCTCAGCCTTTTCATGGTCTTGATTTTGAAGAGCACAATCAAACATTTGTGGAATGTCCCTCAATTTGGGATCAGATAGGGAATAACTATTAAAAACATGTTACAGAATTTATAGGAAAGGATGCATCTAATGAGTGAAGGATGATATGAGCATTTCAGAAAAGAAACGGTCACTCTAAATAGAATGAAATGAAAATTCTAGAACTGAAAAATAATAATGATCTGAAATCATTCCACTTGAAGGGATTAAAAGCAGGTAGAAAAAAAAAAAAAGCAGGTAGAACGTTGGGTATTATAGAATGAAGGATCCGTGAACTTGGAGACAGGCAATACAAATTAATCAAACAGAAGTAAAATGAGAAAAATATTTTTAAAATGAAAAAAAAATCATCAGTGACACCTGGAATAATATCAAATCATCTAGCATATGTAACTGGATTTAGAAAAGAGAGAATATGATAGAAAAGTTTTCAAAACACCATGGCCAAATATTTCTCAACTTAGGTGAAAAACAAGTTTCTCCAATTAGAGGAGAAATTGAATAGACCTCAAATGGGATAAATACTGACACCTAGACACAACATGGCAAAACTGCTCAAAAAGATAAGGAGAAAATGTTAAAAGAAGACAGAGCAACAAAGAAAGATTGCGCCCATGGTAACATGGATAGAAAAGATGACCTTTAAAAATTAGAAACAGCACAGCCAGACCGCAATGGAACAGCATCTTTAAAATGCTGAAAGAAAAATAATCTTTCAGCTTGATTCCCAGAGCTACTCAAATAATATCTTCTTCAAAATGAAGGCAAAATAAGCACATTTTCAGAAGTAAGCAAGCGTTGAGGGAATTTGCAGCCAGCAGACCGTCAATACAAGAAGTGCTAAAGAAAGTTCTCCAAACTGAAGAGAAGCAATGCCAGGGAGGAACACATGAGAACAGGAAAAAATCAAGCGTTCCAAGAAACAGCATGCATGGAGATAAATGAGGAATTTTTTTTCTCTTTCTTCAATATCCTTTAAATACAGTTTAAAGCAAAAAGGATAAAAATAATCTCTCATGGGGTTCATGATATAAGTAAACGTAAAATACATGACCACAATTGTACAAAGCACAGAAAGAGGTAAATGAAAGGTTATTGTTGTTTCGCTTTTCACCACATGTGACATGGCATAAAACTGATAAATTATAGTCTCCGAAATGTTAAAGTTGCCAACTGCAATCCCTAGAGGAAGAATGAAAAATAAAGCAAAGAGGTAGAACTAAGAATCCAATGAAGGGGATAAAATGGAATGCTAAAAAATGATCTCCAAAAAGTCAGGGGAAGAGAGAAAAATGAACAAAAACAGAGGGACACATAGAAAGTAAATAGTAATGTGGTAGATGGAACCTAGTATAAATATTTCTCAATAATTACATAAATGTACATGGGCCAAGTTTCTCATTTAAAACCTGAGTATCAGTCCTCCTTGGCGGCTCAGATGGTACAGGCGAGTGCCTTGAACATGTATCTGTTGCCACGGTTGTCTGTTTTGTACTTTTATTTCTGCCTTAGATTATTTCAGTTTTAGTGCCTGCTAGGCTAAGGCCCCTCTCACCACCCTTGTTTTAAGACATCATAGCTATTCTATTTACATGAACTATAGGATAGTGTTGCTAAATGTAGTCATTTTCTGTTGATTTTATTTTGGGGTCATGTTAAAGATCATAGTATTGAAGAGGAGGAATTGACACTGAAGTGGTATTAGATTATCCTCTTATAAATGTGTTTTTCCACTTTTTCAAGACATTAACGTCTCTCAGAGAAATTTTACAATTTTCTCTGTGTGGATTCTCTGTGTTTTTCACGAGGGTGCTCCTCCATTCATACTTAGAAACTTGTTTAGTTACCGTAAATGAAACTTCGTTATATATATATGTATATACATATATAACTTTTCTTGTCCTGAACTTACGTTTGAAAATAATTTTATTTATTTATTTTTGGCTGTGGTGTGTCCTCGTTGGTGCACTGACTTTTCTCTGGTTGTGGCCAGCGGGGGCTATTCTCTAGTTGCAGTGCGTGGGCTTCTCCTCACAGTGGCTTCTCTTGTGGATGTGGCACATGGGCTCAGTAGTTGTGGTTTCAAGTCTCTAGAGCACAAGCTTAATAGCTGTGGTGCTCAGGTTTAGTTGCTCAGATGCATGTGGAATCTTCCCAGACCAGGGGTCAAACCTGCGACACCTGCATTGGGCGGGCAGGTTCTTATAAAAGAGTTTGGGTTATTTTCGCTTTTCACCACATGTGACATGGCATAAAACTGATAAATTATAGTCTCCGAAATGTTAAAGTTGCCAACTGCAATCCCTAGAGGAAGAATGAAAAATAAAGCAAAGAGGTAGAACTAAGAATCCAATGAAGGGGATAAAATGGAATGCTAAAAAATGATCTCCAAAAAGTCAGGGGAAGAGAGAAAAATGAACAAAAACAGAGGGACACATAGAAAGTAAATAGTAATGTGGTAGATGGAACCTAGTATAAATATTTCTCAATAATTACATAAATGTACATGGGCCAAGTTTCTCATTTAAAACCTGAGTATCAGTCCTCCTTGGCGGCTCAGATGGTACAGGCGAGTGCCTTGAACATGTATCTGTTGCCACGGTTGTCTGTTTTGTACTTTTATTTCTGCCTTAGATTATTTCAGTTTTAGTGCCTGCTAGGCTAAGGCCCCTCTCACCACCCTTGTTTTAAGACATCATAGCTATTCTATTTACATGAACTATAGGATAGTGTTGCTAAATGTAGTCATTTTCTGTTGATTTTATTTTGGGGTCATGTTAAAGATCATAGTATTGAAGAGGAGGAATTGACACTGAAGTGGTATTAGATTATCCTCTTATAAATGTGTTTTTCCACTTTTTCAAGACATTAACGTCTCTCAGAGAAATTTTACAATTTTCTCTGTGTGGATTCTCTGTGTTTTTCACGAGGGTGCTCCTCCATTCATACTTAGAAACTTGTTTAGTTACCGTAAATGAAACTTCGTTATATATATATGTATATACATATATAACTTTTCTTGTCCTGAACTTACGTTTGAAAATAATTTTATTTATTTATTTTTGGCTGTGGTGTGTCCTCGTTGGTGCACTGACTTTTCTCTGGTTGTGGCCAGCGGGGGCTATTCTCTAGTTGCAGTGCGTGGGCTTCTCCTCACAGTGGCTTCTCTTGTGGATGTGGCACATGGGCTCAGTAGTTGTGGTTTCAAGTCTCTAGAGCACAAGCTTAATAGCTGTGGTGCTCAGGTTTAGTTGCTCAGATGCATGTGGAATCTTCCCAGACCAGGGGTCAAACCTGCGACACCTGCATTGGGCGGGCAGGTTCTTTACCACTGAGCCACCAGGGAGCCTGTGGACTTACGTTTAATGAAACAAAGTCCTTTTTAAAAGCTCATTAGTGTGATATTGTATTCAAATTATTATCCTTTCTTTTAATTGAAGTATAACATACATACAGTCAAGTGTATACATGTTTAATCTTAAGTGTTCATTTGATGAATTTTTCCATATATATATACATAGATCAAGACATGGAATTTTTATTATATCCTCAAAGATTCTCCTATGCTCTTCCATCTACATGAATTCCTGATGTAATCATTGCTCATTTTTTTATTAACAAGGAGTTTAGTCTTTCTGTGAATTTAATATAGATCAAATCATGCAGTATGTATTTTTGTTCTGGATTCTTCCACTCAGTACAATATCTTGATATTTATTCACTTTGTTGCACTGTTAGTAGTTTGTACTTTTTTTATTGTTTTGTATTGGTCTATAGTGTGTGTGCATATGTGAGTATGTACACATCTATCTGTATTTGTGTGTGTCGTACTCAGTTGCTTTAGTTCTGACTCTGTGACCCTGTGGACTGCAGCCCCCCAGGCTCCTCTGTCCGGGGGATTCTCCAGGTAAGAATACTGGAGTGGGTTGCCAAGCCCTCCTCCAGGGGATCTTCCAGATCCAGGGACTGAATTAGGTTTTAATTTGTAACTACTTAGTAAGTAATAATGTTCAACACTTTCTCATGTGCTCATTGGCCATTTAGATATTCTCTTTTTTAAGTGCAATCTTTTCGTTGATTTTAAAATTGGACTGTTTGAAATTTCTTACTGATTTGTAAGAATCCTTCATAGATTCCAGATGGGAGTACTTTGCCTTATCCATTTGAAGATATTTATCTGGAACTTGCTTTTTATTTTCTTCATGATTTCTGCGGATGAACAGAAGTCTCAACTTTAGTGAAGTTCAGTTAATCAATTATTTTTCATTTAGAGCTACTGCCTTCTTGTATCCTGTTTAAAAAATCTTTGCTTACCCTAAGGTCATGAAGATACTCTCCTACAGTTGCTTCTAGAAATCTTGTTGTCTTAACTTTCATGTTTAAATATATGATTCATCTCAAATCAATTCCTGTACATTGTATTAGATAGGGGTCCATACTTTTTCTCCCCAATATGGACATTCCAAGCATCAGCATCAGATGATAGAAAGATCATTATTTCTTCCAGTGAACTACAATAGTATTTCCTTGTGAATCAAGTGAGCATATAAGTGCGTCTGTTTCTGTACTTTATGTTCTTACTGGTCAAGTTTTTATCTTGTCATTTATGCCACTCCATTTTAGTTACTGTAGCTTTTCATCATTATAAGACTTGAAGTCCAGTAGTGTAAATTCTTCACTTATGTTCTTCAATATTATCTTAGCTATTCTTTTTTTTTTTTTTTTTTAAATCTTTTTTGGGGGTGGGGTGGGGTGGGAGAGGAGGGAGGGGGATGGGCGGGCCACTTCTATTGGTCTTTCATTTCTCTATTTTCATTCGTCTTTGTTCTTCGGCTCCTGTGGGCCTCCCATTGCGGTGGCATCTGTCGTCGCAGAGCACCTGCAGTCCTTACCCACTGGAGCACCAGGGAAGCCCCTATCTTAGCTATTCTGGTCCCTTGCTTCTCTCTGTAAATTTTAGAACCAACTTCTCAACTTTAATAACTATAAACTTTCTGGAATTTTGATTGGGATTGCCCTAAATTTATATATCAATTCAAGGAGAATGACTGTTTTAACAATATTGAGTCATCTAATCTATGAGCACACATGTGTCGTTTTGATCCTTTTAATTTCTCCCAGCAATTTTTTGGGGGGAGCCACTTCTATTGGTCTTTCATTATCTATTTTCATCCATCTTTGTTCTTTGGCCTGTGTGGGTCTCCCAATGCACTGGCCTCTGTTGTCGCAGAGCACTGGCTCTGGGCGCATGCGCTCCAGAGCTCCGGCTTGGTAGTTGGACACACCGGTCCAGTCGCTCCATGGCACGTGGGATCCTTCCAGGCCAGGGATTGAACCGGCACCCCTTGCACTGCAAGGCAGTGTCCTTACCCACTGGACCACCAGGGAAGCCCCCAGCAATTTTTAATTGTTGTATTTTTGGTATACAAGTCTTGCACATATTTTGTTAAATGTAACATTAAATATTTCTTATTTTCATGCTATTATAATGCCAAATGGTTTTAAAGTTTTCATTTCTAATCTTTTGTGTCTATTTTGTAGAATAATAATTTTATAAAATTGATTGACTTTGTACTAATTTTATAAAATTGATTTTGTATTAATTCACTTAATCACTTTGTATTAATTCACAAAATAGTTTGTTAGAGATTCTTTGGGGATTTCTACATATATAATTGTGGCAGGTGCAAGTAAAGAGTCTTAACTCTTCTTTATCACTTTTTAAGGACTTTTATTTATTTTTCATTTTGAAAGGACTTTCAAATAATTTCTCTGTAGACTGATGGTCCTAATTCGAGTCATACGTAAAATGATCTTTAAAAAAATGTCAGAACAAAGAGGACTTCGTTAGAAAGAATGTTGGATAATTTAATTGAAGCAATGACATGAATGTGATTCCTCACTGAATGCCCCTGTTGATAGAAATGTTTACCTGCACAAAAAGAAGAAAATACTAAGAGAAGGCAGAGTAACAAAGACAGATTATATATGAGGTAACACAGCTATGAATTATGATTTTTTAAAGATTAGAGTACAAGCCAGATCATAGTAGAACAGCGTCTTTAGAATGCTGAAAGAAGGGACTTCCCTGGTAGATCAGTGGTAAAGAGCTCGCTTGCCAGTACAAGAGACACGAGTTTGATCCCTGATCCGGGAAAATCCCACATGCTGTGGAGCAACTAAGCTCATGAACCACCACAATTGAGCCCGTGTGCAACAACTACTGAAGCCTGTGTGCCCTAGAGTCCGAGTTCCACAATAGGAGAAGCCACTGCAACAAGAAGTCTGCTCACCTCAACTAGAGAGTAGCCCCCACTCCCTGAAACTAGAGAAAAGCCTGTGGCAGCAGCGAAAACCCAGAATAGTAAAAAAATGAATAAATAAAAATTTCAAAAAGAAGTCATCTGTAATGATAGATATATTGAAAAAATGCTGAAAGAAAAAAAACTTTAACCTTGAATCCTAGGGCTAGTGAAATGATGTATTCTTCAAAAACGAAGGCAGAAATAATGTCATTCATACATAATAAATATGCACATCAGCAAGCACGTGGCAAGGGAGGTGGTGAATCACCCTCACAGTAAATGCAAAACAATCTTGTCTGAAGGAAAATTTCTGTTAAGTCACCAAAAACACTCAAGAGCTTGAAGGAGAGCAGAGAGAATTTTGCTTATGTCGAAATTTGCCTCTTGATCTGTTTTGAAAACAATTTTCCCTGTATTTATCCAGATAAATACGGACAAGATAAAGGCAAGCTTCCCATCTTATGCTCCTACTCTGTAGTTTACCGGTTAGGTGCTCCCTGAATGCTCCTTGAATGAATGAATGCATGAGCAAAGAAAGGAGTGAATGAGCGGAATTATGAATGATAGAAGTCAGTTCCAGTCTTCAGTTCTCTTTGACAATTCACCCTGTTGAACTTTAACTTGATTGCTATTTTCCTTTGGATATCCAAGTAGCCCCAAATGTTCCTCATTCACAGCTTGTTTCCACTAGAGGAATATTCTTATCCGTGGTAGATCGTTTTCAAAGATGTCCATAGCTATCCTTCTCCCCCACCATTTCAATCTCACTTTTCAGAGGTTGCCAATGGACACAGCCAAACAGTAAAGCAGAAGTATATGTTGGACTAAATTAGACCTTTTTAAAAAGCAGAAATTTGTTGTGTAAATATGTGTCTGTACATTGCATTATTACAGTCATGGAAGAGGTGCCGTGATTATTGTCCAGCTTTAGTGAGCTGAGATCTGCCATCTGTCAGCTCTGGTAGGGAAATGAAAGTCCCTCTACTCCATTTTTTTTTTGACTTCCCTGTGTGGCATGTGGGGTCCCAGTTTCTTCACTAGGGATCAAACCCATACCCCTTCATTGGGAGTGCAGAGCCTTAGCCACTGGACAGCCGGGGAAGCTCCACACTGCTTTTATTTTGAGGAAAGTGCTTCTGCTCTCTGTCTATGATACTAAAGAGAAAGGTAGCCCCACTCCTGAAACTAGAGAAAAGCCTGTGGCAGCAGCGAAAACCCAGAATAGTAAAAAATGAATAAATAAAAATTTCAAAAAGAAGTCATCTGTAATGATAGAATATTGAAAAAATGCTGAAAGAAAAAAAACTTTAACCTTGAATCCTAGGGCTAGTGAAATGATGTATTCTTCAAAAACGAAGGCAGAAATAATGTCATTCATACATAATAAATATGCACATCAGCAAGCACGTGGCAAGGGAGGTGGTGAATCACCCTCACAGTAAATGCAAAACAATCTTGTCTGAAGGAAAATTTCTGTTAAGTCACCAAAAACACTCAAGAGCTTGAAGGAGAGCAGAGAGAATTTTGCTTATGTCGAAATTTGCCTCTTGATCTGTTTTGAAAACAATTTTCCCTGTATTTATCCAGATAAATACGGACAAGATAAAGGCAAGCTTCCCATCTTATGCTCCTACTCTGTAGTTTACCGGTTAGGTGCTCCCTGAATGCTCCTTGAATGAATGAATGCATGAGCAAAGAAAGGAGTGAATGAGCGGAATTATGAATGATAGAAGTCAGTTCCAGTCTTCAGTTCTCTTTGACAATTCACCCTGTTGAACTTTAACTTGATTGCTATTTTCCTTTGGATATCCAAGTAGCCCCAAATGTTCCTCATTCACAGCTTGTTTCCACTAGAGGAATATTCTTATCCGTGGTAGATCGTTTTCAAAGATGTCCATAGCTATCCTTCTCCCCCACCATTTCAATCTCACTTTTCAGAGGTTGCCAATGGACACAGCCAAACAGTAAAGCAGAAGTATATGTTGGACTAAATTAGACCTTTTTAAAAAGCAGAAATTTGTTGTGTAAATATGTGTCTGTACATTGCATTATTACAGTCATGGAAGAGGTGCCGTGATTATTGTCCAGCTTTAGTGAGCTGAGATCTGCCATCTGTCAGCTCTGGTAGGGAAATGAAAGTCCCTCTACTCCATTTTTTTTTTGACTTCCCTGTGTGGCATGTGGGATCCCAGTTTCTTCAATAGGGATCAAACCCATACCCCCTTCATTGGGAGTGCAGAGTCTTAGCCACTGGACAGCCGGGGAAGCTCCACACTGCTTTTATTTTGAGGCAAGTGCTTCTGCTCTCTGTCT
This sequence comes from Tragulus kanchil, assembly GCA_022376925.1. Lineage (NCBI taxonomy): Eukaryota > Metazoa > Chordata > Mammalia > Artiodactyla > Tragulidae > Tragulus > Tragulus kanchil. The sequence goes on along the minus strand of JAIOJX010000029.1, from coordinate 135,549,064 downwards.
ATGTTCAACACTCCTGTTAATGTCTACCAGCTCTCTGCCCCTCATGCTGAGAGTTTACTCACTATTCATGTTCACTTTCATCTTGGTATACAACTTCCTCAGACCCTACAGGGCCCAGCACAGCGTATTCCAAAAAATAGGCCTTCAGAACAATATTTGCTAGATGCACAAAATAAGGGAGGAATTGAGGAGAGGGTCAGGCATAAAAGATGAATTGCAACTAACCCTAGATATTACATTCTGCAAGGTATACTATATATACATTAAATTATATTGGATTGCTTTCTAGTAATTACGGTGCTGGGCTTAAAATGGTTTTTAGAGAGGCATTAGAAGTTCCTACTTTAGCTTAATCACAGTGTTTAGTTTTCCCTTGGAGGGGTACCTTATTTATTTAATGTCACAATACTAAAATTATTTCATTCTGCAAGGTTCAATAAACAGAAAAATAAAAACCCTCAACATCTATACTAAATTGTTACTAACAAAGTAAACATTTCTTCCCCAGGTTTTTCTGAGTTGATTAAGCACCAGTATATTTAAAAATGTTTCCCAAGTCTGAGAAAAACTCCCCTCTGAACATACAACTATTCAATGTAAAATGTTTTTCCTACCACTTGATTACAATTTGGCAGTAGTTTCTGAATAATTTACAAATTTTAAATTTCTGTGCCCCAAACACACATGTGCTGCAGCTAAACAGACTTGAAAGAATATGCAAATTGCGCTTTTATGTCAAAAATGAGTGAACGCAGCTTCATGCAGGAAGAAAGCAAACTGTCACCCTCATGTTTTTGTTTAGACTAATCTGTGCGCTGTCGCCCCCACATCAGACTGCATCAACATTTTCTTTGGGATATTAGACGTAAATGTTTATGGGTGTAGATAGCCTAGAAGGGATTGGCACTTATTAAAAACGACCCTGGAGTATTTTCTTTGGTTTCCACGTAAATATCCCAGGGAAATGTTCAATCAAACAAGGCTGCCAGGTAGAGGGAAATGAACGCTACAGGAGAGCTCCAGGGTCCCTCGGGTCCTGTCACGTGAGGGGCCCCAGCCAAGAATGGAGCAGGAAGGCTGAGTGCAGAGAACCGGGTGCAGCTGGCTTCTTTTCAGCATGGAAGGTCATGTAGCTGCTGACTGAAAATGTCTCTCCCTGAGGCCAGGAAGCCAACCTTCCCCACACCAAAAAACTTCACATTTAAAAGAGTCATCAAAAAAAAAAAAAAAAAAAGAAAGATACTATATGTGAATTTTATTGCACTCTAGCTGTGAGGGCCAACCCTATGCGTATTGTGGAGATGGGACAACCTTCATGGCGCAGCTGGTTTCATTCAGGGGTTAAGGCAGGCATGAACCTGTGGTATCTTCACAAATGGTGGGAACTGGTTTGTAAAGTTGATGCGTGGAAGTGTCCGTTTTCTTGAATCCAAAAAAAGTCAAGAAATGCATTCTAGGCTTTCAGACCCTGAGGACATACTTCTAGTCCTTCCTGCTTCAGCTAAAATGTATCCGAAATCCACTATGTAAAGGTCCAGTAAGTTCTCCTGATGCTAATCACTTTAAGGAAAACACTGTCGTCCAGTTTTTATCCTAGACTCCTTGAAATCTGGGGAATGTCATCCCACACCCAGTTCATCCACTACAGTAGCTCTCACCAAAGGTGCAAACAACATCCACAAGCCAATCAAAATGAGTACTTTTCAGTTCCTATCTTATCTTACCTCTCAACAGTATTGATGCATATGTGCGTGGTGAAGTCACGTCCAACTCGGTGTGACCCTATGGGCTGTAGTGGCCCACCAGGCTCCTCTGTCCATGGGATTCTCCAGGCAAGAATGCGGGAATGGGTTGCCATGTCCTCTTCCAGGGGATCTTCCCCACCGGAGGATTGAACCCACATCTCTTATGTTCCTTTCATTGGCAGGCGGGTTCTTTACAACTAGCGCCACCTAGGAAGCTGCAATGATATCGGTACTCTTGGCTTATCCCTCCCTCTTGAAGCCTTCTCTTCCCCTGTCTTCAACGACATAACAATCACCTGGTTTCCTTTTACGTCTGGCTATTTCTGACTCCTTTGCTCTTTCCTTTCTCTCTACCCAGTGTTTTTAGTTAAATCTTTATTGACTTTGTGACAATACTGTTTCTGTTTTATTTTACTATTACCATTATTTTTTGGCCCTGAGGATCTTGGCTCCCTGATCAGGAATCAGACCTGTACCCCCTGTACTGGAAGGTGAAGCTTAACCACTGGAGTACCAGGGAAGTTCCCTGCAGTCTTCCTGACAGACCAAAAGCCGCAAGATCATCTCAAGAGACACAAAAAAGCATTTGACAGAATCAAGCACCCTTTCATATAAATGACACCCCACAAATTTGGAATAGAAAGGAACTTTCTTAATTTGATAAAATACTAATACTCCCTGAAATTTAATATAGATTTTGACACCTGGAAGTGGAAGTTGCTGTGCTGAATATCTGAAAATATGAAAGAAGGAAATTTTGTCACTTTTGACAACATGGATGAACCTAGAGGATATAGTGCTAAGTGAAATAAATCAGACAAAGACAAGTACTATATGATCTCACTTATATGTGAAATATAGAAAACAAAACAAATGAGACGTTGGGCAAAATAGGTGAATGAGATTAAGAACTATTTTTTTTTTTTAAACCTTTATTTTACTTTTAACTTTTACGGAGTTTTGTTGTTTACAGACATGCATGTTCCCAGATTAGTCACATGTATATCCCCCCCTTCCCACCACTCCTAACCATCACACAGCACCCCTGAAGGATCCCCTTTTCTCACATAGCAATGACTAGAGCTATTTTCTTCACTTATGATAGTACAGGCCTTCATGCTACTTCCTTTACGCCTCTCACCCACTGTTCCTTTCCCACAATGTCCATATGTCCACTGTCCATGTCTGTCTTTCCGTTGCTTCACTGCGTGTGCCATCATCACCATCCTGCTAGATTCCATATATATGTGTTAATATACCGTATTTGTCCTTCTCTTTCTGACTGACTTCACTTTTTATGATACGTTCTAGATCTAGCCACCTCATTAGGGCTGCATTTCTCTTTACAGCTGTGTAGTATTCCATTGTATATATGTACCAGAGCTTTTGGATCCATTCGTTCGTCGATGGGCATCTAGGTTCCTTCCATGTTCTAGCTATCGTATAGAGAGCTGCAATGAACACTGGGGTGCAGGTGCTTCTTTCAGATTTGATTTCATCAGGGTATAAGCCTAAGAGTGGGATTGCTGGGTCATATGGTGCTTCTATTTTTAGTTTTTTAAGAAATCTCCAGACTGTCTTCCATAGAGGCTGTATCAATCTATATTACACAAACTTTGAGTTAGGAAATCAGCAAGCCATGGAGATGCAATATACCACATAAGAAATATAGTCAATAATATGTAATAATTTTCTATGGTGAACTATGCTTACTGGACATGTATTGGTGATAATTATATATTTGATTGTTAGATCACTGTGTCTATACCTGAAACTAACATAATACTGCATGTCGACTATACTTCAATTTAAAAAGTTTTTTAAAGTTTTTTTATGTGGACCATTTTTAAAGTCTTTATTAAATTTGTTTCAATATCACTTCTCATGTTTTTATCTTTCGGTTTTTCAGCTGTGAGGTATGTGGGATCTTTTCCTTAACATCTTACTAGTACCGGAAGTCCAATAAATGACACTCATTTCTGCTTAAGCTTATCCTCTGTGATGTCAAGTTGATACGGACAAATATTTCAACATCAGTGCAATGACTGACAAAGCCAATACTGGAAAATATAGCTTGGTTACATGATGCCTGGTGATTTCTCAACGTCGAGACCTGGATACAGGCAGACGGAGCACCCGTTGATGAGCAGAGCCAATGGCTGCAGCCTCCCATACAGACCCCGCCTCCGCAAAACTTAGGCTCTGGATTGAAAACAGGCTGGCTTACTGCACACACTTCCTGGAAAAGAAAGATAGGCGATATGTATTCAAGCTTGGAGATGAACTTGAGTGAGTTTTCATTCCAAGATGCATGACGGAGATGATTCTACCATGACTGTTGACCTTCCTGGAAGATTTTGAAAGCCCACACCTGCACACGGGAAGACCCTCTCTGCTTCATGAGTGTTAGGTGAGTGACACTGAGGACTTGACAGTGGGGTGGCCTGTGAGCTCTTCTATAAAGATTTTATGGCGGTGACCACGGGTTGAGAGCATTCCTCACGTGCGGCAGAGCAGAGGCAGCCCCCTGCCGCTCTCCGTGCTGGCGGCAGTGAACCTTTTATGGCAGTCCTGCCATCCCGCACCCCACGTATACCTGCTTGTGCTAATGTTGGTCTTAATGTACTCTCCCTAAAGGAGGGCTACAAATGGTACCTGATCTTATGACTGTTCTTAAGACACAGTTGAGCCTACGTCTTCCTGAGGGTTGAGGTTTTGCTTCTCTACCTGTCGGGGCCAGATTTAAGTTATACGATTCTAGTTACTCACTAGGGGCGTGCTCGGCTCCTACATGGACCCCATCTGGGATAGCGTACCTGTACCCAAGATTGCGTGGTGATGGACATTTGGGCTTGTCCGTCGTCTGCCATCTGAGCTATCCCATGCCTCTGCTCATTATTAGGATTTAACCCAACGGCAGTATAAGCTCCCTTGTGTATTTGCTGAAAAGCATAACATACTGAGCCCTGCAGAGACAGGAAAAGGCATGCTGCTAGACTCACAGTTTTGTCCTTCCTCCCCAAGCTTTGCTGGAGAAGCCCCAGACCAGGAGCAGAGAGGGGGAGGTTAGAGGAATGTAGTTTGGAGAAGGGACTTTTTCTGCCCCCCTTCTCTGATGACAAGAATTGTGGGGAGTTCAGTTCAGCATGTTGCATCCTGACCTTGACCCTTGCCCTTTGCTGCTCTTTCAGAGTCTTGGCTGTCCTACAGTGGCTAGCCACACACTGCCTAAGCCCCATGCCCTTTGTCTGTTCCAACCTACACTGTTTTTGACCAATAAGTACAAGCTTAGCAGGTAAGAGCACAGGCTTAGGGTCATACGACCTTGGGTTTAAATGCTGTGTGACCTTGGGCAAGTTACTTTACCTTTCTGAATCCTTGTGTCCTCATTTGGAAAACTGAGGTAATAATACCAATTCCCTCATGAGGTAGACAGAGGAAGAAATGAGCTAATGTAGGTTAAGCTGAGCTGGGACATAGGGTGGGGGGCGGGGGTCCAATCAATGTTAGCTGCCCCCCCCATCATCATTATCATGATTGTATTCATCAGTTTTAGTTGCACATGATAGAAGTCCATCTGAAGTGAATCTGAGCAAAATGGAGAATATTTTGGCTTAGATAATTAAAGAGTCCACTCAAAGGCTGAACCCAGAGTTTCAGCAAGATTATCTGTATTCAGTCTCTCCCTCCAAATAACTCTACATTCCTCTGTCTTAGCTTCATCCTCTGTTGAGCGGACCAAAGGGCAACTAAAGAAATTCTAGCCTGCGAAGGCCCACCTGCCTTCTCTTCCCACCCAAAGCCTTGTGTATATGCACATGGAAACTCCAGCCCACATGGTCAAGCTCCATCCACAAACCCACCTCCCGGCAAATAGCCTCCCTTGGCCACCACGCCTCCTCCGAAAGACAGACCTGGGGGAGGAGCTTCCACAGGCTCTGGAAATAGATTCAGGACTGTTTGGGGAGTCCAGAGACACAGTAACAGGATTATGGTCTATAAACAAGAGTAGAAAGCATGCAGAATTGAGATGGGTGTGCTCATTTGGTCCCACAAAATCATCACCCCATGAGGAAGCACGGGGCTGGGTGAGGACCAGCCAGGGGCTGTCTTAAACGCAAGGGCTCTGGTTGCCAGTTCTAAGAGGGCTATTTATTTTTTTATATATAATTTTTGTTGCTGTGTTAGTCACTCAGTCATGTCTGACTCTTTGTGACCCCATGGACTGTAGCCTGCCAGGCTCCTCTGCCCGTGGAATCCTCCAGGCAAGAATACTGGAGTCGGTAGCCCTTTTTTTCTCTAGGGGTCAAATCCAGATCTCCTGCATTTACTGTCTGAGCCACCAGGGAAGCCCTTTTGTATAATGTATTTATTCATAGAGTGATTGTTGCGGAACAGTCTAAAAGCAATTCAAGAGAGAATACAATTCAGTGTTGTAGAATTTCAGTGAAGAGAGACACTGCTCCTAGAAAGAAAGGATTCCTTGAGACGGAAGCCTTGGAGGATGGGAAGATCAGGACAGACCAGGACACAGAGAAGGGCGTGCCAGGTGAGGAGAGCAATGTGAACAAGGGCCATGGGGTCAGATTGGGTCTAGTGTTTGTTGGGCCAGTGGGGAGCTCAGTCTGGTAAGACAGAAGGCGTGGCTGGGAGAAACAGAAGACAGCCCATGGGGGCTACTGGTCAAAACTTTGGGGGAAAAGCTGTAAAGAGAAGTCCAGGTCCATGTCTGTTATAATAAGAACTGGGGAGACTCTGAAGGTGTGTGAATAGTGGGTGGTGGTTGAAAGAGAAGCTGGAGAAGCTGGGCTTTGTAGCACCGTGTTGGTGGACTCAGGGGCCCACCCAGAGCTGAGACTTGAGGGAGTGGATGAGGAGCCCGACAAGGGCTACCATGAGAATGATGAGTGGGGTGGGCATGGGGGAAGGGAAGAGTGGAGGAAGGGAGCTCATCTACACAGTCCATGGAAGAGGCCAAGATGGCAAAGGGACCACATCCAGAGCTGACGTCACGAGCAAAAACAAATGCCTCGCCTCTAGTGAGTTGCATACAAGCATCTTCCCAAACCCAGCTGTCAGGCCATACGGGATGGACACATGTCCAGTCTTATTTGCGGTCAAGATGACCAACTTAACTGTACCAGGTGTTTGCTTTGCAATTGTGTTCCAGGCCCCTGATGGGCAAGTGAAATCCCGTTAGTCCATGCGACCTGGCCTGGCCGAGGTTTCTGCCCCTGGGTGTCCTGTGGGCAGAGCCGGCACCTTGGGCTCGGGCTGATGTGCTGGTGAAGTTCCTGTGGGCAGCACTGAGAACTCTCTCCTGGCTGGTTTAACTGGGTAGTTTGTAGGGCCCCGGCTGTTGCCCGGGGGAGAATGCAAACTGGAATGTATTTGTATAGGGGGCTTCCAGGCCTGGCTTGGGCCCGTCAGCTTCTCATCTGAGCGAGAGGAACTGCAGGCGCCAGGCCAGCGGGTCCAGGCAGGCCCCTTTGAAGCCGTGGCGCCTAGAGCATGAAGCACTCAGAGGGGCCCAGGGATATTTCTGGGTGAGAAAAAAGTCATGCCAGGCTGTGTGATTCCACCCCAGGCTTTAAGCCAGGCAATTTATAACTCTGTGGTATTCATCAGCCCACATTTATTTATTGACTCCCTGCTGTGTCTGCATTGTTGGTGCCGCAGGAGAAGAGAAGACATCCAAATGACTTCTAAGAGTTTATAAGGACTTGGGTTCAAGTCCAGCTCTACTGGTTACCACATAAACAGACATTAGCAAATCCTCTAACATCTCTTGTCCTCAGTTTCCTTATCTGTAAAATGGGCACAGAAACACAGTCTAACAATGTTGATGTGAGAAATACGTGAGGTTAATAATGATCTATAATAAACAGACAGGTATTTATTCTAATCTAATAAATGAAGATTAATATCATTTCTAACTTTACAATGTTTTCTTAAATAATAAAATTTGTTCTGCAGTTCAAAGAGCTCTGTGAAACTTGTGCTTGCTTCTAATAAACAAGTAAACTGATCAGGGGACTAAAACTAACACATACATGTACGAGCAATGAAGTAAAGACAAAGAAAATGGACCCTGTTTCATCAAGTGGAGGATAAGAGCCTCCTGATAGTTTCTCAATTTTGACTTGAATCACTTTGGTCATCTTCTTCCTTTCCTCTTGTCCCTTCTTTGGAAGCATTTGGTTTCCCCGTAAGTTCTTAAAGGTGTAAAATATCCACACTCAGAAGCTACTGTCCTCTCAGCCTCTGTTCACAGACGGCACCCCAAGAGCCGGGGAGGGGAAGGGCCTTGCGCTGCAAAGACTGCACTCTCAGAAGTGGTAAGGCTGGACTGGACCTCAGGACTCCTGGCTCTTTCTGTCCACGTTATTGCCCTCTGACCTGGCAGCCAATCAGAGTGTATAAGGTCTGGGTCATTGAAGGGGGACCACTGGCTCCTTACCCCTCATTACACGTCATGCTTTCCTTCCCTGGGGAATCCCTCACATATGACCATAGGGGCAGAAGTCACTGTCTTTGAAAATATTAAATTTTGGAGGCAAAAACAGACAAGCAACAGGCAAATAGGATTTCCCTTTAAATTCTGGTTAAGAATCCTGCCAGGTCACAGAAGATCTTGCTTTGATTTATGTCATTGAGTGTTCATGCCAGGCTGTGTGATTCCACCCCAGGCTTAAAGCCTGGCAATTTATAACTCTGTGGTATTCATCAGCCCACATTTATTTATTGACTCCCTGCTGTGTCTGCATTGTTGGTGCCGCAGGAGAAGAGAAGACATCCAAATGACTTCTAAGAGTTTATAAGGACTTGGGTTCAAGTCCAGCTCTACTGGTTACCACATAAACAGACATTAGCAAATCCTCTAACATCTCTTGTCCTCAGTTTCCTTATCTGTAAAATGGGCACAGAAACACAGTCTAACAATGTTGATGTGAGAAATACGTGAGGTTAATAATGATCTATAATAAACAGACAGGTATTTATTCTAATCTAATAAATGAAGATTAATATCATTTCTAACTTTACAATGTTTTCTTAAATAATAAAATTTGTTCTGCAGTTCAAAGAGCTCTGTGAAACTTGTGCTTGCTTCTAATAAACAAGTAAACTGATCAGGGGACTAAAACTAACACATACATGTACGAGCAATGAAGTAAAGACAAAGAAAATGGACCCTGTTTCATCAAGTGGAGGATAAGAGCCTCCTGATAGTTTCTCAATTTTGACTTGAATCACTTTGGTCATCTTCTTCCTTTCCTCTTGTCCCTTCTTTGGAAGCATTTGGTTTCCCCGTAAGTTCTTAAAGGTGTAAAATATCCACACTCAGAAGCTACTGTCCTCTCAGCCTCTGTTCACAGACGGCACCCCAAGAGCCGGGGAGGGGAAGGGCCTTGCGCTGCAAAGACTGCACTCTCAGAAGTGGTAAGGCTGGACTGGACCTCAGGACTCCTGGCTCTTTCTGTCCACGTTATTGCCCTCTGACCTGGCAGCCAATCAGAGTGTATAAGGTCTGGGTCATTGAAGGGGGACCACTGGCTCCTTACCCCTCATTACACGTCATGCTTTCCTTCCCTGGGGAATCCCTCACATATGACCATAGGGGCAGAAGTCACTGTCTTTGAAAATATTAAATTTTGGAGGCAAAAACAGACAAGCAACAGGCAAATAGGATTTCCCTTTAAATTCTGGTTAAGAATCCGCCTGCCAGGTCACAGAAGATCTTGCTTTGATTTATGTCATTGAGTGTTCAGCCTATGTTGTCCTCTAAGAGTTTTACAGTTTCTGGTCTTACATTTAGGTCTTTAAGCTGTTTTGAGTTTATCTTTGTGTATGGTGTTAGGAAGTGTTCTAATGTCATTCACGTAGCTGTTCCAATTTTAGGATATGTGCTGCCGAAGTGAGCACTAAGATTCCAAATAAAAGGGATATTATATGAAAAGAAAAAAAAAGAAAAAGAATCCACTTGCCAATGCAGGGGACACAGATTTGATCCCTGGTCTGGAAAGATCCCACGTGATGTGGAACAACTAAACCCCTTCACCATAACTACTGAAGGCTGTGTGCCTAGAGCCTGTGCTCCCCAACAAGAGAAACCACCGCGATGAGAAGCCTGAACACAGCAATGAAGAGTAACCCTGCTCGGAGCAGCTAGAGAAAGCTCCCGCACGATGAAGACCCAGTGCAGACAAAAATAAATAAATACAGAAAATAAAAAAATTTTAAAAAGCCACCCAAACAACAAAACAGAACAATGGGGATTTTCTCTCTCTCTTTTTTTCAACACGGAAAACATTTTTATTGGGATTTTCAAATGGCAATAAGGTATCAGTTCAGTTCAGTTGCTCAGTCATGGCCAACTCTAAGACCCCATGGACTGCAGCACACCAGGCTTCCCTGTCCTTCACCGTCTCCTGGAGTTTGCTCAAACTCATGCTCATTGACTCAGTGATGCCATCTGTCCATCCAATCCTCTGTCATTCCCTTCTCCGTCTGCCTTCCATTAGAGACAGGTAAAACGCCCCTGTAGTGCTTTTGCCCCCAAGCCAAGAGCCTGTCCACTCTGACCATAGACTTTCCTGGTCCACACAACCCACAGTCCATAGTTTGGGCTCTCTGAGCAATCTCCAACCAGAAGAGAGCTTGTAAAACTGCCTGACTCTAACCTGTGGCTAGGAAGGATGAGGAGGTGGGGCTGTCGGACAACTCCAGCAGTAAGGATGGGCCTTGAGCTGCTTTGGTGGCAGTAGTGGGAGTCCAGGTGGAGGGGCGCAGCCACCGGGCTCCCCCTGAGTGTGTGCTGGAGCTGGGGGCAGCCATGAACTCAGCTTGGCTTTTGCCATTTCTCTATCTGGCAGGAGTTGCTAACTTTTCATTACTGAAAATAACTTCTTTATCCAGGACCCAATCACCATGAAACCTCATATCATTAGGATGCTATTTCTTCCAGTTCTGTATGGTTACTGATTTTCTTAATGATGTCCCTGAGGCCCTGCAACATCCTGGAATGCTTTCTGAATCACCGAAGGGGAATGTGACTGTGCTCCGTCTAGTTTTGATGTGAAATGATTCTTCCTTGGTTTTCCAAAGAATGGAATAAAAAGCAATTCTCATGGGAACGACCCAAACGTTGTAGAGAAACAAAAGACACCTGTCCATAGGATGACAGTACATCCCATCATTTCAGCCACTTCAGGGCACCTGCACGTCCGTGTCAATCCATGCATGTCTGCTCAGCTCTAGTTAGAGCTGTGATGCTTGGTGTGTTTAGGGGTGTGAGGCCTTGCCTTTTTTCGTGTATGCTTCTCCCCTTGTTTAACTGCAAAGTTCTCAAGGGTGAGGAACATTTCTCATCCTTTGTCTTTCAAACACGTCTGCTGATAACTGTGATCACCCCAGGAGCCCACTCCTGGGGGATGCTGAGCTCATTGCAGAGCCAGATAACGGCTTATGCCTCACAGATACGGATCATCTGTGTACATGAAAATTTGCCTCTCTAAAGCAACAGATCCTTGGCCTTTCCCCCAGGACTCAGTCTGCCAGCACTTCTCTCAAGGAGGGCTAGCCACTCCCTGTTTCTGTCTGCTCTCTTCACAAGCTACCTTAATTACACTATCTGCTTCCAGGGACCAGAGGTGGTAAACGGGGTGAGGGGAACTGGCTGGCAGAGCAGAGGCAGTAGGAAGCACTGGCGATGGGACAGGAGGCGCAGATGGGCGCGGCCCTCTCTCCATGAAGCCACTCCTCTAACACAAGACCCTTCAGGGAAAGACTCTTCTATGTCCAGTTCACCTTTACATCCCCGACACTGAGGAAAGGGCTCTGCTTATGCTCAATGGATATTTACAGAAGGAATAGGGCTGGTTGGGGTCCCAAATCAGCTCAGGTATCCTTGAGCTCCATGCATTATTCACAGTCCTCTAAACGGAGGGGGCTACTTTTGAAGTTCATTTACTGTATTCTCTTTCACTGCACAAATCTCAGAAACGTAAGGCTGAGTAGGAAAGGAAAGTAAGTGGTAGACAATGACCTGGACTATTAACATTTCCAAAGCTCAAAAACAAGCAAAAGAAAATGATGTGCTCTTTAGAGATTCATTGCATTTCATCAGCCATTACCACAATAATGCTGCATAACTCACTAGTCCAAAGCTCAGCAGCTTACAGAATTCATGTATTCTCACTTGGGTATCTATGGACTGGCTGGGAATTGGTTGACCTCGTTTGGACTCAGTTGGGTTTGGTTCTGACTTCAGGTTGGGTTCAGGTCTGCTCATCCTCCTTGGACCAGCAGGTAAGACCTAGATCCTGTTCCTCTCATAGCAGACGCAGGAATATAAGAGAGGGAAGTGGAAATGTGATTCCTCTTGAGAACTGGCATCCATCAATGCCTACAACAATTTGCCAGTCAAAGCAAATCTAACATCATTATGCAGGGAAATGTGTTTCACTTCCAATGGGAAGAACTGCAAAGTCATACGTCAAAGCGTATCTAGGGACCTTGGAACAATAATGTAATTGGCCTCACAGACATGGTTGGCAAAATTATAATCATAATCAAGGGAACAATAAATGTAGAAGATAGAGGTTATTTCTAGAGGAGAGGTGTGAGAAAGAAATGGGAGGAGACTTCATGGTAATGGTCTAGTTCTAGGGGGGTAGGGTGGGTTTACAGGTCTTATGATTATTCCATGTAGGGTTGTATCCCACAGACCTGCAAGCCAATGGTTGCCCAGCTGTAAGGCTGAAGAAAGAGCCTGAAGGCAGCGACAAAGATGTCAGCGGATTGTTGGATAGAGAATCTTACCACCTCTGAAGCAAAAGCTCTGGAGTGATGCCCCACTGTGTTCAGCAGACGGCAAGCAGGACAAGGTCTAATCTTTGCTACCAGAGAAGGGTGGGGTGGGGAGAAGGAGGCTACCATCAAGGAGGGAAGTGACGTCAGGTTGACTTATCAGTTACCAGGGAAACCAGTGGCTGGGGCAGAGGGCAAGCACGTAGGCAGCTTCTGATTTAAGTCCTACATTCAAGAGAATAGGATACTCTTGTGAGTAGGGTGTAGGTAAAGCAGGAACTGCTCAAGTAGGAGATGTACAGAGAGACCAAGAGAACAGCCATCTTGAATGGCCTGACTGTAAACTATGGTTTGTAATTTATGTAGATACTATTCTGTCCACGTCAAATGTTACCTAATAAAAAAGATAAGGTTAAATACATTCCAGTGCCATCCGCTGATAGGAGTTCTTTCCAGTGCCGACACTGTACGTCCTACAACTCTAAGATACACAGGAGCTGAGAGCTCTCCTTTGGGGATGGGAAACCCCTGAATATACAACAGTCACCCTAGCTACCCAGCAGCCAGTTATCAACCTGAGCTGGTCCTATCTCAGGTCCAGTAGGACAAAATGAGAAGATACGTTTCTTACACTTAGTGCAATAGGAAGTCTCTAGAAAACAATTTGGATGGCACCTGTGAGACAGTGCTGAGATCTCTTAGACTCCAATCTCACTGGCTTCCATCTTAGTTGAGACATTTGCCAGCTGTGTGACCTTGGGAATGTCACTTAGCCTTTCTGAGTCTATTTCCCCACATGAGACAACTGGACTTTGGAGGGTCGCTATGGATGTTTGAATGAGCTTCTATTTTCTTTCTGGTGTTGAGTGGAGAGCCTAGGCTAGTTAGCTAGGTAGATAGGTAGTGAATTATAAAGTCTGATATCTGTGTATGACTCTAACCTGTGCTGTTTACAAGGATGGGTCCTCAGACAGTGATTGAACATTTCCAAATCTCCATTGCCTTCTGTAATGCAGTGACACAAACATTCTTCAAAAGGCACGTTGGCTGGGTTTTTTTACGTTTTTGTTTTTTTTTTTGGCTGGTTTAAATTAGATAGTATATATGATGAATCTGACTCATATTGGGGGGGTGCTCAATTAATGTTAATCCCTTTCCCCTCCTTCCTCAGCCTCTACACAGCTTTCTGGTTATGACTCAAAGTGGGTAGGGGAAAGAGGTCAAGTTCACAGCCAGGTAGGTGTCTTAAGGAGAATCCCAGTCCTCTTGACTCCAGTGGTAGAGGTGTCTCAGGTGCGGGTACTGGTGCGGGGAGATGGGGGTCGGGCCCAGGGAGGGATTATGTTTTCCATTACCCAAACATCTCCAATTTCAGCGTCCAATTTTGGGAAGCGAAATCATTTTGGCCCCCCACACAGTATGGGTCTCTGGAACTGATTATCTGCTTTGTTAGGTTCAGAGGCATTCTGATAAGGGTAATTGAATTAGGCTTCTGGGGGGGCTCCTACAAGCAGGCCCGCTGCCACAGTAGGGGGTCTCTCTGTCCAGGCCCTGCCGGCAGGCTCTCCTCCACACTCTGCTTCAGAGCTCTCCTTTGGGGATGGGAAACCCTGAATATACAACAGTCACCCTAGCTACCCAGCAGCCAGTTATCAACCTGAGCTGGTCCTATCTCAGGTCCAGTAGGACAAAATGAGAAGATACGTTTCTTACACTTAGTGCAATAGGAAGTCTCTAGAAAACAATTTGGATGGCACCTGTGAGACAGTGCTGAGATCTCTTAGACTCCAATCTCACTGGCTTCCATCTTAGTTGAGACATTTGCCAGCTGTGTGACCTTGGGAATGTCACTTAGCCTTTCTGAGTCTATTTCCCCACATGAGACAACTGGACTTTGGAGGGTCGCTATGGATGTTTGAATGAGCTTCTATTTTCTTTCTGGTGTTGAGTGGAGAGCCTAGGCTAGTTAGCTAGGTAGATAGGTAGTGAATTATAAAGTCTGATATCTGTGTATGACTCTAACCTGTGCTGTTTACAAGGATGGGTCCTCAGACAGTGATTGAACATTTCCAAATCTCCATTGCCTTCTGTAATGCAGTGACACAAACATTCTTCAAAAGGCACGTTGGCTGGGTTTTTTTACGTTTTTTTTTTTTTTTCTTTTTGGCTGGTTTAAATTAGATAGTATATATGATGAATCTGACTCATATTGGGGGGGTGCTCAATTAATGTTAATCCCTTTCCCCTCCTTCCTCAGCCTCTACACAGCTTTCTGGTTATGACTCAAAGTGGGTAGGGGAAAGAGGTCAAGTTCACAGCCAGGTAGGTGTCTTAAGGAGAATCCCAGTCCTCTTGACTCCAGTGGTAGAGGTGTCTCAGGTGCGGGTACTGGTGCGGGGAGATGGGGGTCGGGCCCAGGGAGGGATTATGTTTTCCATTACCCAAACATCTCCAATTTCAGCGTCCAATTTTGGGAAGCGAAATCATTTTGGCCCCCCACACAGTATGGGTCTCTGGAACTGATTATCTGCTTTGTTAGGTTCAGAGGCATTCTGATAAGGGTAATTGAATTAGGCTTCTGGGGGGGCTCCTACAAGCAGGCCCGCTGCCACAGTAGGGGGTCTCTCTGTCCAGGCCCTGCCGGCAGGCTCTCCCTCCACACTCTGCTTCAGAGCCTGCCTTCCTGGGGTGCTCAGTGCCTTGGGCTTTGCCTTTGAAGATCTTTGCAGAGAAGCCTCTCACACTCTCCACACTTGCAAGGCCCTCCTGCTTCCCTGGGGTCCTGCCCTGAATCTGTTCCCAGCCCAATTTGGAGGCCCGAGTTTAGGGGGAAGGGAGGGGAGATGCATCTTCCCTTGAGGCAGAGGCATTTCTGGAGGTCAAGGTTCAAACGATGTTGGCCTAAAGCGTTCCCAATTCCAGAGAGTTTCTCTCTCAGGAGGACTTGCCTCCATTTCTCCCCACCGTCTTGGCAGCACTCTGCCCACCGGAAATGACAGAAGCCTGGTCATTTGGGGGGATGACTGTGAGTTTTCAAAAATCAGCAGGCTGCAAGAAAAGCTGTTTGACCCCCCAAATGTGCGCAGACCCAGCCGCCACTTCTCACACCTCATTATGGAATCCACAGCCCCACCCTCTCCCTGTTTTGTGACCAGCACTGAGAAAACCACAGGGCTGTGGTTTGCTTCTGCATGCTTCTGAAGGACTGTTTCTTCTTCCTCTCACCAGACCAGGGTCCCATGGAAACACAGCACAAAAGGATGACAGAGCAAAGTGACTGCCCAGTGCGCCCCTCCGGGTCTCCGTTCCGTGATCTGCAGCTCCCACCTCACTTGCCTAACTCCTGCCCCACCAGCTGCCCTGTCTATCCATCTCCCAGTGGGGCCCCATCATTATTATAACCAAGAGTGATGCGGTTTTAGAGACCATTAGAAGAGATATGGGCTCGCGTTCTGACTCTGGAGCTCACGACTTGTGTGATCTTTGGCAACTTAGTAACCTGGGAAGGTTGGCAATAAAGCAGAGGTTCTCAAGGTTTCTCCGTTTATGGTGTCCTCAGTCTGTGATTTTTTTCAGTGTGTCTTTAGCCCAGAAGAAACACCTGAGTGCCACTGATTAAAAGTCGAGACCAAATAGGAACCCTCCTGCGTTGTGGAGGAAATGTAAATTTGCACAGCCACTACAAAGAACAGTATGGAGGTTCCTTAAAAAACTCAAAATACAGTTACCATAGGATCCTGCCATCTTACTCCTGAGCAATCTATCTAGAGAAAAATATAATTAGAACATGTTCATAGCAGCACTATTCACAATAGCCAAGACATGGCAGCAACTTACGTGTCTATTGACAGATGAATGGATAAAGAAGTTGTAATATATATATATATATATACACACACACATATACATATATATATATAATGGAATATTACTCAGCCATAAAAAAGAATGAAATAATGCCATTTACAACAACATGAATGGATCTAGAGTTTATCATACTAAGTAAGCCAAAGACAAATATCATATGACATCACTTATATGTGAAATCATAAAAAAATAATACAAAAGAACTTATTTACAAAATAGAAATAGACTCACAGACATAGAAAAAAAATACATGGTTACCAAAGGAAGAGAGGGATAAACTAGGAGTTTAGGACTAAAATTTACACACTATTATATATAAAAGAGATAACCAACAAGGATGTATAGTTCAGGAAACTATACTCAGTATCTTGCAATAGCCTCCCTGTTTTGTGACCAGCACTGAGAAAACCACAGGGCTGTGGTTTGCTTCTGCATGCTTCTGAAGGACTGTTTCTTCTTCCTCTCACCAGACCAGGGTCCCATGGAAACACAGCACAAAAGGATGACAGAGCAAAGTGACTGCCCAGTGCGCCTCCGGGTCTCCGTTCCGTGATCTGCAGCTCCCACCTCACTTGCCTAACTCCTGCCCCACCAGCTGCCCTGTCTATCCATCTCCCAGTGGGGCCCCATCATTATTATAACCAAGAGTGATGCGGTTTTAGAGACCATTAGAAGAGATATGGGCTCGCGTTCTGACTCTGGAGCTCACGACTTGTGTGATCTTTGGCAACTTAGTAACCTGGGAAGGTTGGCAATAAAGCAGAGGTTCTCAAGGTTTCTCCGTTTATGGTGTCCTCAGTCTGTGATTTTTTTCAGTGTGTCTTTAGCCCAGAAGAAACACCTGAGTGCCACTGATTAAAAGTCGAGACCAAATAGGAACCCTCCTGCGTTGTGGAGGAAATGTAAATTTGCACAGCCACTACAAAGAACAGTATGGAGGTTCCTTAAAAAACTCAAAATACAGTTACCATAGGATCCTGCCATCTTACTCCTGAGCAATCTATCTAGAGAAAAATATAATTAGAACATGTTCATAGCAGCACTATTCACAATAGCCAAGACATGGCAGCAACTTACGTGTCTATTGACAGATGAATGGATAAAGAAGTTGTAATATATATATATATATATACACACACACATATACATATATATATATAATGGAATATTACTCAGCCATAAAAAAGAATGAAATAATGCCATTTACAACAACATGAATGGATCTAGAGTTTATCATACTAAGTAAGCCAAAGACAAATATCATATGACATCACTTATATGTGAAATCATAAAAAAATAATACAAAAGAACTTATTTACAAAATAGAAATAGACTCACAGACATAGAAAAAAAATACATGGTTACCAAAGGAAGAGAGGGATAAACTAGGAGTTTAGGACTAAAATTTACACACTATTATATATAAAAGAGATAACCAACAAGGATGTATAGTTCAGGAAACTATACTCAGTATCTTGCAATAGCCTATAATGGAAGAGAATGAAAAAGAGAATATATATATATATATATATATATATATATATATATGTATGTATGTATATATATATATATATATACATACATAAAGACATATATATCTATATACCTGTATATGAATATGTATATCTGAGGGGTTTTCAGGTGACACTAGTGGTAAAGAACCTGCCTGAAAACGCAGGAGATGTAAGAGACACAGGTTTGATCCCTGGGTTGGGAAGATCCCCTGGAGGAGGGCATGGTAACCCACTCCACTATTCTTGCCTGGAGAATCCCATGGACAGAGGAGCCTGGAGGGCTACAGTCCATAGGGTCACAAAGAGTCGGATATGACTGGAATGACTTAGCATGCACGTGTGTAGATCTGAGTCATTTTCCTGTATGCCTGAAACCAACACAACATTGTAAGTCAAGTATATTTCAATAAAATTCAAAAGGAAATTAGGACCAAACAACACAAGCATCTATGTCCTGAAAAAATAATAAATACATGTTTTTTATTTGAAAAAGTATGAGTTTTATTTCCTTCTTCAGTTAACAACAATTACTTACTAATGAGATGCGTGCAGCTCTTGGGCACTGTACAACTTCTCAGACCTTGCAGTCTGATGGGACCCTGCTGCCCTCAGCCCTTGTTCCATGCTGATTTTCATATGGTTCTTGTTTATTTATTGCAGCTGCCACCAAAGACCCAGCTCCACAAGATATGACATCATCGAAAGGAATGCAGTGTGATCTCATGTTAAAACACTGAATACCTCGAGCTAGTAGTCTGCACAGCATCGAACAGATATCAAGCACCCTTATGTTTCCTTCAAAATCTAAAATAATTCATGCTTGTCCCATGAGTTTGCTGCAGCACCTCAGAGTGGGGACTATCATATTAGTGTTTGAAAAACGCTTAACATATTATAGCGCTTTTAAAAAGAACTTATTTACAAAATAGAAATAGACTCACAGACATAGAAAAATTTACCAAAGGAAGAGAGGATAAACTAGGAGTTTAGGACTAAAATTTACACACAATTATATATAAAAGAGATAACAAACAAGAATGTATATTACACAGAACAATACTCAGTATCTTGCAATAGCCTATAATGGAAGAGAATGAAAAAGAGAATATATATATATATATATATATATATATATATATATATGTATGTATGTATATATATATATATATATACATACATAAAGACATATATATCTATATACCTGTATATGAATATGTATATCTGAGGGGTTTTCAGGTGACACTAGTGGTAAAGAACCTGCCTGAAAACGCAGGAGATGTAAGAGACACAGGTTTGATCCTTGGGTCAAGAAGAT
The DNA here is from genome assembly GCA_022376925.1 of Tragulus kanchil. Taxonomy (NCBI): domain Eukaryota; kingdom Metazoa; phylum Chordata; class Mammalia; order Artiodactyla; family Tragulidae; genus Tragulus; species Tragulus kanchil. The sequence goes on along the minus strand of JAIOJX010000029.1, from coordinate 135,529,814 downwards.
CCCCTGGAGGAGGGCACAGCAACCCACTCCACTATTCTTGCCTGGAGAATCCCATGAAGAGAGGAGCCTGGAAGGCTACAGTCCACAGGGTCACAAAGAGTGGTAGATGACTGGAATGACTTAGCATGCACGTGTGTAGATCTGAGTCATTTTCCTGTATGCCTGAAACCAACACAACATTGTAAGTCAAGTATATTTCAATAAAATTCAAAAGGAAATTAGGACCAAACAACACAAGCATCTATGTCCTGAAAAAATAATAAATACATGTTTTTATTTGAAAAGTATGAGTTTTATTTCCTTCTTCAGTTAACAACAATTACTTACTAATGAGATGCGTGCAGCTCTTGGGCACTGTACAACTTCTCAGACCTTGCAGTCTGATGGGACCCTGCTGCCCTCAGCCCTTGTTCCATGCTGATTTTCATATGGTTCTTGTTTATTTATTGCAGCTGCCACCAAAGACCCAGCTCCACAAGATATGACATCATCGAAAGGAATGCAGTGTGATCTCATGTTAAAACACTGAATACCTCGAGCTAGTAGTCTGCACAGCATCGAACAGATATCAAGCACCCTTATGTTTCCTTCAAAATCTAAAATAATTCATGCTTGTCCCATGAGTTTGCTGCAGCACCTCAGAGTGGGGACTATCATATTAGTGTTTGAAAAACGCTTAACATATTATAGCGCTTTTAAAAAAGAACGTAGATGTTATTATTTCCCTTTAAACTTGTAAAGTCATCGTTGGCCGACCTACGACTACAGTGCATGCCATCAAACTAGACGGCAATCTCATTGAAGGCTATCTTATCCAGCTAAGTATCCTCTATGACTGGCACAGTGAGTGTTCAATAAATGTTCTAGAGCAGATGAATGGATGGATGGATGGATGCCTTTTCGATCATATCATTCATAGAAATATCCATCCATCCATCCATCCATGTGTCCAATGAACTGTAGAAAGCTGACTCTGCTGTTAGCTAGAACTGCCTCGCAGCCCCGATGTCCCTTCTAACGGATGGTGTTGGTTCCTCCCTGCCTTCTGGTTCTACCTCATGTTGCCTTGAAGAACTATCATTCTTTGGGCTCCAGCTCTGAAACTGTCTTTTCATGTGTGCAGCATTTTTTTTCCCCCTCAAAAGTCTCTGCAAATTCCTCAAGGTTAGAAAAAGGTCTTATTCCCTGAATTCCATACTTTCCTGCCATGGAATTTTCCCTACGGGACTGAACACAAGCTAGGTTCTCAGTAAGTACTTATTAAATGAAGTATTTGATTTATGCTATGGTGCTATGCAACAAACCCATGCTGACATTTTGACCAGCTTGTCTATTGATTCATTAATCATAAAAAATGGGCCACTAGTTATTATCTCACACAGTGATAGAAGGAGGAATTAGGATGATGTCAGCTGTTGTTGAGGCCTTTGCTAAGAAGGAGACCAGAACTGGGTGTTGAGTGGTGGGAAGGATTCAGAAGTGCTGCAAGAGGAGGCAGGCATTTGGGACTGGAATGGTGGACCCAGCCTGAGAAATGGCCTGAAGGAGAAAATATGCTTGGGGTGGGAGGAGCCTGTGAAGCAAAAGGCTTAACTGGATAGAGAAGAAATGAGACGGCGTCATGAGGAATAAAGTCGGATTAGCAATTTTGAAGATACTGAAAGCTAGGGAGAAGCATTTAAAAATGTGAACGTTCATAGTTAAGTGCGAGGTATAGCAAAGAGTTGATTGTGTAAAGGTGTTTGCACCATATTGAATCACTTTACCTAGAGAAGAGGGACAAGGGGTGGGGGGAAATTCAAGTAATACACCCTGGTGCAGGAGACATCCAAACTTGTAAAGTCATCGTTGGCCGACCTACGACTACAGTGCATGCCATCAAACTAGACGGCAATCTCATTGAAGGCTATCTTATCCAGCTAAGTATCCTCTATGACTGGCACAGTGAGTGTTCAATAAATGTTCTAGAGCAGATGAATGGATGGATGGATGGATGCCTTTTCGATCATATCATTCATAGAAATATCCATCCATCCATCCATCCATGTGTCCAATGAACTGTAGAAAGCTGACTCTGCTGTTAGCTAGAACTGCCTCGCAGCCCCGATGTCCCTTCTAACGGATGGTGTTGGTTCCTCCCTGCCTTCTGGTTCTACCTCATGTTGCCTTGAAGAACTATCATTCTTTGGGCTCCAGCTCTGAAACTGTCTTTTCATGTGTGCAGCATTTTTTTTCCCCCTCAAAAGTCTCTGCAAATTCCTCAAGGTTAGAAAAAGGTCTTATTCCCTGAATTCCATACTTTCCTGCCATGGAATTTTCCCTACGGGACTGAACACAAGCTAGGTTCTCAGTAAGTACTTATTAAATGAAGTATTTGATTTATGCTATGGTGCTATGCAACAAACCCATGCTGACATTTTGACCAGCTTGTCTATTGATTCATTAATCATAAAAAATGGGCCACTAGTTATTATCTCACACAGTGATAGAAGGAGGAATTAGGATGATGTCAGCTGTTGTTGAGGCCTTTGCTAAGAAGGAGACCAGAACTGGGTGTTGAGTGGTGGGAAGGATTCAGAAGTGCTGCAAGAGGAGGCAGGCATTTGGGACTGGAATGGTGGACCCAGCCTGAGAAATGGCCTGAAGGAGAAAATATGCTTGGGGTGGGAGGAGCCTGTGAAGCAAAAGGCTTAACTGGATAGAGAAGAAATGAGACGGCGTCATGAGGAATAAAGTCGGATTAGCAATTTTGAAGATACTGAAAGCTAGGGAGAAGCATTTAAAAATGTGAACGTTCATAGTTAAGTGCGAGGTATAGCAAAGAGTTGATTGTGTAAAGGTGTTTGCACCATATTGAATCACTTTACCTAGAGAAGAGGGACAAGGGGTGGGGGGAAATTCAAGTAATACACCCTGGTGCAGGAGACATCCAAATGAAAACATTTTGCTGGGGTTTAACTGGCCATAGGTCTGATGGTTTTCTATCCACCGCGCAAGTAAATAGCTCAAGGGTAGGCTGCCGGCCAGCATAAACCTTTGTGTGGAAAATACTGCCAGTGTGGCTATGGAAAATGCCCTCTTGCTGACCATAATTATACAGAATGTGTGCAAATAAAAACGGAAAGAAAACACGTTTGCAGAGGTGTATTTTTTCTGTTCTTGTTTTGACAGAATGGAAGAGAAATTCACAGACCATTTTCTCAGTCTTCCATTTGGGGCAGAATGAGCTCATGTGGCAAGGCTGGGCTGGTGGTTGGGTTTCAGTGAGAGACCCCGAAGTGGCTTCTACATACAGACCTACATTTATGGGTCTTTCAAACCTGAGGTAGCCTTGGGGCAGCAGGGGGATTGTTGAGGAACCCAAAGAGGCATTGCCTTGTTTAGCTCTGCCTAACCAACAAGGTTTTTTCCTACTCAGTCAAAAGGAGGTAGGAGAGGTTGGCGTGTTCAAAGTAGGTTCTTCACCCTTTCAGATTCACTTCAGTGGAAGATAATTCCTTCCTGTCTTCAACTGTTTCCTGGGGCTCCCTTCAGAGATAACCACTCTGATGAAGAAGCCCAGAACACAATAATAGCCTCCCAGCGTGCCCGCTTCAAGTGGCAAGATGGTGGATTTTGTTCCTTCACATTTTACATCTGCCCTTCCAGAAAGCTGCCCTTCTTCTTTTTCTCTTTGACATTTTTAGGACTACTTGAGTGAAAACTCCTCATAGGAATAACCTGCATTTGGCAGTCTGACTATGATACATTGATACAGTCACAATCTGGCCCCAGATCGGGGCTGGATTCCAAAGTGCCAAGAGGCAAAGAACAGACCATCAGACTTCTGGCTGTTGTAGAAGGTTTGTTGTGGGGGAGCTTGTGCCCTGGAGCTAGACATGGATCAGGAGCTGGAAAACTAGGAGCAACAGAGGCAGCCCTGGGGACCCACCCTCTCTGCCAACATTTGTTGCTCTGTCTGCCTGTCTGTCCCATTCTCCTCTCTGCTCACTGAGTGTTTGTTACTTCATCTTGCCTATGGCGGTGCCATTGTGACTGCTCATTTGCTTCACTTGTGGCAACCCTCTAGACAAATGTTAGCCTCTGTTTCCAAAGCTAACTGGCTGTCTCTTTGTGTCTTAAGAGAAACATGACTGGCCCAACTGGTCTTGATCATTTCTGGAGGGGCAGGGCCTAGTGCCCTGGTTAGCCTGTGGCTTGGCTGCCCTTGTGCTGGGCGCCCACTCAGAGCGCAGTCAGCTGAGGACTGGGCAACCTGCCCCTTAGGAGCAGAGACTGGACCAAGCAGGCAACAACTGCCATCTCTAATGATTGCATTCTGAACGGTGCTGGTAGGGAAGGCTGTGGAAAGGATTACACACACATAGTTGTTATCCATTTGACTAACATTGCCTTATGTGTAAAAATAATTTTTATAGGAAGAAAAAACCTGGCTATGAATACCATGTGACTGTACAACAGGTGACAGAGAGACATATAGATGTATTTATGTCCAATAACATCCAAATAACTTGGCAAAGAATAGGGATGGTTTCGTGTCATGTTAGGGGATAAAAAGGACACACTCTATCAAAAACAAAGGAAAACTATACGCCTGACTGAATTTTTAAAAACGTGCTTTTTATCCAAGTTAGAGGGGAGAAATAGTAATATTTAGGTTTCGATTCTGATTTTTTTTTTAACTTAACTTCCCAGGAGGACAACCCTTCTTTGTTCCAACCTATCCCTTGGGATACATAAATTCAGTGAGGACCTGGAAATATATATACATTCAGCAACTCCAGACCCCAAGTATGACAGGTCCCCTCTATTACATCTAGCAGAGGGACACATGAAAGGGTGGGTATGTCATTTAGAATTAAGTTTGGTTACTTTAACATACAAAATAGCAGTGGATTACACAAAGAAGTTCATTTCGCAAAGAAAAAGTTCAGGACAACTGAGCAACTTTGCTTCACAAAACCCTCAGGAACCCAGATTCATTCTGGGTTCTCTCCATTTTGGGGATCTCCAGTTCGTAGCTTAGTCCTCCTGCTCTGGAGCACCCCCTGCTATGTCTCTGTTTTAAGCAGCAGGAAGAAGGAACATGGAAAGAAGTAGCAAAGGGTACACACAAGCTATCTTTTAAGGAAGGTCCTTAAAGCTGCCACACAAGGGTCTACTTACATCCCATCGGTCATATGACCACACTGAGCTACAAGAGAGCCTGGGAAATGTGGTCTTTATTCCAGATGGCCATACCAGCTAAAATTTCTACTACTATGTGTATTAGTCAGGGTTCTCCAGAGAAACAAAATCCATAAGACGCATGTATGTGTAAAAAAAGATTTGTTACAAGAAGTTGACTCATTGAGAATCGAGGCTGGCAGGTTTAAAATCCTCAGGGCGGGCCGGAAGGCTGGAGAGTCAAGAGGAGCTGAGACTGGCGTTCCAGTGTGAGGCCCAGAAGACTGGAGAAGTCTTCCTTGCTGTGTCTTTCTGTCTATTCAGGCCTTCAATTGATGGGTTGAGGCTCACCCACGTTATGGAGGGCAACCTGCTTTCTTCAAAAGTCCACCGATCTAAATGTTAATCTCATTCAAAAACATCCTTACAGAAACAACCAGAATAATGCTTGATCAGATACTTGAGCACTGTGCTGTAGCCAAGTTGGCCCACAAATGACACCTAGATGACTTCTGGGGGGCAAGAGCAGTTCCCCTCATGCTGAAGGTCAACAAGAATGTGAAAGTCCCTGAGAGCAATGCCTGTGTTTGTATTGGTCGCCATGGTATTTCAGTGGTTTTCATAATACTTTGCACAATAATGGTGACCATTATCTGTTGAGTGAATATTTGGTGAGTCAATAAGGAACAAAATGAATGTGTAGAAATATATATACATTCAGCAACTCCAGACCCCAAGTATGACAGGTCCCCTCTATTACATCTAGCAGAGGGACACATGAAAGGGTGGGTATGTCATTTAGAATTAAGTTTGGTTACTTTAACATACAAAATAGCAGTGGATTACACAAAGAAGTTCATTTCGCAAAGAAAAAGTTCAGGACAACTGAGCAACTTTGCTTCACAAAACCCTCAGGAACCCAGATTCATTCTGGGTTCTCTCCATTTTGGGGATCTCCAGTTCGTAGCTTAGTCCTCCTGCTCTGGAGCACCCCCTGCTATGTCTCTGTTTTAAGCAGCAGGAAGAAGGAACATGGAAAGAAGTAGCAAAGGGTACACACAAGCTATCTTTTAAGGAAGGTCCTTAAAGCTGCCACACAAGGGTCTACTTACATCCCATCGGTCATATGACCACACTGAGCTACAAGAGAGCCTGGGAAATGTGGTCTTTATTCCAGATGGCCATACCAGCTAAAATTTCTACTACTATGTGTATTAGTCAGGGTTCTCCAGAGAAACAAAATCCATAAGACGCATGTATGTGTAAAAAAAGATTTGTTACAAGAAGTTGACTCATTGAGAATCGAGGCTGGCAGGTTTAAAATCCTCAGGGCGGGCCGGAAGGCTGGAGAGTCAAGAGGAGCTGAGACTGGCGTTCCAGTGTGAGGCCCAGAAGACTGGAGAAGTCTTCCTTGCTGTGTCTTTCTGTCTATTCAGGCCTTCAATTGATGGGTTGAGGCTCACCCACGTTATGGAGGGCAACCTGCTTTCTTCAAAAGTCCACCGATCTAAATGTTAATCTCATTCAAAAACATCCTTACAGAAACAACCAGAATAATGCTTGATCAGATACTTGAGCACTGTGCTGTAGCCAAGTTGGCCCACAAATGACACCTAGATGACTTCTGGGGGGCAAGAGCAGTTCCCCTCATGCTGAAGGTCAACAAGAATGTGAAAGTCCCTGAGAGCAATGCCTGTGTTTGTATTGGTCGCCATGGTATTTCAGTGGTTTTCATAATACTTTGCACAATAATGGTGACCATTATCTGTTGAGTGAATATTTGGTGAGTCAATAAGGAACAAAATGAATGTGTAGAAAGGATTAAAGTAAGTTGGAACCATAGATGAGAACAGGATCAGCAAACTCTAGTAAAGGCCAGAGAATAAATATTTTCAGTTCTGTGGGTCATACGGTCTCTGTCGAAGTCCTCAGCTCTGGGACAGTAGGTGAAAGCGGCCACAGACAATATGTAAATGAATGGGTGTGAGCAGATTCGACCCACAGACAGTGGTTTGCCAACCCCTGGACTAGAATATTGGAGCTGAGAAGGACCTAGCCTCTCATTTTATAGGAAACTGGAGTTAATTGGCTTGGTTAAGGTTACACATGGGTCAGTGGTAGCAGAACCAGGAATAGATCATAGGGTCTCCTAATTCCTTGTTCAAAGCTCAAGTCCACTAATTTATGAATGTCAGCAGTGTAGAAGTGTTGCAGGGAGGAAACCAGTTCTGACTCCATGTTGCAAACTGTTTGACTTGCTTTTTGCTGCATTTGTTTGTGTATTCATACTTAATGGTTTTCCTGGAGGACCCTGCCCCTCTTGTGCATACCCCTCTTTCGACTATAAACTAAAGTGGCTTTGTTCAGAACCCTGTCCACCTGTGGATGGCAGGAAGGGAGAAATGAACACATCCCAGTCTGAAGCTTGCCATTCTAGGAGAGGTTTGCAAGATTAATGGCCTTTGTACTTTGCTTCCTCACCTCCCTCACATCTCTGCTTTATAAAAGAACCTGGCCTCCAGACCCTCATAAGATGGTTATTTTGAGGTGCTAGCCTGCCATCTTCTCTGTCATCTGCTTTTTGAATAAAGTTGTTTTCCTTGCCTCAACAGCTCATCTCGGATTCACTGGCCTGGCGGTGAGCAGAGCAGTGAGCCGAGGGAGCTTTGACTCGGTTATAGAAGAAACAGATCCTGCTCCTCACCAGTGTCACGGGCCTTCGAAGAATAACACCGTGTGTGTGTGTAGTGGTGGTGGGGTAGGTTTCTTTGTGATATGTGTGTACGTGTGTGTGTGATGTGTAGGGTGTACGTGTGTGTGACGTGTGTATGTGTGTGTGTTATATGGGACCTGCTTGTGGAGGATTGCGTGTGGATGTGGTGTTTGTTGTGGTGTTGGGGGCTTGTACAGTTTGTGTATGTGTTGACATTCATATTATCCTTCTGTGGGTCTGAGAGGGCATCGTCGTTCCATGACATATGTTGACATCTTTGTCAGAGGAGACAGGAGTGGAGCATGACACATCCATACCCACGTACGGAACGTAGTCATGCCTTAATGGGTAGACTGAGGCCTTGTCCTCTCAGTAAGCAATCGCACTGAACAGGATAACAAATGGAAAGATGTCAGGAGGTACATAATGGAAAAGAGAAAGCCTGGCCCACTTCCCTGTCTGAAACCATAGAGGCCAAGGTTCTGCCGCTGTGTCTATCCTCATTACTCTAGGGCTGAGCTAGCCAATATGGGAGCCAGGAGTCATGTGAGGCTGTTAAGCACTTGAAAGGTATCCAGCATGACTGAAGAATGGGGACTTAAATATATTTACATTTAGTTCACTGAAATCTGAAAACAAATACTTAAGTTACTAGAAAACTTCTGAGTCTGTAACAACCTGTGTATGTGAATCTACTATTTCAATTGGGTATTTAATGGAATCTAGTGTTTTCTAACAAAAATTTAGGATATGAATGGAGAATTAAATATACATGAGTAGTGAGGATTTCACAGGTATATGGGTATGTCCAAACACATCATATTAAATAGGTCCCATTTTTTTTTTACATCAATTATACCTCAAATAAGCTGTTTAAAAAATAAAAAGTAAACTATATGCTAGGATCTTAAACCTTTTAAAGCAAAACAAAAGGATTTAAATTATTTCATTAATAACTTTGCATACTGATTATACACTGGATACATGTGGATAATATAGGGTTGGCCAAAAATTCGTTGGATGTTTTCATAACATCTTATGAAAAAACCCAACCAATTTTTCGCTAACCCAATTTTGGGCTGTTGTGTGTTAAATATATTGTTATTATTTTTTAATATTGTGCTTTTCTCAGAGTTAATTAGGAGAACTTTATTATTTTATTTCATTGGCCATGCCTCATAGTATGTGGGATCTTAATTTCCTGACTAGGGATTGAACCTGTGCCCCCTGTCATGGAAGCCCAAAGCCTTAACCACTGGACTGCCAGGAAATCCATAAATATATTATTAAAATCAATTTCACCTGGTTGTTTTTACTTTTTATTCTTTTGAAATTTTTATTTTGTATTGGGGTATAGCTGATTAACAAGGTTGTGAAGTTTCAGGTGAACAGTGAAGGAACTCAGCCATACATACACATGTATCCATTCTCCCCAAGTCCCCTCTCTTTTTACTTTTTGTAGTGCGGCTACTAGACCACATGAAATGACTTAAGTGGTGCCCATCGTATTACATGGCACAGTGCTGTTGTAATGACACCAGCCCCACTCCCCCTTGATCTACCTTCTCATTTCCCCTCTCAGCTCCTACAGTACATTTTGTCCTAACCAGAATTCAACAGCTTCTCTGTCACATATGGGAGCCAGGAGTCATGTGAGGCTGTTAAGCACTTGAAAGGTATCCAGCATGACTGAAGAATGGGGACTTAAATATATTTACATTTAGTTCACTGAAATCTGAAAACAAATACTTAAGTTACTAGAAAACTTCTGAGTCTGTAACAACCTGTGTATGTGAATCTACTATTTCAATTGGGTATTTAATGGAATCTAGTGTTTTCTAACAAAAATTTAGGATATGAATGGAGAATTAAATATACATGAGTAGTGAGGATTTCACAGGTATATGGGTATGTCCAAACACATCATATTAAATAGGTCCCATTTTTTTTTTACATCAATTATACCTCAAATAAGCTGTTTAAAAAATAAAAAGTAAACTATATGCTAGGATCTTAAACCTTTAATGCAAAACAAAAGGATTTAAATTATTTCATTAATAACTTTGCATACTGATTATACACTGGATACATGTGGATAATATAGGGTTGGCCAAAAATTCGTTGGATGTTTTCATAACATCTTATGAAAAAACCCAACCAATTTTTCGCTAACCCAATTTTGGGCTGTTGTGTGTTAAATATATTGTTATTATTTTTTAATATTGTGCTTTTCTCAGAGTTAATTAGGAGAACTTTATTATTTTATTTCATTGGCCATGCCTCATAGTATGTGGGATCTTAATTTCCTGACTAGGGATTGAACCTGTGCCCCCTGTCATGGAAGCCCAAAGCCTTAACCACTGGACTGCCAGGAAATCCATAAATATATTATTAAAATCAATTTCACCTGGTTGTTTTTACTTTTTATTCTTTTGAAATTTTTATTTTGTATTGGGGTATAGCTGATTAAAAAGGTTGTGAAGTTTCAGGTGAACAGTGAAGGAACTCAGCCATACATACACATGTATCCATTCTCCCAAGTCCCTCTCTTTTACTTTTTGTAGTGCGGCTACTAGACCACATGAAATGACTTAAGTGGTGCCCATCGTATTACATGGCACAGTGCTGTTGTAATGACACCAGCCCCACTCCCCCTTGATCTACCTTCTCATTTCCCCTCTCAGCTCCTACAGTACATTTTGTCCTAACCAGAATTCAACAGCTTCTCTGTCAAGTCTCTGATTGCTTCATAAAAATCTCTCTTTTCCTCCCTGGTTCAGTAGAAGTGGAAAGAAGATTTCTGCACTCTCAACAGAGCCCAACATATTAATACGATTTGTCGTCATGTCATAGCTAAATTGTGTCTGACTCTTGCGACCCCCTGGACTGTTGCTAGGCTCCTCTGTCCGTGGGATTTCCCAGGCAAGAATACTGGAGTGAGTTGCCATTTCCTTCTCCAGGGGATCTTCCCTATCCAGGAATTAAGCCGGCATCTCAATACAATAGGGATGTGCTAGGGACTAAGTGGAATGATTCCTGAGCTGAAAATCTGAAAGCTGGAACTTTGCTCTGACCTTACAGTAAACATGGTATGATTTTCACAAGCTACCCCACTGCCCTGTGCTTCAGATTCCTCCCTTCAAAAACAATTCCTTGCACTCTTCTCAGGGCTATTTTAAACATAAGCATTAACGCCTGAGGAGAGCCAAAGAAAATGAAAATGCTAGTCTAACATTAAATTAACTTGCTTTCCAAAGTGGAGGAATTCTACTCTAGCCAGCCCTCCCTTCTCTCTCCTTCTATCCATTTAGCAAGGGCTAAGTGCCAAATGCCCCCTTCCGGCCGGGGCTGCACTGGGCTTACCTGCACTTCACAGATGGTCTCCCTGTACCTGGTTTGACCGCACCCTCTTTCTACGGAATCCTGGTTATCTAAGTGGCTCATGCCAGGAAATCCATAAATATATTATTAAAATCAATTTCACCTGGTTGTTTTTACTTTTTATTCTTTTGAAATTTTTATTTTGTATTGGGGTATAGCTGATTAACAAGGTTGTGAAGTTTCAGGTGAACAGTGAAGGAACTCAGCCATACATACACATGTATCCATTCTCCCCAAGTCCCCTCTCTTTTTACTTTTTGTAGTGCGGCTACTAGACCACATGAAATGACTTAAGTGGTGCCCATCGTATTACATGGCACAGTGCTGTTGTAATGACACCAGCCCCACTCCCCCTTGATCTACCTTCTCATTTCCCCTCTCAGCTCCTACAGTACATTTTGTCCTAACCAGAATTCAACAGCTTCTCTGTCAAGTCTCTGATTGCTTCATAAAAATCTCTCTTTTCCTCCCTGGTTCAGTAGAAGTGGAAAGAAGATTTCTGCACTCTCAACAGAGCCCAACATATTAATACGATTTGTCGTCATGTCATAGCTAAATTGTGTCTGACTCTTGCGACCCCCTGGACTGTTGCTAGGCTCCTCTGTCCGTGGGATTTCCCAGGCAAGAATACTGGAGTGAGTTGCCATTTCCTTCTCCAGGGGATCTTCCCTATCCAGGAATTAAGCCGGCATCTCAATACAATAGGGATGTGCTAGGGACTAAGTGGAATGATTCCTGAGCTGAAAATCTGAAAGCTGGAACTTTGCTCTGACCTTACAGTAAACATGGTATGATTTTCACAAGCTACCCCACTGCCCTGTGCTTCAGATTCCTCCCTTCAAAAACAATTCCTTGCACTCTTCTCAGGGCTATTTTAAACATAAGCATTAACGCCTGAGGAGAGCCAAAGAAAATGAAAATGCTAGTCTAACATTAAATTAACTTGCTTTCCAAAGTGGAGGAATTCTACTCTAGCCAGCCCTCCCTTCTCTCTCCTTCTATCCATTTAGCAAGGGCTAAGTGCCAAATGCCCCCTTCCGGCCGGGGCTGCACTGGGCTTACCTGCACTTCACAGATGGTCTCCCTGTACCTGGTTTGACCGCACCCTCTTTCTACGGAATCCTGGTTATCTAAGTGGCTCATGCCATCTCACCTCTTGAAATCACCTGCAGTTTGGGAACCCACGCAGGGGGCCAACAGTCGTTTCCCCAGTTTCATCTTCATCATGAACCCTGCGTGGAGCCCTGAGGAAGAAATCAGCTCGCCCACTGTGTTGCAGGCCCACTGTTACCCCCGCATGATGAAATGTACACAGAAACCCTCAAAATTGGTGTTAAAAGCACATAAACCTCTTCAGTTGTTGAGCTTCTAGCCCAAGCAGGGTGTGTGTGTAATATCACTAAAAGCAGGTATGATGGATAAAAATGAAGGATGGCCCCTTCTCAACATAAACCAAGCTGCTCATCCCTCAGGGTTGTTTATAAATAGAGGGGAGTCCATTTGTTCGGGATCCCGCAGACAGGCCGGCACTCAATTTAGATAACGACCACATTTTGTGCCCAGCCGTCACTCTCCGGCTTGCTGGTTGGTGATTAATCAAACAGTGTTTTGGTTTCTCCTGATATCCATCTAGTTCTTCCGGTTGAGAGTGTGCTGAAGATGGCTTCAACAGTTTACAGAACAGCCCGGGGCCAGTACATTAGAAGGGCATAGGGATGAGCCCCTCGAGGGCGGATCGGGTTGGACATTCCAGTTGGAATTATGAGTTGAGAGCAGCTGTGTGATGGTGGATTCCAGAAGTCTCGTCCCCCAGAGGCCTGGCCTTCTGGGGCCCTCCCCAACTTACTACGAGTCCATCCGAGAGAGTAAATAACACTAGTCATTAAGATAGAGACACACGTGAAGTTGAAGAAACACCCACCCTGGATTATCGTAAGGCAGTTTTTCCTGATAACCTACTTAGATACAGACCAAGGGTCACAGTCTCCCGGCACTCCCAGCCTCCTCAACTCCATTGGTGGGAGCAAGGAGGCGCCCCAGATTCCAGCTACTCTTACAAGACTCTCCCACCCCAACACTTGCAGCCTCAGGACACCAGTCTGCCTTGCAGAACTTTCTGCTCTTTCCTCCTATTTGTGTCAATTACCCGAAGGAGTCCAGGACTCCCAGACTAACTTTTACCCTCCAACTCTCCCCTCCGGACAGCTCTACAAAGTCCATGGTCTTAGACCCAATTCGCCAAGCTCTCTGGGTCTCATGGTCCATGGTAAGTAAAATTCCCTTGTTCTCTCTGTGCCCTCTGACCACAAGCTGACTTTCCGCTCAGGACACCTGTTTCCCCTGTAGCCCTCCATGAGGGCTACTTCCTGTCTAGCATCCCTCATGTTGCTGAGTCTGCTGCTGGAGTCGCAGGTCCTCTTTGATCCTCAGCGCTGCCTGGCATCACCCGCCACCCCCAGCCTCCCACAAATGCCTGCTGTGACGCCCTGCATCAGCCTACAGGTGCTGCAGGTGTCTTCTGCCACAGTCCGCTCCAGAGTGCCAGCTCACTGCACTGTTTTCCAGACTGGCAGTTAAAAGTGTTAGTGGTTTCAACATCCATGAAGGGGGTCCTCCCAACATCAGGACATCTCAGGTCCTTGACAACCTCCTCTCCAATGCCTTGTCCTCTACCTGTCACAGACACACCTTCTAACCTCCCCGTTGCTTACTTTTTGGGGTACTATTTTTATTTTTTTTATTTGAGTATCATTGTTTTACACTGCCGTACAACAAAGTGAATCAACAAAGTGTATAGATACATCCCCTCTCTCTGGGGCCCTCCCTTCCGCCTCTCACCCCATATCCCACCCATCTAGGTCATCGCAGAACACGGAGCTGAGCTCCCTGTGCTATACCGCAGGTTTCCACATGCTATCTATTCACACACGATTGTGTATTCACGTCCAATTCATCTCTCAATTCTCCCATCTCCCACTGTATACACAGGTTCATTCTCTATGTCAGTGTCTTCCATGCCTGTACCTGTGCAGCTGAATATGGCTGGAAAGAAACATACACAAGGTCATGTTCACATTCATGAACACTAACTTCAAGTGGCTCCTGAGTTTTGTCTGGGACTCCTAGTCTAGTCACTCTCCTGCTTTCTCAGATACAGATCTGTTGTCTACACCCAGTGAGAGCCCTGATTCCCACTTCTGTGAAAACACAATCAGCAGAGACCTGCACATGCTCCCGCTGTGACGTGTAGCCACATGTCCGCATCTGCCCCCTGCATCTGCCTTCCCTTTGCCCTGTGGTTGAACTGTCCCCCCCTAGTGTTGTGCACCAGATACACCCCTTTTGCCTATACAAGGGCTTTCTGTGATAACCCTCTCTCCTGCACCATCACCATTTTTTCTCTTACTGGATCCTTTATATCATCATATTGACAGGCTGTTCTATCTCCTATATTTTATTATTATTACTTTTTGGCCACACTACTCAGCTTGTGGGATCTTAATTTCCTAACCAGGGATTAAATCTCAAAGAAAGTGCTGAGTCCTAACCGCTGGACCACAAGGGAATTCCTTATTACCTCCTGTATTTAAAAAAATGATCTCTTTACTCTACAGCCTCATCCAGCAACGACACCATTTTTCTACCCCCCATGGCAAACATTTCTCTCAAGGGTGGGCTATACCCACAGTCTATTTCCCATTCTCTCTCCAGTTCAGTCAGGCTTCTGGCCTCACCCACTCCATCAAAATCTTTCTTGTCAAGATTCTCAGTGAACATCACAATGAAAATCTCTCTGTGACACCTCTCCAAAGAGGACATACAGATGGCCCAAAAGCACATGAAATGATGCTCAACCTCGCTAATTATTAGAGAAATACAAATTAAAACTACAATGAGATATCACTTCACACCCATCAGAATGGCCATCATCAACAAATCGACAGACAATAAACGCTGGAGAGGGTGCGGAGAAAAGGAAACCCTCTTGCATTGCTGGTGGGAATGTAAATTGATACAGCCTCTATGGAAGACAGTATGCAGATTCCTTAAAAAACTAAAAATAGAAGCACCCTATGACCCAGAAATCCCATTATTAGGCTTATATCCTGATGAAATCAAAACTGAAAGAAGCACCTGTATCCCAATGTTCATTGCAGCTCTCTATACAATAGCCAGAACATGGAAGTAACCTAGATGTCCATTGACGAATGAATGGATAAAGAAGCTCTGGTACATATATACAAAGGAATACTACTCAGCTGTTAAAAGAAATGCAGAAGATTCAGTCTTAATGAGGTGACTGGAGCTAAGACCTATCATAAAAAGTGAAGTAAGTCAAAAAGAGAAAGACAAGTACACTATACTAACACATATATATGGAATCTAGTCGGATGGCCATGACAACACATGCAGTGAACTTATGGAAAAACAGACAGAGAATAGACATATGGACATTGTGGGGAAGGAACAGTGGGTGGGAGGCATGGAGGGAGTAACACGGAAACCTATACTGTCATGTGTGGAAAAGATAGCTATTTTCATTGTGCTGGGAGGCCAGCTGGAGCGATGGGGTGACATTGGCTCACAAATTTTATTATTATTACTTTTTGGCCACACTACTCAGCTTGTGGGATCTTAATTTCCTAACCAGGGATTAAATCTCAAAGAAAGTGCTGAGTCCTAACCGCTGGACCACAAGGGAATTCCTTATTACCTCCTGTATTTAAAAAATGATCTCTTTACTCTACAGCCTCATCCAGCAACGACACCATTTTTCTACCCCCCATGGCAAACATTTCTCTCAAGGGTGGGCTATACCCACAGTCTATTTCCCATTCTCTCTCCAGTTCAGTCAGGCTTCTGGCCTCACCCACTCCATCAAAATCTTTCTTGTCAAGATTCTCAGTGAACATCACAATGAAAATCTCTCTGTGACACCTCTCCAAAGAGGACATACAGATGGCCCAAAAGCACATGAAATGATGCTCAACCTCGCTAATTATTAGAGAAATACAAATTAAAACTACAATGAGATATCACTTCACACCCATCAGAATGGCCATCATCAACAAATCGACAGACAATAAACGCTGGAGAGGGTGCGGAGAAAAGGAAACCCTCTTGCATTGCTGGTGGGAATGTAAATTGATACAGCCTCTATGGAAGACAGTATGCAGATTCCTTAAAAAACTAAAAATAGAAGCACCCTATGACCCAGAAATCCCATTATTAGGCTTATATCCTGATGAAATCAAAACTGAAAGAAGCACCTGTATCCCAATGTTCATTGCAGCTCTCTATACAATAGCCAGAACATGGAAGTAACCTAGATGTCCATTGACGAATGAATGGATAAAGAAGCTCTGGTACATATATACAAAGGAATACTACTCAGCTGTTAAAAGAAATGCAGAAGATTCAGTCTTAATGAGGTGACTGGAGCTAAGACCTATCATAAAAAGTGAAGTAAGTCAAAAAGAGAAAGACAAGTACACTATACTAACACATATATATGGAATCTAGTCGGATGGCCATGACAACACATGCAGTGAACTTATGGAAAAACAGACAGAGAATAGACATATGGACATTGTGGGGAAGGAACAGTGGGTGGGAGGCATGGAGGGAGTAACACGGAAACCTATACTGTCATGTGTGGAAAAGATAGCTATTTTCATTGTGCTAAGGAAATAGGAGTGCTCACAATGGCTTGGGGCGATGGTCTGGAGGGGTGGGATGGGGGGACCTGGGTTGGGGGGTGGAGACCAGGGATATGCATATGACTGATCTGGGAACATACACGTTGGTGAACAACAAAACTCTGTGAAACCTTTCAAATAAAGAATTAAAAAAAATAAATCTCTATGAATTCTCAGCTAGTCTCTGCCTTCTAGATGCTTACGATGTATTTGAAGTGACCAGGCTCAAACACACGAATCTGTGAGTTGAAGCCACAGGATGGAATTATATGTTTTAAATGCCAGAATGGAAGGTACAGACACTGGGAGCATGGGGGACGGGGTCAGGGGGAGCTGGGCAGGGGGCTTCTGTCATGTAGAAGCTGTAGTGGTCAGAGGTCCATGGCCTGCCTGCCCAAGTCTGACTCTGCTGGAGCACATGCTGCCGACACACAATTGTCTACTTTTTTTTCAGCTGTTCCTTCCAAGGCTGCGACTTTCTGGAAAGGAAGTGCCAGCGAACCCTAGAGCCATTAGCCCAGATGCATCAAAGGGTCTGCCCCGCGTGCTTTGAGGATTAGAGTCGGTCTTATTTAACAATCTAATTAATGTTTTGATAATTTAACAATTTTGTATGCTTTCTGGAGGGCTTTCGAGGGGAGCGACCTTGGCAAATAAACCCACGTTTCCTTTCATTCTCAGAGATGCCTTTTCTGATCCTATTAATGAGAAACATCCTTCCTATCTGAGTTGGCCCAAGAGAGGGAGGACAGGCTTTTCTGCTATTGGGATGGGGTGGGGGATCCCTACCTGTGTGCCCAGCAAGAGGTGAGGAGCAGGGGGGCCAGAACTGTGGATTTTGATCCACAAATGCTAGGTAATGTCTCTAGGTAAATGATGAGGCATAGCAAGATCAGAGACCAACTGCATCACTTCTTTCAAAGCCTGTTGTCGACTGGTCCCTGCCCACCTGTTACTCAATTCACACACAGGCAGCAAAGCATGTAGCTGTGATCACAAGAGGGAGCTGTCCAAGAAAAATGAAAGGGCAGCAGAGGAATAAAAATGATAATATTGAAAGTGAAACTGGAACTCAGCAGCAATGGAGTCATAGAAGAAAAAGCTGGCCACAGAAATATTGATGATGCCACTCTTTGAGAGACTCCTGTATGCAGTGGGAGGAGCTAATGGAGGCAAACACTGGGATAAATGTGGAGAATGGCTGTGATAAAAAGGGTGAAGATGTCCCTGAGGAAGTGACATCAACAAAAACTTCACATGAAAGGAAATCTCAGAGACACTTCACAATTACTTAAGTGCAAACAATAACGTGGGAAGCCAATCCAGACCCAAAGAATGGAGTATAACCATTTGCCAAGGTGCAGAAAAGATGCTTGCTCTGTACCATATGTTCTACAATGAGAAGAAAGTGAGCACTATTCAAACTTTTCTTGATAGATTTTTAACAAAGAAAGCACAATAGTTCTCAGTGATCCTAATATTTTAAGCTATAGGGTATCAAGTAACTACTTTTTTTTACTTTCATTTCATTTCATTTTCATTTAGAGAGTTCTAGAGGCTCCCCCATGGCTCAGTGGGTAAGCAGTCTACTTACAATGTAGGAAATACAAAAGATGCTGGTTCAATCCCTGGGTCAGGAAGATCCCCATTTGTAGATGAGAAGGAAAGGGCAACCCACTGCAGTATTTTTGCCCGAAAAATCCCATGGACAGAGGAGGCCATTAGCAGTCTTTATCAATTTTGTATGCTTTCTGGAGGGCTTTCGAGGGCGACCTTGGCAAATAAACCCACGTTTCCTTTCATTCTCAGAGATGCCTTTTCTGATCCTATTAATGAGAAACATCCTTCCTATCTGAGTTGGCCCAAGAGAGAGGACAGGCTTTTCTGCTATTGGGATGGGGTGGGGGATCCCTACCTGTGTGCCCAGCAAGAGGTGAGGAGCAGGGGGGCCAGAACTGTGGATTTTGATCCACAAATGCTAGGTAATGTCTCTAGGTAAATGATGAGGCATAGCAAGATCAGAGACCAACTGCATCACTTCTTTCAAAGCCTGTTGTCGACTGGTCCCTGCCCACCTGTTACTCAATTCACACACAGGCAGCAAAGCATGTAGCTGTGATCACAAGAGGGAGCTGTCCAAGAAAAATGAAAGGGCAGCAGAGGAATAAAAATGATAATATTGAAAGTGAAACTGGAACTCAGCAGCAATGGAGTCATAGAAGAAAAAGCTGGCCACAGAAATATTGATGATGCCACTCTTTGAGAGACTCCTGTATGCAGTGGGAGGAGCTAATGGAGGCAAACACTGGGATAAATGTGGAGAATGGCTGTGATAAAAAGGGTGAAGATGTCCCTGAGGAAGTGACATCAACAAAAACTTCACATGAAAGGAAATCTCAGAGACACTTCACAATTACTTAAGTGCAAACAATAACGTGGGAAGCCAATCCAGACCCAAAGAATGGAGTATAACCATTTGCCAAGGTGCAGAAAAGATGCTTGCTCTGTACCATATGTTCTACAATGAGAAGAAAGTGAGCACTATTCAAACTTTTCTTGATAGATTTTTAACAAAGAAAGCACAATAGTTCTCAGTGATCCTAATATTTTAAGCTATAGGGTATCAAGTAACTACTTTTTTTTACTTTCATTTCATTTCATTTTCATTTAGAGAGTTCTAGAGGCTCCCCCATGGCTCAGTGGGTAAGCAGTCTACTTACAATGTAGGAAATACAAAAGATGCTGGTTCAATCCCTGGGTCAGGAAGATCCCCATTTGTAGATGAGAAGGAAAGGGCAACCCACTGCAGTATTTTTGCCCGAAAAATCCCATGGACAGAGGAGCCTGCTGGACTACTATCATCCATCCAAAGGGTTAAAGAGTTGGACACAACTTATTGACAAAGCAGCAGCAGAGAGGTCTAACATTTTGACAATAATTTTAAAGTTCACAGAACAATGAACAATTTTCCCCTGTGACTATTAAGACAGTGGTGTTTCAGCACATATGGTTATACCAGCACATATGGATAGTACCTCACTATCAAGCAAAGTGAGGATTCATATAAAGATAAATTATGACAGGTGGTGGCTGTCCTTAGTACCATTATTTTGACCCAAGGAGTCCAGAGGAACAAGTTGCACTGACTCTCCCATTGCCCTCTCTACTCACCTATCAGGTCAGAACAGGACTGGGTGAGGGAACTCTGGGACAATGAGAGGTTATAATAACCCAGAGGAGGAAAGGTCCTGAGCTGGCAAGCCTTACTCGAGAAATTTTTATTTGGAATGAGTAATTAACTGATCTTCAGTCATAGGCATCATGTCCATGGAAATTTGCAAAGATTTTCTAGCATCTTTGAAATTGCTGTTACTCTGGAATATTTGGTAGAATCGTCAAATCACACATTTAATTGAGCTGACATTAGAAAAGATAGAAACTTTCTGGTTGGGTTCAAGAACCTGAAGATAACTCCTTCCTTAACCAACTGAAGGGAAGAGGTCTGCAGAGGGGGTGCAGAAGCTTAAGGCACAGACTGGTCCTGAATTTCCACCTCTCTCTCTATTCCCCTGTGAACTGGTCCATCTCAATCACTTATTTTACGCTCAGCTCCATGCAAGAAGAAGGTGTGTGAAATGGGGAGGCAAGGGTGGTAGATAATTTGGAAGACAAGCCCTGTGCCAAACTGCCAAGGTTCAAACCTTGGATCTACAACCTTGTATTTGAGGGACTGAGGGCAAGTTACTTACCCTCTCATGCCTCAGTTTCCTCAGTTTAATGCCTCAGTTTAATCTGTAAATTAAAAATAATAGGAGTGTCGGGGCTTCCCCTGGTGGCTCAGTGGGTAAGGATACCGCCTTGCAGTGCAAGGGGGGCCGGTTCGATCCCTGGCCTGGGAAGATCCCACGTGCAGTGGAGCAGCTGGACTGATGTGTCCAATTACCGAGTCGGAGCTCTGGAGCACATGCGCCCAGAGCCAGCGCTCTGCAACGACAGACACCACCGCGATGGGAGGCCCACAGGAGCCAAAGAACAAAGACGGATGAAAACAGATAAATGAAAGACCAATAGAAGTGGCCCGCCTGCTCCTCTCCCTCCCCAACCTGATCCCCGCCCAAAATAAATTAACAAATAAATTAAAAAAAAAAAGTAATAGGAGTGTCTTTGTTCAGGCTGCTATAGCAAAAATACCATAGACTGGGTAGCCTGAACAACAAACATTTATTTCTCATGGTTCTAGATGCCAAGAAACCTAGGATTAAGTTGCCAGCAGATTCAGTGTCTGAGGAGGGCCTGCTTCCTAGTTCACAGACAGCCATTTTCTTGCTGTGTTCTCACATGGCAGAATGGGGCAGAGAACTCTCTTGTTGCTGTTCAGTTACTACGTCATGTCCAACTCTTTGTGACCTCATGGACTGCAGCATGCCCGGCTTCCCTGTCCTTCACTGTCTCCCAGAGTTTGCTCAAGTCATGTTTGTTGAGTTGATGATGCCATCCATCCTCTGACATTTAGAAAAAAGATAAAAAAAACTTTCTGGTTGGGTTCAAGAACCTGAAGATAACTCCTTCCTTAACCAACTGAAGGGAAGAGGTCTGCAGAGGGGGTGCAGAAGCTTAAGGCACAGACTGGTCCTGAATTTCCACCTCTCTCTCTATTCCCCTGTGAACTGGTCCATCTCAATCACTTATTTTACGCTCAGCTCCATGCAAGAAGAAGGTGTGTGAAATGGGGAGGCAAGGGTGGTAGATAATTTGGAAGACAAGCCCTGTGCCAAACTGCCAAGGTTCAAACCTTGGATCTACAACCTTGTATTTGAGGGACTGAGGGCAAGTTACTTACCCTCTCATGCCTCAGTTTCCTCAGTTTAATGCCTCAGTTTAATCTGTAAATTAAAAATAATAGGAGTGTCGGGGCTTCCCCTGGTGGCTCAGTGGGTAAGGATACCGCCTTGCAGTGCAAGGGGGGCCGGTTCGATCCCTGGCCTGGGAAGATCCCACGTGCAGTGGAGCAGCTGGACTGATGTGTCCAATTACCGAGTCGGAGCTCTGGAGCACATGCGCCCAGAGCCAGCGCTCTGCAACGACAGACACCACCGCGATGGGAGGCCCACAGGAGCCAAAGAACAAAGACGGATGAAAACAGATAAATGAAAGACCAATAGAAGTGGCCCGCCTGCTCCTCTCCCTCCCCAACCTGATCCCCGCCCAAAATAAATTAACAAATAAATTAAAAAAAAAAAGTAATAGGAGTGTCTTTGTTCAGGCTGCTATAGCAAAAATACCATAGACTGGGTAGCCTGAACAACAAACATTTATTTCTCATGGTTCTAGATGCCAAGAAACCTAGGATTAAGTTGCCAGCAGATTCAGTGTCTGAGGAGGGCCTGCTTCCTAGTTCACAGACAGCCATTTTCTTGCTGTGTTCTCACATGGCAGAATGGGGCGAGAGAACTCTCTTGTTGCTGTTCAGTTACTACGTCATGTCCAACTCTTTGTGACCTCATGGACTGCAGCATGCCCGGCTTCCCTGTCCTTCACTGTCTCCCAGAGTTTGCTCAAGTCATGTTTGTTGAGTTGATGATGCCATCCATCCTCTGTCGCTCCCTTCTCTTCCTGCCTTCAATCTTTCCCCACTGGGACTTATCCAGTGAGTCAGCTCTTCACATCAGGTGGCCGAAGTATTGAAACTTCAGCTTCAGCATCAGTCCATCCAATGAATATTCGGGGTTGATTTCCTTTAGGATTAACTGATTTCATCTCCTTACTATCCAACGGACTCGCAGGAGTCTTCCCCAGCACCACAATTCAAAAGTATCAATTCTTTGGTACTCAGCCTCTGGAGTCTCTTTTTATAAGGGCACTAATTCCATTCATGTGGGTTCTATCCTCATTTGACCTAATCACCCCCAGAGATCCCACCTTCTAATACCATCCACAGTGGGGTTTGGGTTTCAGTGAACTTTGATGGGGTACATTCAGTTCATAACAAATAGGATCTATTTATACAGATGTGAGGTTGACGAGTGACCACCTATACTAAGCCCTCTGCTTAGTCTTTGGTATATAGTGACTGCTCTTTAAATTTTTTAAAATTAGGAAATAGTTAAGATTCACATTCACACAGAAAGTTCCAGAAGATCAGATTTTTACCCTTGTCGAAATAAATGAGCTCTATATAGGTCACATGGTACAGAAAAATTTGTGCTGCTGGTATGAATAAGTAAATATCAAAATAATCATGGGTAAGCAGACCTCCAGGTCCAGTAGAAGCTTCAAAGCACCCCTCATCTTGTGGGTTCTCACATCCTCTTCACCAGAATTAACTGTTCTCTGAATGAGAGGCTTTTTAAATGCACCCCTCATCTTGTGGGTTTCAATCCTTTGCTATAGCAAAATACCATAGACTGGGTAGCCTGAACAACAAACATTTATTTCTCATGGTTCTAGATGCCAAGAAACCTAGGATTAAGTTGCCAGCAGATTCAGTGTCTGAGGAGGGCCTGCTTCCTAGTTCACAGACAGCCATTTTCTTGCTGTGTTCTCACATGGCAGAATGGGCGAGAGAACTCTCTTGTTGCTGTTCAGTTACTACGTCATGTCCAACTCTTTGTGACCTCATGGACTGCAGCATGCCCGGCTTCCCTGTCCTTCACTGTCTCCCAGAGTTTGCTCAAGTCATGTTTGTTGAGTTGATGATGCCATCCATCCTCTGTCGCTCCCTTCTCTTCCTGCCTTCAATCTTTCCCCACTGGGACTTATCCAGTGAGTCAGCTCTTCACATCAGGTGGCCGAAGTATTGAAACTTCAGCTTCAGCATCAGTCCATCCAATGAATATTCGGGGTTGATTTCCTTTAGGATTAACTGATTTCATCTCCTTACTATCCAACGGACTCGCAGGAGTCTTCCCCAGCACCACAATTCAAAAGTATCAATTCTTTGGTACTCAGCCTCTGGAGTCTCTTTTTATAAGGGCACTAATTCCATTCATGTGGGTTCTATCCTCATTTGACCTAATCACCCCCAGAGATCCCACCTTCTAATACCATCCACAGTGGGGTTTGGGTTTCAGTGAACTTTGATGGGGTACATTCAGTTCATAACAAATAGGATCTATTTATACAGATGTGAGGTTGACGAGTGACCACCTATACTAAGCCCTCTGCTTAGTCTTTGGTATATAGTGACTGCTCTTTAAATTTTTTAAAATTAGGAAATAGTTAAGATTCACATTCACACAGAAAGTTCCAGAAGATCAGATTTTTACCCTTGTCGAAATAAATGAGCTCTATATAGGTCACATGGTACAGAAAAATTTGTGCTGCTGGTATGAATAAGTAAATATCAAAATAATCATGGGTAAGCAGACCTCCAGGTCCAGTAGAAGCTTCAAAGCACCCCTCATCTTGTGGGTTCTCACATCCTCTTCACCAGAATTAACTGTTCTCTGAATGAGAGGCTACTGAGTTAATTACTTATGAGAAGAATCTTCCCTTCTTCTGTCTGCACCAATAGGGACCATACTGGTAGTTGTTTTATCTTCTACAGTGGGGATATTCAGATCCTTTCCCAACTCTTTCCCCACCTCTTTCTTCTCATCAGTGACATGTTTTTGTGACAGAGTAAGCTAGGGTTAGGACCTGGGCTGTGGGAAGAGATGGAGGTTAGAGATAGAGGTTCTTGTCCATGAAGTTCTGGCCACTCCCACCCATGCCAAGCTCTTCCTTCTCTGATCTCTTTACTGCCACTGGCCCTTCCATCAATTCAGTCACTCAGTCACGTCTGACTCTTTGTGACCCCATGGAGTGCTGGTCTGGTTACCCCCAGTCCTTGGTACTCAGCATATCCTACAAGTTTGTCCATTGTTGTTCAGCGAGGTGGATATTACCTCCCTTGATGGTAAGATGCCACCTTATCTCTCACACAGACATCCCTCAGCAGCTGTGAGCAGAAAGTACATGCTGACTGACAGAGGAGGACCTCTCAGGGAAGCCAGACGGAAGCTCCTGGGTTGGGAAGAGCCTGGCAGGAGGGCGAAGGTTGGACACCTAGAGCCCACATCCGTCTCATTTTTCTCCCCATAACTGACAGTCAGGACAAAGTTTCCTGCCTCCCATGGGTCTGGTTGATTTAATGGTTCCATGAAAATGCAAGTTGGAAATGGAGGAGCTGCCCTCCTGTCTGGAGACAGTGGGAGGGAAGGGCCCCATCCCTTTTAAGAACCATGCGACAAATAGGACTGGCTGCATAATTTGAGAGGCCCTGTGCCAAATGAAAATGTGAGGCTCCTTGTTCAAAAACTGTTGAGAATTTTAAGACCGTGACAGCAGGGCATTAAACCAAGTGCGGGCCTATGTAAGCACACGGAGTACTTCCTGTGGAAGATCCTGACTGTTGAGCATTTACACGGACCATGGTGGTTGCAGAGAGAAAAACGCTTTTCTATTACAGATTATTTAGTTCAGCTGTGTAAAATGGGTATCCATAAATGTATTTACTCCCCCCCCCCCAAAAAAAAGGATGGGACCCCACACTGTTCAGGCCTCAAGTCCATGAAGCCGTCCCTGCAGCATATCCAGGAGCTCTGCCTGACCTGGGCATGGCACATTAACTTACCACCCGTAGCTCCGAGCCTTCAGTGGGCTGGGGATGGGGGGGAGGGGGGAGTACATAGTGTCCGGCTCCTTCCTCCCTGGCCAAGAGCAGGGATGGGAAAAAAGGAATGCTGGCGGGACTAGCATGGTGTGCCCTCAGAAGAGCCCCAGCGGCCCCGTGGACAGAAATGTTAAACACAGAGTCCCTGTGTTTATCTCACCCCGTCGTCATGCAGCATGACTAAGGCCTGCCTGCAATTCTACCCTGGGTGTGCTTGGGAGGAATCACAGCCTCTCCATGACAATATGTACTCCACTGTTGCATGGGGGAGCTCTAAATCCAGAGAATCATGGTGGCTTTTTTCAGGAACTCCATCCTCCAAAAGCAGCTGCTTTTGCCCGCTGAGACTGTTCTGGTTTGAGTCAAGAGTGGGATGCAAGTCATCTTTTGGGAGAAAACCCAGGGAGAACCAAGGCCTTCCTGACGCTCAGTTCAGTTGGCCCACCGCGTCTGGCTCGTGAGTGGTTTTGTTTGTCTTCTCT
The DNA here is from genome assembly GCA_022376925.1 of Tragulus kanchil. Classification (NCBI taxonomy): domain Eukaryota; kingdom Metazoa; phylum Chordata; class Mammalia; order Artiodactyla; family Tragulidae; genus Tragulus; species Tragulus kanchil. The sequence continues at coordinate 135,503,720 of JAIOJX010000029.1, read as the reverse complement.
GAGCTCTTTGAGATGAGGACAATGGCGAGGCCTTCTCTTTCAATGCTGCCCTCTTTGTACCTGAGGACCTCTTATGTAGGTGTTGTTCACAGAATGGAAGGAGGAAGGGAGGGAGGGAGGAAGGCCGGATGGTCTCTCTCTCTCCTGCGTGAAGTGTGTTGGGCCTCAGGAGTTGGGCTAGGGTGGTGTGGGAAGGAGAGCTGAGGAGGATCTGTCTTCTTGCGAGAGTCGTCTCATCCTCAGCTCCTCCAGGCAGCCCCAGCTGACTGGAATTCAGATGTTGATTTTTCCAAATACTTTAAGAGCAAGAAACGCTTAACAGCTTTGTGAAGTTCCCCACAGAGGCACTGAGGTTTTCCTAAGGATTTAGCCTGTTGTGAGTGTGTAACACCTAAGAAAACTCTGCTCTGGAGAGTGACGTCCCAGGAAAGCCAGGTAAGACGGGGAGATGGGCCTCCTGTCTGCAGGAGCCTAGCAAAGAGAATTTCGTTTGGCTTCACAGAGATACGCCTGTTCCACTTACACTGGTGGCAGTACATTTCCTCTGGCATGATTTCTATATGTCTAAATTATCAATCTACATCTATCACAATGATGGCACAGGTTTTGTCTTTTACCTTAGTAACATAAGTTGATGTATCTAATTGATGCAAAGGAGAAATAAGAGGAAAATATTTTTGTATTAACTGAAATGTTACTATTTTAATCTAGGTAATATGTAGATAAGTGCTATAGTATTGCTGTATATGTTGTATGTTGTATATTATATGCTAATGCTATATATTGTATATTCTGTTGATTTCAGTTACTTAGAGATAACTTAGGACCCTTTCCTCCAGACTTTCAAACATCCAGATTCTTCTGGCTTACTTGGTCCAGATATTTAATGTCTTTACAGGCAGTCATTGAAGAGGGAGGCTAATTCTTTCAGCTGGTGGCTTCATCAGACTGCTAGCCATTCTGCCTTTTTATAATATGGCTCAATTACATTATACCATGTGCCAACAAATCATCATTGGCCCTGAATTTTCTCAAATAACTTACGGTTATGTATTTCATTTGCAAGCAAGATTGGCTGCAAACTACTTCATGCTTTTATGAAACTGAGCCTTGAAAATGGAACACACATGTAAAGCTGACAGTATCTCAAGGATGACATGATGATTTTAGCCTTTTCCAGTTGTTTTAGCTAATTTACAGTAAACAGAACTTGCTACAGGATCAACTTGATACTCTACTGTTTTCCATAGTGTTTGTACTCACAGGTTTTCAAGCCTGGAGGGGCTGGGGAATTTTCTTCAAACTAGGTCCATAGTATCCATGATACCCAATTTAACCCCCACCACACAACTTCTGGATCATTCATCCCACAGTATTATCACTCACCTCACAGTAGAGACAGTCTTTGCATACAAAGTAACAGGCTCTTGTTGACCTCTCCAATATCAGCTTGCTGCTGCTTTCATGTTAACACTGGTGACTGGTGCTCTCCCTCTGTAGAGTTAAAAATAGCTGCCTAGGACTTCCCTGGTGGTCCAGTGGGTAAAGCCACTGCCTTGCAGTGCAAGGGGTGCCAGTTCGATCGCTGGCCTGGGAGCATCCCACGAGCCGTGGAGCGGCTGGGTGGATATGTCCAACTACCGAGCCGGCGCTTGGGGGTGCATGCGCCCTGAGCCGGTGCTCTGCAACGAGAGAGGCCACTGCAGTGGGAGGCCCACACGGGCCGAAGAATAAAAATGGAAATAAAATGAAGGACTAATAGAAGTGTCCCCCCACCCCCAAAAGGCTGCCTAGGTCTAATCAGGTGACCCAGTCCTGACCAATAGGGTCTAAGGGTAAGTTGACCTGAGGTTTCTGGGAAATAAAAAAACGAGCAAAGAAATGGCAATTCCTGCGTCTGGGTGTGGAGTTTCACAAGAAAATCCACAGGTGGAAGATGATGGAACAGGAAAATGGAAAGAACCTGGGTCCTAATGTCCCAGCTGAGTCTCTGTATTGATCAGTCTGGCTCCTGCCTAGCCTTTCAACTTCTTGTTGTGCAAGATGATAAACTCCTATGTTTAAGACACTGGGTTTTTGTTTTGTTTTGTTTTTTGCACTTGAAGAGCTGTGGAATGTATTCCTTCAAACAAACAGCATTCACTAGTTAATGTTACTCATAGTAAATGAAGAGCACTGTATCAGATATTAATGAGACAGTCAAAAGAAAGAGAAAATGAATTTATTTTCTTTAGTGAAATTATCTAGTTGACAGGTAAAAAAATACACCTGCAAGTACAAATTAGGAATTTTTGCCCTGTGCCTCACATTCATGTGCAAAGTACTATGTGTGTGTGTGTGTGTGTGTGTGTGTGTGTGTGTGTGTGTGTGCTTAGTTCCTCAGTCGTATCCGATTATTAATGACCCCATGGACTGTAGCCTACTAAGCTCCTCTGTCCATGAGATCTCCCAGGAAAGAATACTGGAGGGGATTTCCATATCCTCCTCCAGGGAATCTTCCTGATCCGGGGATCAAACTCACGTCTCCTGTATCAATAGGCAGATTCTTTACCACTAGGCCAACTGGGAAGCCCTGCAAAGTACTATAGTACAAGCTAAATACTAATTGCAAACATTTCTGCAAGATTTCTTTATATTGTCAGTTTTCAACAAAGTGTTTTCACAGTGTAAAGTGAGAACCAAAGAAAAATTAAGTATAAAATGTGGCTTCCTCCCTTTTGTTTTGTGAATCTGCTTGGAACATGACATTACTGTCCTTGAACCTCACATACTCTGGTGTTTTGGAAAGCACTGGGACAGAAAATATTTCTCAGAATGGAAACTTAGCTGTAGAAGTTGCTGATCATGTACACTACTGCTTATGTCTGATTTGAAATATGCTAGTAATTTGCCTCTTTAAGAATTTATTACCATCAGGTTAATAATCTTCACCTGACATCTGGAGAGTAACTCACAGGCGCCTTCATGTTTTTTCAAACTCTATCCACGGCTGAGCAGTTAACCAGTGTTAGCACAAATGCCAATTTGATGGTCAGAAATAATAATTTTGGGACTTTTCTGTCTTCCTGCCTAGCCTTTCAACTTCTTGTTGTGCAAGATGATAAACTCCTATGTTTAAGACACTGGGTTTTTGTTTTGTTTTGTTTTTTGCACTTGAAGAGCTGTGGAATGTATTCCTTCAAACAAACAGCATTCACTAGTTAATGTTACTCATAGTAAATGAAGAGCACTGTATCAGATATTAATGAGACAGTCAAAAGAAAGAGAAAATGAATTTATTTTCTTTAGTGAAATTATCTAGTTGACAGGTAAAAAAATACACCTGCAAGTACAAATTAGGAATTTTTGCCCTGTGCCTCACATTCATGTGCAAAGTACTATGTGTGTGTGTGTGTGTGTGTGTGTGTGTGTGTGTGTGTGTGCTTAGTTCCTCAGTCGTATCCGATTATTAATGACCCCATGGACTGTAGCCTACTAAGCTCCTCTGTCCATGAGATCTCCCAGGAAAGAATACTGGAGGGGATTTCCATATCCTCCTCCAGGGAATCTTCCTGATCCGGGGATCAAACTCACGTCTCCTGTATCAATAGGCAGATTCTTTACCACTAGGCCAACTGGGAAGCCCTGCAAAGTACTATAGTACAAGCTAAATACTAATTGCAAACATTTCTGCAAGATTTCTTTATATTGTCAGTTTTCAACAAAGTGTTTTCACAGTGTAAAGTGAGAACCAAAGAAAAATTAAGTATAAAATGTGGCTTCCTCCCTTTTGTTTTGTGAATCTGCTTGGAACATGACATTACTGTCCTTGAACCTCACATACTCTGGTGTTTTGGAAAGCACTGGGACAGAAAATATTTCTCAGAATGGAAACTTAGCTGTAGAAGTTGCTGATCATGTACACTACTGCTTATGTCTGATTTGAAATATGCTAGTAATTTGCCTCTTTAAGAATTTATTACCATCAGGTTAATAATCTTCACCTGACATCTGGAGAGTAACTCACAGGCGCCTTCATGTTTTTTCAAACTCTATCCACGGCTGAGCAGTTAACCAGTGTTAGCACAAATGCCAATTTGATGGTCAGAAATAATAATTTTGGGCCTTTTCCGTCTTCCTGGAGGCCGCTTCCATTAGGCATGTTCTGAAGGTGGTAACAGAAAGTACTTGTAGTTTTGTGTTACACAGTAGTAATTACAGTGGTTGCTCTGGCTCAAACTTTTTATTTATTTTTTTAAATTTTGGCCTCTTTTATTGTTTTTTTATTTATTTCTTTTCATCTATCTTTATTTTTTGGCCTGTGTGGGCCTCCCATTGAAGTGGCCTCTCTTGTTGTAGTGCATCGGCTCTGGTCGCATGCGCTCCAGAGCACCAGCTTGTAATTGGACACACTGGTCCAGCTGCTCCACGGCATGTGGGATCTTCCCAGACCAGAGATCAAACTGGTGCCCCTTACACTGCAAGTCAGACTCTTTACCCACTGGACCACCAGGGAAGTCCTGGCTCAAACTTTTAAAGTTGGGTAAAATAAGCCTGGTTTGAAAGATAAACTGAGAGGCTGGTCTTTGCATATTTTCCCAGAAATACCATGAAATAAGACCATGACCTAAATTCCCTTAAAGGAGTTGCAGGGGATCCAGCAACTGGGGAGCATCAGGATCTGATAGAACCCTGTTCCGTTTGGAGGAAGTGAGAATGACAAGAACATTGGTATTTTTGTTGCAATAGAGGAACAAAGCTATAGAGTACAAGGCCTGCATAAACTCCTGAGCCTTCCACAGAACTCTTCTGTGACATCTCAGGTTCAAGTTCCTCATCTTAGCTTTCCAGCCCATCTGCCCTACCGCTGGTCCTGTTTGATTCCTCCTCATCCTCCAAAGTGAGTATGTTCATTCTGGCTTCCCTGCCTTTGCTCATGGAACACTCACGGCCTGGAATGCCTCTCCTCCTATTTTCCTTCTCCATCTGCCCTCTCTGCCTGTTTCTCAATGCCTGGTTCAAGTCTCATTTCTTACAAGTCTGTCTGGGTCCTCAGGGACCCTTCTCTCCTTATGATAATAGTAATAAGAACACCTGACATCTGGAGAGTAACTCACAGGCGCCTTCATGTTTTTTCAAACTCTATCCACGGCTGAGCAGTTAACCAGTGTTAGCACAAATGCCAATTTGATGGTCAGAAATAATAATTTTGGGCCTTTTCCGTCTTCCTGGAGGCCGCTTCCATTAGGCATGTTCTGAAGGTGGTAACAGAAAGTACTTGTAGTTTTGTGTTACACAGTAGTAATTACAGTGGTTGCTCTGGCTCAAACTTTTTATTTATTTTTTTAAATTTTGGCCTCTTTTATTGTTTTTTTATTTATTTCTTTTCATCTATCTTTATTTTTTGGCCTGTGTGGGCCTCCCATTGAAGTGGCCTCTCTTGTTGTAGTGCATCGGCTCTGGTCGCATGCGCTCCAGAGCACCAGCTTGTAATTGGACACACTGGTCCAGCTGCTCCACGGCATGTGGGATCTTCCCAGACCAGAGATCAAACTGGTGCCCCTTACACTGCAAGTCAGACTCTTTACCCACTGGACCACCAGGGAAGTCCTGGCTCAAACTTTTAAAGTTGGGTAAAATAAGCCTGGTTTGAAAGATAAACTGAGAGGCTGGTCTTTGCATATTTTCCCAGAAATACCATGAAATAAGACCATGACCTAAATTCCCTTAAAGGAGTTGCAGGGGATCCAGCAACTGGGGAGCATCAGGATCTGATAGAACCCTGTTCCGTTTGGAGGAAGTGAGAATGACAAGAACATTGGTATTTTTGTTGCAATAGAGGAACAAAGCTATAGAGTACAAGGCCTGCATAAACTCCTGAGCCTTCCACAGAACTCTTCTGTGACATCTCAGGTTCAAGTTCCTCATCTTAGCTTTCCAGCCCATCTGCCCTACCGCTGGTCCTGTTTGATTCCTCCTCATCCTCCAAAGTGAGTATGTTCATTCTGGCTTCCCTGCCTTTGCTCATGGAACACTCACGGCCTGGAATGCCTCTCCTCCTATTTTCCTTCTCCATCTGCCCTCTCTGCCTGTTTCTCAATGCCTGGTTCAAGTCTCATTTCTTACAAGTCTGTCTGGGTCCTCAGGGACCCTTCTCTCCTTATGATAATAGTAATAAGAACTTATTAAGCATGCAGGATGTGTCAGGTCATTCACACGCTTGTTCATCCTTGCAACACCCCTTGCAAATAGATAATTTAAAGAAATTGCAGGGCTTCCCCTGATGGTCCAGTGGGTAAGGACACAGCCTTGCAATGCAAGGGCACTGGTTTGATCCCTGGCCTGGGAAGATCCCACGTGCCGCGGAGCGGCTGGACTGATGAGTCCAATGACCGAGCCGGAGCTCTGCAGCACATGCGCCCAGAGCTGGTGCTCTGCAGCGACAGACGCCACCGCGATGGGAGGCCCACAGGAGCCAAAGAACAAAGACGGATGAAAATAGAGAAATGAAAGACCAATAGAAGTGGCCCGCCCACTCCTCTCCCTCCCCAACCCAACCCCCGCCCAAAAATAAATAATAAAATAAATAAATCTTTAAAAAAAAAAAAAAAAAGAAATTGCAGTCCCAAGAAGTTTTAAGTGACTCGCAAGAAACTACATGAGTTGTTCAGTCACTAAGTTGTGTCTGACTCTTTGCAACCCCATGGACTGCTAGGCTCCTCTCTCCTCCACTATCTCTGTGAGTCTGCTCAACTCAAATTCATGTCCATTGAGTCGGTGATGGGATATAACCATCTCATCTTCTGCTGTCCCCTTCTTATTTTTCCTTCAGTCTTTCTGAGCATCAGGGGCTTTTTCAATGAGTGGGCTCTTTGCATCAGGTGGCCAAAGTATTGGAACATCAGTTTCAGCATCAGTCCTCCAATGAATAATCAGGGTTTATTTCCTTTAGGATTGACTGGTTTGATCTTCTTGCAGTCCCATGGACTCTGAAGAGTGTTCTCCAGAACCACAATTCAAAAGCATCAGCTCCTCAGTGCTCAGTCTTCTTTATGATCCAACTCTCACGTCTATACATGATTGCTGGAATGGACCTTTGTCAGCAAAGTGATGTCTTTGCTTTCTAGTACACTGTCTAGGTTTGTCATACATTTCCTTAGCGAGCATCTTTTAATTTCATGACTGAAGTCACTGTCTGTAGTGATTTTGGAGCCCAAGAAAATAAAATCTGTCACTGCTTCCATTCTTTTCCCCCTCTGTTTGCCATCAAGTGATGGGACCAGATGCCACGATCTTAGTTTTTGAGTGTTGATTAAGCATGCAGGATGTGTCAGGTCATTCACACGCTTGTTCATCCTTGCAACACCCCTTGCAAATAGATAATTTAAAGAAATTGCAGGGCTTCCCCTGATGGTCCAGTGGGTAAGGACACAGCCTTGCAATGCAAGGGCACTGGTTTGATCCCTGGCCTGGGAAGATCCCACGTGCCGCGGAGCGGCTGGACTGATGAGTCCAATGACCGAGCCGGAGCTCTGCAGCACATGCGCCCAGAGCTGGTGCTCTGCAGCGACAGACGCCACCGCGATGGGAGGCCCACAGGAGCCAAAGAACAAAGACGGATGAAAATAGAGAAATGAAAGACCAATAGAAGTGGCCCGCCCACTCCTCTCCCTCCCCAACCCAACCCCCGCCCAAAAATAAATAATAAAATAAATAAATCTTTAAAAAAAAAAAAAAAAAGAAATTGCAGTCCCAAGAAGTTTTAAGTGACTCGCAAGAAACTACATGAGTTGTTCAGTCACTAAGTTGTGTCTGACTCTTTGCAACCCCATGGACTGCTAGGCTCCTCTCTCCTCCACTATCTCTGTGAGTCTGCTCAACTCAAATTCATGTCCATTGAGTCGGTGATGGGATATAACCATCTCATCTTCTGCTGTCCCCTTCTTATTTTTCCTTCAGTCTTTCTGAGCATCAGGGGCTTTTTCAATGAGTGGGCTCTTTGCATCAGGTGGCCAAAGTATTGGAACATCAGTTTCAGCATCAGTCCTCCAATGAATAATCAGGGTTTATTTCCTTTAGGATTGACTGGTTTGATCTTCTTGCAGTCCCATGGACTCTGAAGAGTGTTCTCCAGAACCACAATTCAAAAGCATCAGCTCCTCAGTGCTCAGTCTTCTTTATGATCCAACTCTCACGTCTATACATGATTGCTGGAATGGACCTTTGTCAGCAAAGTGATGTCTTTGCTTTCTAGTACACTGTCTAGGTTTGTCATACATTTCCTTAGCGAGCATCTTTTAATTTCATGACTGAAGTCACTGTCTGTAGTGATTTTGGAGCCCAAGAAAATAAAATCTGTCACTGCTTCCATTCTTTTCCCCCTCTGTTTGCCATCAAGTGATGGGACCAGATGCCACGATCTTAGTTTTTTGAGTGTTGAGTTTCAAACCAGCTTTTTCACGCTCCTCTTTCACCTTTATCATGAGATGTTTTAGTTCCTCTTCCCTTTCTGCCATTAGAGTGGAATCATCTGCATATCCGAGACTGTTGATATTTCTCCCAGCAATCTTGATTCTAACTTCTGATTCAGTGGCTGTGTGTGGATTTCCATCAGGTCTATTGGCCCTAGCTGCTCCCTTTCTTCTGCCCTGCCTAACTGCATCAGATTCAGTGCCTTCTACCCAAACAGCTTTGCCTACTTGGAGAGAGAATAATTAGGACTTTGACTTTCCCGAGTGCTAAATTCTCCCGAGTTATAGGCAAAGACGGCTATGGTGGTCAACACTGGAGTAAAGGGGTGTTCTGGATGTGAAAGCCTACTGAGATGGGATAGAGGTTTTCTATTCTCCATACACTGTTTCCATCCATCCCCACCTTGGGTCCTGGTACACACAATGAAAAGGGAATTTAATAAAATTCAAGGGATTCGATCATCAGAGCTCTTAGCCAAATGACAATTAAAATGTCCTGCAAAGGTTCTATCTCTGGGAGCTAAAGGCCCCAAACTGCTCAGAATGGAGATAGAAATGCAAGATGATTAATATTTATCAGAGGCTAGGTAGAGGCCATAGGAGTCAAGGAGATGAAGTGTTAAAGTAGAGAGATCTACATATATTAATGATTTAGTTTCCTCTAAAGTGAGCTAAGGGTTTATTTCCTTTAGGATTGACTGGTTTGATCTTCTTGCAGTCCCATGGACTCTGAAGAGTGTTCTCCAGAACCACAATTCAAAAGCATCAGCTCCTCAGTGCTCAGTCTTCTTTATGATCCAACTCTCACGTCTATACATGATTGCTGGAATGGACCTTTGTCAGCAAAGTGATGTCTTTGCTTTCTAGTACACTGTCTAGGTTTGTCATACATTTCCTTAGCGAGCATCTTTTAATTTCATGACTGAAGTCACTGTCTGTAGTGATTTTGGAGCCCAAGAAAATAAAATCTGTCACTGCTTCCATTCTTTTCCCCCTCTGTTTGCCATCAAGTGATGGGACCAGATGCCACGATCTTAGTTTTTTGAGTGTTGAGTTTCAAACCAGCTTTTTCACGCTCCTCTTTCACCTTTATCATGAGATGTTTTAGTTCCTCTTCCCTTTCTGCCATTAGAGTGGAATCATCTGCATATCCGAGACTGTTGATATTTCTCCCAGCAATCTTGATTCTAACTTCTGATTCAGTGGCTGTGTGTGGATTTCCATCAGGTCTATTGGCCCTAGCTGCTCCCTTTCTTCTGCCCTGCCTAACTGCATCAGATTCAGTGCCTTCTACCCAAACAGCTTTGCCTACTTGGAGAGAGAATAATTAGGACTTTGACTTTCCCGAGTGCTAAATTCTCCCGAGTTATAGGCAAAGACGGCTATGGTGGTCAACACTGGAGTAAAGGGGTGTTCTGGATGTGAAAGCCTACTGAGATGGGATAGAGGTTTTCTATTCTCCATACACTGTTTCCATCCATCCCCACCTTGGGTCCTGGTACACACAATGAAAAGGGAATTTAATAAAATTCAAGGGATTCGATCATCAGAGCTCTTAGCCAAATGACAATTAAAATGTCCTGCAAAGGTTCTATCTCTGGGAGCTAAAGGCCCCAAACTGCTCAGAATGGAGATAGAAATGCAAGATGATTAATATTTATCAGAGGCTAGGTAGAGGCCATAGGAGTCAAGGAGATGAAGTGTTAAAGTAGAGAGGATCTACATATATTAATGATTTAGTTTCCTCATGATAGAATGAAAGGTGACCCTATGGTTCTTTGATGAAGAGCCATGATCAAAAACCTTGCTGGTCCTAAATGGATTCTCAGTGGTCTACTGAGGAGCCGGGGGATGGGTTGAACAGGGAGAGAAGCCATTCCTGAATTCCCATCCCACTGCAGACTTGAGGTGAGAGTTCTACTTAAAAAAGAAGGTTGGTCTGTTTTTTTACTGCTTTGCATTCTAAGTTTTAGGAAAAATTGTCTCACTCTTGGAAAAGAGCAAGAGTATGCTTTCCTGGGTGACTTTGAATGGGGGCACTGTTTTCTAGTAGACTCTCTAGGGATTATCTGACTCAAAAGTGGATGTAGTTTTGACTCTTAAATGATTAGATTAATCGACAGTTCTAGTGATACAAGTAAAGTGGTAGAAAATGTAAAGCCAAAAATGATTCTCATATGAGTCAATTACATTTTGTCCAGTAGTACTAAAGTTATTTCAACCCTGTTGAAAAAGTGATCCCAAACAATATGCTTTGTTGAGTTATTGTGTTGTTGTGTGAGAGGCTGTTAACCAGTTTTGCAAGTAACTAGCAAATTCATTTCTGATTTCTGATGACCTAAACATACATGCCTGTGTTTTAAATTCTCGTTTGAATTTGTCTTAACATCTTACTGGTTCTCCTATTTAATGACTTAAACAAAACCCTTGACACATGTTCATTCTGTATTTGGATAAAGGTCATGATTTTACCTTTTTGAAAATTCTAGTTTAGCATGAACTCAGCATTCATGGCTAGCTGAGAGTGTTTGATAATACTTCTGCTTTACCTTCTGCCTACTAGTGAGCTGGAGACATGGTGAGAAAGGCAGGAGTCCTTATGTTTCTCTTTCAGCTATCATGCCTCAGAAACTTGTGGGAATCATCAAGGAATTTTTGTGACTGGAGTACCTTCTTAAAGCATTGTTAGCTCTTATTCCACCTTATTAAACCGCCTGTGGTAAAGAACAAGCATTTTTATTTCCAACCCACTGCAGAATAATATTTTTGTCAAATATCATATGAACAAATGATTTGAAAAATAGCCAAGTGTTCAGATGATGCAGCTATGTCAAATCACTATAAAGCCAGTTGAGTGTGTGCTTACCCTGAATTCTTACACGTATCTCAAGGAGGATGATTACAAACAGTGTGAGGGCTGGCACTAGTTTGTGGTTTATACATTGGGGAGTACTGTTTTATCTAAAAGAAAAAACTTATATTTCTCTGGACCAATTTGTCTACAAAATCCCACCAGACCAAACAGACTCAGGTATACAAAGTCCTTTCCTGTGGCTGGGCAGCTTTCAGTGAGTTAATATAAGTTCTAGGAAAAGAGCAAGAGTATGCTTTCCTGGGTGACTTTGAATGGGGGCACTGTTTTCTAGTAGACTCTCTAGGGATTATCTGACTCAAAAGTGGATGTAGTTTTGACTCTTAAATGATTAGATTAATCGACAGTTCTAGTGATACAAGTAAAGTGGTAGAAAATGTAAAGCCAAAAATGATTCTCATATGAGTCAATTACATTTTGTCCAGTAGTACTAAAGTTATTTCAACCCTGTTGAAAAAGTGATCCCAAACAATATGCTTTGTTGAGTTATTGTGTTGTTGTGTGAGAGGCTGTTAACCAGTTTTGCAAGTAACTAGCAAATTCATTTCTGATTTCTGATGACCTAAACATACATGCCTGTGTTTTAAATTCTCGTTTGAATTTGTCTTAACATCTTACTGGTTCTCCTATTTAATGACTTAAACAAAACCCTTGACACATGTTCATTCTGTATTTGGATAAAGGTCATGATTTTACCTTTTTGAAAATTCTAGTTTAGCATGAACTCAGCATTCATGGCTAGCTGAGAGTGTTTGATAATACTTCTGCTTTACCTTCTGCCTACTAGTGAGCTGGAGACATGGTGAGAAAGGCAGGAGTCCTTATGTTTCTCTTTCAGCTATCATGCCTCAGAAACTTGTGGGAATCATCAAGGAATTTTTGTGACTGGAGTACCTTCTTAAAGCATTGTTAGCTCTTATTCCACCTTATTAAACCGCCTGTGGTAAAGAACAAGCATTTTTATTTCCAACCCACTGCAGAATAATATTTTTGTCAAATATCATATGAACAAATGATTTGAAAAATAGCCAAGTGTTCAGATGATGCAGCTATGTCAAATCACTATAAAGCCAGTTGAGTGTGTGCTTACCCTGAATTCTTACACGTATCTCAAGGAGGATGATTACAAACAGTGTGAGGGCTGGCACTAGTTTGTGGTTTATACATTGGGGAGTACTGTTTTATCTAAAAGAAAAAACTTATATTTCTCTGGACCAATTTGTCTACAAAAAACCCACCAGACCAAACAGACTCAGGTATACAAAGTCCTTTCCTGTGGCTGGGCAGCTTTCAGTGAGTAATATAAAGTATGGGCACACAGGTTGAACATCTCCAAATGGTTTAGTCAGTTCCTTATTCTGAAACAATGGCCCTTGCAGGCTGAGGCTTCTGAAAAGAAGGTCCCCTGTGGACATTCTTGCCCTCCCAACTTTCCTTCTTCCAGATCCAGCTTCTTGTCTTTATTCCTCTTGTTCCCTGTATCAAAGCAAGTACAAATCTGGATCCTATAATAAAATCCAAAATAACAGTGGCTTAAACAAGATGGGAGTTTATTTTTCTCTCTCTAACAATCTGAGTATGAATAGTCTCTAGCTACTATGACAGCTTTACAGGGTGTGAAGCTGGCTCTTTTCTTGCTGCTTTGCTATCCTCTCCTCAACATACACCTTCCTTTTGTGATCTAGGATCCACTCCAGCTCTCTTGCCACCATGGATACAGTCTAGCCAGGGGAAAGAGCGGTCAGGGGAGAAAATGAGACATGACTCAGAGGTTGCACATGACTTCTGTTTATGTTCTATTGGCTAAAACCTAGTCACATGGCTTGGCTATACCAAGGAGGCTGGGAAATGTAGTCCTTATTCTGGGCACCCATTTGCCAAGGTAAAATCCAGGAATTTGTTACTAAAGCAAGAAGAAGAGAAGGATCCTGGGTACCACCTGGCAATCTCTTCCATCATCTTCTTCAAGTTTCTGAGTCAGATGCCTCTATTTTTCCTTCCACAGGTCTTCCTCCACATAAAGGGAGGGAATGCTGCCACTTAGCACCTCGTTCCTTACAAAACTTGGGCAAGACATGCAGATAATATTTTGTCAAAAGCATTGTTAGTCATATTTTGCCTGTGGTAAAGAACAAGCATTTTTATTTCCAACCCACTGCAGAATAATATTTTTGTCAAATATCATATGAACAAATGATTTGAAAAATAGCCAAGTGTTCAGATGATGCAGCTATGTCAAATCACTATAAAGCCAGTTGAGTGTGTGCTTACCCTGAATTCTTACACGTATCTCAAGGAGGATGATTACAAACAGTGTGAGGGCTGGCACTAGTTTGTGGTTTATACATTGGGGAGTACTGTTTTATCTAAAAGAAAAAACTTATATTTCTCTGGACCAATTTGTCTACAAAAATCCCACCAGACCAAACAGACTCAGGTATACAAAGTCCTTTCCTGTGGCTGGGCAGCTTTCAGTGAGTAATATAAAGTATGGGCACACAGGTTGAACATCTCCAAATGGTTTAGTCAGTTCCTTATTCTGAAACAATGGCCCTTGCAGGCTGAGGCTTCTGAAAAGAAGGTCCCCTGTGGACATTCTTGCCCTCCCAACTTTCCTTCTTCCAGATCCAGCTTCTTGTCTTTATTCCTCTTGTTCCCTGTATCAAAGCAAGTACAAATCTGGATCCTATAATAAAATCCAAAATAACAGTGGCTTAAACAAGATGGGAGTTTATTTTTCTCTCTCTAACAATCTGAGTATGAATAGTCTCTAGCTACTATGACAGCTTTACAGGGTGTGAAGCTGGCTCTTTTCTTGCTGCTTTGCTATCCTCTCCTCAACATACACCTTCCTTTTGTGATCTAGGATCCACTCCAGCTCTCTTGCCACCATGGATACAGTCTAGCCAGGGGAAAGAGCGGTCAGGGGAGAAAATGAGACATGACTCAGAGGTTGCACATGACTTCTGTTTATGTTCTATTGGCTAAAACCTAGTCACATGGCTTGGCTATACCAAGGAGGCTGGGAAATGTAGTCCTTATTCTGGGCACCCATTTGCCAAGGTAAAATCCAGGAATTTGTTACTAAAGCAAGAAGAAGAGAAGGATCCTGGGTACCACCTGGCAATCTCTTCCATCATCTTCTTCAAGTTTCTGAGTCAGATGCCTCTATTTTTCCTTCCACAGGTCTTCCTCCAAATAAAGGGAGGAAATGCTGCCACTTAGCACCTTGTTCCTTACAAAACTTGAGCAAGACATGCGTAGTCTTTCTTCTGATAGTGCTCTGCTCTTATTAGAGTGCATGTGGATTCCCTCACTCTAGTTCAACTTCCCTGTTTGAAAGATATGTCTATTTTTCTTACTAGAAAAAGTAAGCACACCTAAGCAAGGCAATTCTTCAAATATGTAAAGGCACAATAGCATACTCTCACACGGAGGGAAGACCGCTTCTCATACTAACATGCTTTGGCTCTATCTGGAAACAAAGGACCTCATTATCATCGTGTTAAAAAGCCCTGATCTCTTCTGTCCCACTTGAGCCGTCTTGAAGTTCTCTCCCTTTATTACCCAGGAGGGGTGGCATCTCCTCACTCCATATTCCAAGAAATCTGGGATGATTATGAACAATTGAAACTTACTGAAATTTCCCAGGGGCCAGGTGGTCCTCTAGCAGCTTTACTTGGTTTACTCCACTTAATACTCAAACCAACCCTCTGAGCTTTGCTGTTGTTATTGCTTTCAATTTACAGATGAAAAAAACTGACACTTAAAACTTGCCCAAAAGAAAAATAGAACCAACCTCCGAATGGTTAAGATTCAAAAGAACACGTATATACTTTTAAAATTTTTATTTATTTATTTTATTTTTGACTATTCTGGGTTTTCACTGCAGCCACAGGCTCTTCTCTAGTTGCAGGGAGTGGGGGCTACTCTCTAGTTGAGGTGAGCAGGCTTCTTGTTGCAGTGACTTTTCTTGTTGTGGAACTCGGGCTCTAGGGAACCCGGGCTTCAGTAGTTGTGGCACATGGCCTCAATAGTTGCGGCTCTGAGGCTCTAGAGCACAGGCTCAATAGTTGTGGCTCATGGGCTTAGTTGATCTGCAGCATGTGGAATCTTCTTGTTGTGGTGACTTTTCTTGTTGTGGAACTCAGGCTCTAGGGCTCACAGGCTTCAGTAGTTACAGCACATGGGCTCAATAGTTACAACTCTGGGGCTCTATAGCACAGGCTCAATAATAGTGGCTAGTGGGCTTAGTTGCTCTGCAGCATGTGGGATCTTCCTGGTCAGGGACTGAACTTGTGGCTCCTGCATTGGCAGGCAAACTCTTTACCACTGAGCTACCAGGGAAGTCTATATTGTTATTTTTAAATGAATATTTATTGAGACTTTTTCTAATGATCAGTTTCTGTCATTTTATCCTAATGATTAATTTGCCCTGTGGAAAAGTATGAAGAAAACAAATCCATTATCATCCACCATACTGCTTTCACAAAGATGGTGCTGTAAAATGTTGCTATCTTTCCTTAGAGCCTTTTGCCTTTAGCAGTCTGTCTCTCTTGATGCTTATCCCTGGTTTATTTGACTAGCCAATAACCTAGCTCTCCCCAGAAAAGCTTTCAGCTTGTAGGCACACTACGACAGCCTCCTCGCTGTTAATGCAGCTTCATCTAAACCTCCAGCTTTCGAATGACCTCCAGAAATTGCTCAGTTTGGAAGTAACCCTGCAGGACGGGGCCCCTCATCATGTAATAGCCACACAGAGAAACGCCTGGAGAGGTCTTTCAGGCAACAACAGTAATGCTTGGATATTTTTAAAATGTCATCTGCGCTCTTTAAGTCGTAACTCAAATCCTCCCTGGTGGCTGCAGCTTGAACCCCAGGGCTGCAGGGGAGACAGGGCGTGTGGCTTGGTCCCGGTCTGAAGGCCTCAGCTATCAGCAAGAAACTCCCTCAAGAGGAGATCCCAGGCTTTTTTCAGGCAGGAGCCAAGAAATGGAATCATATGATGACATTAGATAATTTTTAAAAGATGAAGCACCTCCAGAAGGATAAAATGCTAGGGACTGTGTGTCCACAGACTGTAACTTGCCCTACTTGCCTGGTGCTGGGGCCTAGAGACTTGGGACATTGAAAGACAAAGTTTTATATGAGTAACAACACTAGCTTTTCTTGAAGTCAATTTAATCTGGAAATGTTCACTCGAATTGTTTAGGCAGAGCAACATTGAAGATCCTATGACTTTTTGAACTTGGGCACATTTGACGAGGCTTTTGGAGTAGGGAATATTTTCAGGATGGTAAAGAGAACAAGACGAAGCATTCTCAAGACTTTATTTCTCTCTAAAAGAATCTCTCATCCATTTGTTCACGCCCACGCTTCTCTCCTCTGAGTTCTTGTCAACATCTACTGATTCTTAGCCAAAGATGCCTTGTTACAGGAGCCATCTTCTGAGGACCTTGGTGGCTTGTCTTCAGCCCTGGGGGCTGCATTCATGGGGGGCTTTCTTGCTCTCCCAGGGGTCACCCTCAAGGTCAAGAAAGGTGTTAAACACAGTGTCCGGGACCGCAGGTCGGCCCGGCCACATCCTAAGCCTCCCACGCATGAATGTTGCAAATACACTGCTTGGGATGGCACTTGGCGGAGCCACCAGCATAAGAGTATCGCTATTCTGCCTGGGGCTGTGAGAGCCTTGGCCACGCCTTACAGCCTTCAGTTTTAGAACAACGCCACAAGTTCCCAAAGATGGCGCCTGGGTAATGCAGGGAGGCGTGGCTTGAGACATGTGCTCATTGCCATGATTGGCTGAGTGAAGTTTCTGTGCTCATGATCAGCACATGTTCCCCCTGAACTCTCATAATGATGTAACCGCATGCACAGTTGACCTTGTACACGATTGGCTGTGTTTGGCTCCTTCCTCTTTCCTTTCTCTTTCTATACAGCATAAATATCGCTCCCTTTCAGCAATAAAATGAGACTTGATCAGACTCCTGTCTTGTCTCTGTTTCTCGTGTCTCTTGTGCTCTCAATTCCCACTCCCCGCCTTTAGATCTGTGTTGACGAATCCTGCGGGTCGGGACAAGACAGCAGGGGCTGTTTTATTTGTTCCTGTGCTAGATTGCAGCAAAAATTTCTGAACCTAGCTACTCCAAAGAGCTCCCTAGACAGGCTTCTGCAGGCTCTCTGTTCCCCCATTTACTCCGTGTTTTTTTTTTTTTTTAATTAATTTATTTATTTTTGGCTGCCTAGGTCTCCATTATGTTTGGGGCTTTCTCTAGTTGCGTGAGCGGGCTCCTCTTCATAGCAATGTGTGGGCTTCGTTGTTCTTTCGGGGGGTCAGTAGCTGGTGGCAACATTTGACGAACTTGGGCACATTTGACGAGGCTTTTGGAGTAGGGAATATTTTCAGGATGGTAAAGAGAACAAGACGAAGCATTCTCAAGACTTTATTTCTCTCTAAAAGAATCTCTCATCCATTTGTTCACGCCCACGCTTCTCTCCTCTGAGTTCTTGTCAACATCTACTGATTCTTAGCCAAAGATGCCTTGTTACAGGAGCCATCTTCTGAGGACCTTGGTGGCTTGTCTTCAGCCCTGGGGGCTGCATTCATGGGGGGCTTTCTTGCTCTCCCAGGGGTCACCCTCAAGGTCAAGAAAGGTGTTAAACACAGTGTCTGGGACCGCGGGTCGGCCGGGCCACATCCTAAGCCTCCCACGCATGAATGTTGCAAATACGCTGCTTGGGATGGCACTTGGCGGAGCCGCCATCATAAGAGTATCGCTATTCTGTCCCGAGCTGTGAGAGCCTTGGCCACGCCTTACGGCCTTCAGTTTTAGAACAACGGTCACAACTTCTCAAAGATGGCGCCTGGGTAATGCAGGGAGGCGTGGCTTGAGACATGTGCTCATTGCCATGATTGGCTGAGTGAAGTTTCTGTGCTCATGATCAGCACATGTTCCCCCTGAACTCTCATAATGATGTAACCGCATGCACAGTTGACCTTGTACACGATTGGCTGTGTTTGGCTCCTTCCTCTTTCCTTTCTCTTTCTATACAGCATAAATATCGCTCCCTTTCAGCAATAAAATGAGACTTGATCAGACTCCTGTCTTGTCTCTGTTTCTCGTGTCTCTTGTGCTCTCAATTCCCACTCCCCGCCTTTAGATCTGTGTTGACGAATCCTGCGGGTCGGGACAAGACAGCAGGGGCTGTTTTATTTGTTCCTGTGCTAGATTGCAGCAAAAATTTCTGAACCTAGCTACTCCAAAGAGCTCCCTAGACAGGCTTCTGCAGGCTCTCTGTTCCCCCATTTACTCCGTGTTTTTTTTTTTTTTTAATTAATTTATTTATTTTTGGCTGCCTAGGTCTCCATTATGTTTGGGGGCTTTCTCTAGTTGCGGTGAGCGGGGCTCCTCTTCATAGCAATGTGTGGGCTTCCCGTTGTTCTTGTTGCAGAGCACGGCTCTAGGGTGTGAGGGCTCAGTAGCTGGTGGTACACACACGGGCTTTGTTGTTTGAAGGCATGTGGGATCTTCCTGGACCAGAAATCAAACCAGCATCTTTTGCATTGCAAGGTGGATTCTTAATCACTGGATCCTCAGGGAAGCCCCATTTATTCCATTTAATCCTCATAATTCTCTAGGAGGTACTGTTAGCCCCATGGACAAAGGAGGAAGCTGAAACTCAGAGAGGCAGAGAGATTTGCTGAAGGTTCCCCATTGAGCAAGTGGCTGGAAATGAGATTTTCTGAACCTCCCCTCCCCAAGTCCAGCGTTCTTGCCCTGATATGACAGCTGTTCTCACTTCGCCCCAATTATCGGGCTGTGGGAAAACTTGGAGCAGTGTGTGGGTGAGGAGGGGGCCGCAGGAGCTCCTCCACGGCCTCTGCACCACTCCGTCTGCAGTCCTCTCGCACGGGGCCCAGACCAGGCTCCACAGTGCCCTCTGGGCAGCCTCGGGCTCCTCATTTTTCTACTGAGATTCTTTTATTCCTTTTGCCCTGCCCCTCACATCCCTACCAAACACAGAAACGACCCCAGGAATAAAATGCAAGCACTCAACCAGCAGAAAGCAAAGGTTAGAAATTGAATGCCACCCCTTCCGAAGCCAGGAAATTCCAGAGACGGCGGTTCTCATGGCAAGGGAACTTCAAGTTACATATTTTGCAGTCTGGCTAACCAGTTGTACTTTTCAGTGTGAGGCTTAAGACAGGGTCTGCCTGTGCCACGAGGGTGCCTCCGGGGCTCTCAGACCCATATTAGATTGCACGCAGGCTGTACTGTGGATTAGCTGTGAGATTTGCAAATGTATGGTTTACAATGTGGTAAGAGCCTCATGGTCCCGGGAGCAAGCTCTAAGAGTGGTTACTGTGGCGGTGCTGGTGTTTGGGGGGATTTACCCTTCAAACCTCAAGGCTGTATTAGCATAGCTGGGGTCTACAGAGCTCCCCTGCTGTAAGAAGCAGTCTACACTTCATTTAAAGCGATTTTCATGAGTTCCCCTTCTTCCCACGCAACCCGATGTGTGTCTCTCTGGGTAAGAGAAGCCAGGATGCCCAACATTTTAGAATTGGAAGACTGGTCTCTGTTGGAAGTGGTTTCCTAATCAGGTGTGAGCTAAAGATGGAGGTCCCATGGCCCACTTCTGTGGGCCCCTAGTGAGCAAAGTCCTTGTTCTAAACATCTTAGCCTGAGCACCTACTGCCCTCTGGCCCTGAGGCAGGGCCTGGAGAGTTCTCTAGCCCATGGCAAGGCACAAGGAGGATTCTCATCCCATCTTGGAGAATGACAGCGAAGAAACTCCAAGCTTTTCTCCAAAAATCAACCTAGATTGGAAGCTGGAGAGGCCCGTGTCCCTTTCCTGAGTTGTCCTGGGCCCCAAAGAGCAAGCTCTGGCTCTATGTATCACTTTTGTGGTTCTGTGTCACCACTGGAAGCTAAACCTAAGTGTCAGACAAATCAGTGAATTAGCTGTTGATTGGCATCTTTCTTGCTTTTCTTCGCACTCACTTCTCCCTTCAAGATCACTCCCCTAATTCCCCATGACCTTTCTGAGCCTGGCAGGTCCCAGTCCCCTTCCAGGCCAGTCTGCCTTAGACCCTATTCCCTTCTGGAGCTCTCTCCCCGTCTCCCTCCTCTCCTCTATCTCCTCTCCTTGGGCCTCTTGCCAAACTTCCTCTCAGTGAGCTGTCATTCACAAAAAGATCTGATAAAAGTTGATAACAAGGACAGAAGTTACTGTTTTCTGTATCTGAAAAACACAAACAAATATTCTCTCTTCTTACATTTTTAGCCTATGATGTCCTCTCTGGATGCTGGAAATAAATATCTTTCTTTTAAACAGGTCAATTGGCCCACCCCAGATCAGGCTACTAAGAAAGGACAGGATTTGAATCCAAGTCTTCTGATTCCTAATGCCCGGCACCCTTTCCTTTAGGAACTGCTGCTTTCTCACCACTGCCCTACTGAGAGTTCCTAACTTAATTTGTTACCTATCCCTGTGTTCTAGGAACCAGCACTTCTGCTAGACAGTAAGCCAGCATCAGAACGAGGCTCCCCTGCTGTAAGAAGCAGTCTACACTTCATTTAAAGCGATTTTCATGAGTTCCCTTCTTCCCACGCAACCCGATGTGTGTCTCTCTGGGTAAGAGAAGCCAGGATGCCCAACATTTTAGAATTGGAAGACTGGTCTCTGTTGGAAGTGGTTTCCTAATCAGGTGTGAGCTAAAGATGGAGGTCCCATGGCCCACTTCTGTGGGCCCCTAGTGAGCAAAGTCCTTGTTCTAAACATCTTAGCCTGAGCACCTACTGCCCTCTGGCCCTGAGGCAGGGCCTGGAGAGTTCTCTAGCCCATGGCAAGGCACAAGGAGGATTCTCATCCCATCTTGGAGAATGACAGCGAAGAAACTCCAAGCTTTTCTCCAAAAATCAACCTAGATTGGAAGCTGGAGAGGCCCGTGTCCCTTTCCTGAGTTGTCCTGGGCCCCAAAGAGCAAGCTCTGGCTCTATGTATCACTTTTGTGGTTCTGTGTCACCACTGGAAGCTAAACCTAAGTGTCAGACAAATCAGTGAATTAGCTGTTGATTGGCATCTTTCTTGCTTTTCTTCGCACTCACTTCTCCCTTCAAGATCACTCCCCTAATTCCCCATGACCTTTCTGAGCCTGGCAGGTCCCAGTCCCCTTCCAGGCCAGTCTGCCTTAGACCCTATTCCCTTCTGGAGCTCTCTCCCCGTCTCCCTCCTCTCCTCTATCTCCTCTCCTTGGGCCTCTTGCCAAACTTCCTCTCAGTGAGCTGTCATTCACAAAAAGATCTGATAAAAGTTGATAACAAGGACAGAAGTTACTGTTTTCTGTATCTGAAAAACACAAACAAATATTCTCTCTTCTTACATTTTTAGCCTATGATGTCCTCTCTGGATGCTGGAAATAAATATCTTTCTTTTAAACAGGTCAATTGGCCCACCCCAGATCAGGCTACTAAGAAAGGACAGGATTTGAATCCAAGTCTTCTGATTCCTAATGCCCGGCACCCTTTCCTTTAGGAACTGCTGCTTTCTCACCACTGCCCTACTGAGAGTTCCTAACTTAATTTGTTACCTATCCCTGTGTTCTAGGAACCAGCACTTCTGCTAGACAGTAAGCCAGCATCAGAACGAGGCTGGTGGGAGAGCCAGGGAGGGCCCTTCTGACTCTCTTCCAAGCAGAGCAGACAGCTCCCACTTGACCTGCTCAAGAGAGAAATGAGTTGTGCTCAGGCAGAGAGCTCCCGAGGAGGACTCTCCTCTGCCAAATTCTAGAAGGCAAAGCCAGGGAGAGGAGACATTGCTCTCCAGCAATTCTGAGTGATAGACCGACACTTTGGAGCCTGTAGGCTCTCCTTCTCCTGGTCCTCCTCTCCCCTCTAGGCAGAGAGGCCTCTCTCCGAGACTCTGGTTGTGGTTATAAAACTGGTCCTGTTGACTGAGAGGTTCACTCCTAACTGTGAAGTTGGTAACACCCTCCCCTGGTCCCTGCAAAGTCCTGATTCCCCTTTCCTTGCTGCCGTTCTTCTTTCCCTTCTCTGATTAAATATTTGTTGCATGAATAAATGAATGCTGCTCTATCCCTCTGCTCTTGAAACCAAGTCACCTGGACAACTCATCCTTGTAGAAGGAGCCTGAGGAGTTAAGAGTAATGTACTGCAACAATGCTCAATTAAAAAAAAAAAAAAGAATTACTGATGTGATCAGTAAGGCCCTTGGTTGGAGAAGATAATTCACCAGGAGTCACTTTAGTTTACAAGCAAATGCATTCTGATGACAATTGATGCAGGCTTCCTTTTATATTACTGGACTAGATGGTTGTCCATTTGGTGTAACTGGAGAGAGACTAGAATAGCACTTCTACCAAAATGTCACTCACACTGGCCTGCCTCAGTGCCAAGGATTCTACTGTTAGAGATATATTACTTTGCAGCTTTCAGAGTCTCTCAAAACTTCTTCCAGTTGACAAGCTTTGTCAACAACTCAATATGTGGTTCATAGGACTCTAAATATTCTGATACATGCATCTCTGTGGTTGGGGTTGCATAAAGATAGCATCATTATCCTAATCAAAGAAAATCTACACATGATGAAAATTCACATGCTTCTTATTTTCTGAAACTGGAGGCACTTGGTTGACTCTGATTTTTTTTGATCCCAGACAGGCTAGAAAGGCCCTTCTGACTCTCTTCCAAGCAGAGTCATTAATTTGTTACCTATCCCTGTGTTCTAGGAACCAGCACTTCTGCTAGACAGTAAGCCAGCATCAGAACGAGGCTGGTGGGAGAGCCAGGGAGGGCCCTTCTGACTCTCTTCCAAGCAGAGCAGACAGCTCCCACTTGACCTGCTCAAGAGAGAAATGAGTTGTGCTCAGGCAGAGAGCTCCCGAGGAGGACTCTCCTCTGCCAAATTCTAGAAGGCAAAGCCAGGGAGAGGAGACATTGCTCTCCAGCAATTCTGAGTGATAGACCGACACTTTGGAGCCTGTAGGCTCTCCTTCTCCTGGTCCTCCTCTCCCCTCTAGGCAGAGAGGCCTCTCTCCGAGACTCTGGTTGTGGTTATAAAACTGGTCCTGTTGACTGAGAGGTTCACTCCTAACTGTGAAGTTGGTAACACCCTCCCCTGGTCCCTGCAAAGTCCTGATTCCCCTTTCCTTGCTGCCGTTCTTCTTTCCCTTCTCTGATTAAATATTTGTTGCATGAATAAATGAATGCTGCTCTATCCCTCTGCTCTTGAAACCAAGTCACCTGGACAACTCATCCTTGTAGAAGGAGCCTGAGGAGTTAAGAGTAATGTACTGCAACAATGCTCAATTAAAAAAAAAAAAAAGAATTACTGATGTGATCAGTAAGGCCCTTGGTTGGAGAAGATAATTCACCAGGAGTCACTTTAGTTTACAAGCAAATGCATTCTGATGACAATTGATGCAGGCTTCCTTTTATATTACTGGACTAGATGGTTGTCCATTTGGTGTAACTGGAGAGAGACTAGAATAGCACTTCTACCAAAATGTCACTCACACTGGCCTGCCTCAGTGCCAAGGATTCTACTGTTAGAGATATATTACTTTGCAGCTTTCAGAGTCTCTCAAAACTTCTTCCAGTTGACAAGCTTTGTCAACAACTCAATATGTGGTTCATAGGACTCTAAATATTCTGATACATGCATCTCTGTGGTTGGGGTTGCATAAAGATAGCATCATTATCCTAATCAAAGAAAATCTACACATGATGAAAATTCACATGCTTCTTATTTTCTGAAACTGGAGGCACTTGGTTGACTCTGATTCTGCCTTCCGTTTTCTTCCCCTCCGACTTTTGTCTTCCATATAAGGAGGTGGGCTCTGCAGCACCTTCTGCTCTTTGGGGTCTCCATCGGGACAAAGTCATGTCTATGAATCCCAGACCCAAAGCTTAGAAAGGGAAGGAAGGGTGTATGGGGAGGAAGTGGTGCAAAAGGATGGGGAGACGAGGAGGCAAGCAGAGAACGGGACAGGAGAGAAGTAGAGAGAGGTGCTTTCAGTGGGAAGAGGAAAGAGAATTCTGTGCCCATCTCATACTGGAAGCAAAGACTCGTCCTCATGAGGTTCAGAGTCTTACCCTTCTCCTGAACTCCTCTTATTCCAGTTTGTTCTGGGGCTGGGAATCCTCCCTTTAGGCATAAGCTGTTTGGTAACTTGATAGCTCTTCAGCAAACCTCGCTGGTGAGCCCAGGGCTGGTTTCCCGTGCTCTTCCGTGGAACTGCCCTTCTGTGGTCATCTCCTGCTCTTCTTACTGAAGGTCAGACAGTGAGGCAAAAAGGAGGAGGGCCTCTCATGTCAATGCTTTGCACACCTCTTTACTGGCACCTTCACAATCAGAACAAAAAGTTCTAGAAAGAATGAAATGTGTGCCTTGGGTGTGACAAAGTTGCTCCGTGGGACTGTCTAATCCAAGTGCAGGAGGCGGAGGATGGAGACAGGATGTTCAGCCATGATCTGGCAGTGTATCTCCTCCTTCACAGCATCCAGCTCACAAGTCTCTGTCTCTAGGTCGCCACTCAGAGATCTGGGCGTGAGTCAGGGAACAGGACCTGGAGGCAGGCTAACAAGCAGATGTTGCTTTGCCCATCTTCTTTTCTGAAACAAATATGTGCAGAGCTATTGGATATTTGGAAATCAGCCCTGGCCCTATGTCCTCAGAAGCCAGGGCCAGCCACTCGTCATCCTGGGCCGATTTCTAAAGCGTTGTTTCTTCGATGCTAATGGGACTTTCAGTCTCCATAACATGGCCTGCAGTGGGCAAACCCTGCTTCACCCTTTGAACTTCTGCTGGAGGCACTTGGTTGACTCTGATTCTGCCTTCCGTTTTCTTCCCCTCCGACTTTTGTCTTCCATATAAGGAGGTGGGCTCTGCAGCACCTTCTGCTCTTTGGGGTCTCCATCGGGACAAAGTCATGTCTATGAATCCCAGACCCAAAGCTTAGAAAGGGAAGGAAGGGTGTATGGGGAGGAAGTGGTGCAAAAGGATGGGGAGACGAGGAGGCAAGCAGAGAACGGGACAGGAGAGAAGTAGAGAGAGGTGCTTTCAGTGGGAAGAGGAAAGAGAATTCTGTGCCCATCTCATACTGGAAGCAAAGACTCGTCCTCATGAGGTTCAGAGTCTTACCCTTCTCCTGAACTCCTCTTATTCCAGTTTGTTCTGGGGCTGGGAATCCTCCCTTTAGGCATAAGCTGTTTGGTAACTTGATAGCTCTTCAGCAAACCTCGCTGGTGAGCCCAGGGCTGGTTTCCCGTGCTCTTCCGTGGAACTGCCCTTCTGTGGTCATCTCCTGCTCTTCTTACTGAAGGTCAGACAGTGAGGCAAAAAGGAGGAGGGCCTCTCATGTCAATGCTTTGCACACCTCTTTACTGGCACCTTCACAATCAGAACAAAAAGTTCTAGAAAGAATGAAATGTGTGCCTTGGGTGTGACAAAGTTGCTCCGTGGGACTGTCTAATCCAAGTGCAGGAGGCGGAGGATGGAGACAGGATGTTCAGCCATGATCTGGCAGTGTATCTCCTCCTTCACAGCATCCAGCTCACAAGTCTCTGTCTCTAGGTCGCCACTCAGAGATCTGGGCGTGAGTCAGGGAACAGGACCTGGAGGCAGGCTAACAAGCAGATGTTGCTTTGCCCATCTTCTTTTCTGAAACAAATATGTGCAGAGCTATTGGATATTTGGAAATCAGCCCTGGCCCTATGTCCTCAGAAGCCAGGGCCAGCCACTCGTCATCCTGGGCCGATTTCTAAAGCGTTGTTTCTTCGATGCTAATGGGACTTTCAGTCTCCATAACATGGCCTGCAGTGGGCAAACCCTGCTTCACCCTTTGAACTTCTGCTGGAGCTTCTGGGCTACAGGTGCGGGGAGAGAATTCACCATCCTATCTGACTATGGCTTCCAGTGGTGTATTCATGTTTCCCAGGGGCTATTTCCTCTCAGCTCTCAGAGTATCTCATTCTACCTCCTTTAGAGCTTTGAAAACACTCACCAAAACTCAGGGGAATACTTCTACCTTTAGCTTCTCCTATAGAGCCAGAGGTTTATAACTTCTAATCCCCTCAGTACTAAAAAATACAACCCACTATATGTGAACATAAATAACATTTTTTATGAAAAATAACCACAGATCCGGAAACAACAACCTAGTGAGAAGGTTGGCATTATTTTCCATTTCTGAAAATCTTTTTTGAAAAGTTGGTTTGATCCTCATACATATTTCTGCCTCCAATCTGCTGTGATACCATGTCATAGCCTGTGAAAAACTCTTCTGTATACTTGTCGGAGAAGAAGAATAAAAAAACAGCAAATAATGTCTTCATATTGGTATGACAATAGTTTCAACCCTATGGACTGCATTGAGAATCACTGCTTTACAGCGTCAGAGGAAATAGGTTTCTCAGTATCAACTGCTTCCTCTTCCACGGGTGCATGAGCACATGCATGCACACAGAGACACACACAAGCTTGCACAGCATCAATCCTTCCAGTGGAATATTAAAGGCTCATTTCCTTTAGGACTGACTGCCTTGATCTCCTTGTAGTCCAAAGGACTCAAGTCTTCTCCAGCACCACAACTCGAAAGCATCAATTCTTCTACTTCTGTTCGGACTACCTATTTCCTGTTGCCAGGCCTTCGCTCATGTTTTTTCTGTTCTCAAGACTGCTCTTTCTCTTTTTCTCTTCTAGTTGAATCCATCCATCCTTTAACATCCCACCTGGCCCGTCAGCTCCACTGTAGGACTGCCCTAACTCCAGCTGGCATCGGTCACACTTTCCCAGGAAGGCTCACGGCTCCTATAGTATGACACATACCTTTTGCCACTTAGAATTCAAGCATCACAGGTGGTCAGAGCTCACTGGACCTCAGAAGTGGAGCCCAGGATATGAACCTGAGCTCAGGGCAAGTGGCTTGCCTAAGGTTTTGTGGAGCATGGAGCACCAACAGTGCAGAGCTATGATTTTGGTAACCCAAATTCACCAAACCTTTGAGTTAAAGTGGAACCAAACTCGGACCACTGAGAAGTGGCAATTGCAAAATGTATTCAGAGGCAGTTCAGGAGATGGACAGGATCTTAAAGAGCCAGAGGCAGACCCAGAAAACGGGGAAGAAGAGAAGCCCTAGTTGGACATCCTGCCTGAGAAGGGAGGTCAAGGGAGAGAGAAGTTGGCAGGGTCCTTTGGCCATCGAGTGATTCAGAAGCACAGTTAAGAAAACTGCCAATGCATGGGACTAGATTGAGGTGAGAAAAAGTATTTCAGTCATTTGCATAAAGCCCGTGAGAACTATGTCAGAAGCTCAGGTTTTCCAGAACACTGACATATGGGAGCAAACTTTGGCCTTGGTGCCAAGATGTGTTTCTCCACCCATTGCCAGACCTTTGCAATGTTAATCATTCTGTGGTGGAAAAAGCTATTCCTTTATTTGTATAGTGTGTTATTTTGCAATTAACGGAAAACACGCTGATGTGAATCACCCTGAATTTCCATACCCATTAAATCAGGTTGTGTGGGGAAGAGCCTATAGACTCGCAAACAAAGAGCATTTTAGCACCCTGGGGCTATTTCCCCGCATGAGCACATGCATGCACACAGAGACACACACAAGCTTGCACAGCATCAATCCTTCCAGTGGAATATTAAAGGCTCATTTCCTTTAGGACTGACTGCCTTGATCTCCTTGTAGTCCAAAGGACTCAAGTCTTCTCCAGCACCACAACTCGAAAGCATCAATTCTTCTACTTCTGTTCGGACTACCTATTTCCTGTTGCCAGGCCTTCGCTCATGTTTTTTCTGTTCTCAAGACTGCTCTTTCTCTTTTTCTCTTCTAGTTGAATCCATCCATCCTTTAACATCCCACCTGGCCCGTCAGCTCCACTGTAGGACTGCCCTAACTCCAGCTGGCATCGGTCACACTTTCCCAGGAAGGCTCACGGCTCCTATAGTATGACACATACCTTTTGCCACTTAGAATTCAAGCATCACAGGTGGTCAGAGCTCACTGGACCTCAGAAGTGGAGCCCAGGATATGAACCTGAGCTCAGGGCAAGTGGCTTGCCTAAGGTTTTGTGGAGCATGGAGCACCAACAGTGCAGAGCTATGATTTTGGTAACCCAAATTCACCAAACCTTTGAGTTAAAGTGGAACCAAACTCGGACCACTGAGAAGTGGCAATTGCAAAATGTATTCAGAGGCAGTTCAGGAGATGGACAGGATCTTAAAGAGCCAGAGGCAGACCCAGAAAACGGGGAAGAAGAGAAGCCCTAGTTGGACATCCTGCCTGAGAAGGGAGGTCAAGGGAGAGAGAAGTTGGCAGGGTCCTTTGGCCATCGAGTGATTCAGAAGCACAGTTAAGAAAACTGCCAATGCATGGGACTAGATTGAGGTGAGAAAAAGTATTTCAGTCATTTGCATAAAGCCCGTGAGAACTATGTCAGAAGCTCAGGTTTTCCAGAACACTGACATATGGGAGCAAACTTTGGCCTTGGTGCCAAGATGTGTTTCTCCACCCATTGCCAGACCTTTGCAATGTTAATCATTCTGTGGTGGAAAAAGCTATTCCTTTATTTGTATAGTGTGTTATTTTGCAATTAACGGAAAACACGCTGATGTGAATCACCCTGAATTTCCATACCCATTAAATCAGGTTGTGTGGGGAAGAGCCTATAGACTCGCAAACAAAGAGCATTTTAAAAAGCAGCTTACTGAGCTATTTCAAAACAATTCCCTTTTTTCCAAAGGGAGTCTGTCGATGTTAGACACAGCACAACCAACTGATGTGGGAGGGATGGGAAATGGCAGGAATATGAATGCCAGTCAGAGTTGACTGTGCTGAGCATGGCGTGAGATCTCAGGTGCTGCTGTAAGCACACTATCTCACTGAACTTCCTGTCCCTTGAGGAAGTACTATTATTTACAGGTGAGGAAGTCAGGCCCGGAGCAGTTCAGGAACTTGCCCAGAAGAGCTGGGATAATAATACAGTCCGTCTGACCCCAGTGTAGCCTAGGATGGGTGACTGGAGAAGCAACAGCGTGGAGGTCTGAGAAGCGACCACAAATCAGCGTTAAACCAAGAACAGTTTTGATGTGCATAGCATCAGGAAAATGGAAAATCTGCACATTAGCGGCTGTACCATTCACTGGCTACCTGAGAGTTCTTGCTTTTTCTGTTTATTTACATTTTCATGTGTTTTAGCTCCTGAAGAAGAGGACTGTCTAGTAGATCTCTTGCCCCTGCTGGGTAAGCGCAGAAGCCCATCAGTGGGTGCTGATAAATGAATATGCAGAGCTGCAAGGAGAGGCGGACTGGGAAAAGAGTCTTAGGGACATTGGGGGAGGGAGGGGAGTATGCTGTGGAACTAGGGGATCTCAAACAGGGGCTCCTTGGCGACCTGGAGGGGTGTAATGGGGAGGGAAATGGGGAAGAGGTTTGGGAAGGGGGACCTATGAGTATGTATGGCGGATTCAGGTCGATGTGTAGCAGTAAACAACAAAACTCTTCAAAAAAAAACACCTTAAAATAATAATAAGAAGAAGCCCAATATAACTGACTAACTAGCCTTATCAGCTTCTTGCTCCACCCTTCTTGTAAATGAACGACAGTCAGACCCATGTATTTTTAAAATGTGGTGAGAAAATTCTGTAAACACTTGACTGAGGATTCTCCAAATTCTCTATCAGTAGAATGAATTTAATGCTGACCCAGTTTAATGAAATTCCCTTCATGCTGTCTTCAGGATGACATTTAAAAGTTTACAGTAGGGTTTTTTTTTTTTTTTTTTTGTCAAATTTTCTTTTTGCATTTAAATTGCCATTCTATTAAGGTGAACAAAGTGTATGTTCTGGCTATCAAAATACCACTTTGGGGCTATCTGATTATCCTGAAAGTTGTTTTCTGCTTTAAAGAGAAAAAGGCTCTATAGTGTCCTTTAGATTTTTTTTGTTGGAGAACCATATTGATGATACAATGCTGAAATATGGTCAGGAAGAAAAGTGAAGAAATACACATACAGATTAATCCACTACTGTGCACTTGGGAGCACTGAGCTGACCTGATGAAGGTCTAGAATGATTGACAGACTGTCAACATGCGGATGGCTTCTGATTCCATTTGTTACTCTTACCCAGGACCGAAACAGACAAAGGGCCACACATCGCCCTCGCTTTAGCAATAACTAGAATATCTTCCCAGCTGGGGAAGAGAAAATCTCTTCCAGTGAGATGCCTGCTCAGAAAATGAGGAATTGTGAATGCCCCTGGGTTTCTGTGTGTAGGATTTACTCTGGGTATTGTATAGTCTCAGAGAAAAAAAAGAAAAAAAGGTTTCCTGAGGGAGGTTCGGGCAGCGGTGGTGAATTAACTATTGTCGTATCAGACTTCAGGGAAGTCCAGCATTAGGAAGGCCCCTGTTTGGTGCAAACTGATCAAATACAGATGTTGCCAAAGAGCTGACCTTATTCACCGTGACTTCACTGGAGATTGAATGGCAGACAGCCGGTCAGCAGTGGGGTGAAGGCATGTTTTGGTGAGAGGGTGTAAATGTATATACAATTGACAGGATGTGGATGACACTGGACAAACATCTCTTTTCTTGACAAATCCATGTTTTATTTCCAAAATAAGTTTTATACCAAGGCAATGCAATGAAAATAAATATGGTCTTGGGCTTTGCTAGGTGTCTCCCATGTATGTCACACTCTGAAAGAGATGACGGGGAAAATATTAAAAATGGGTTCAACCTTCCGTCTTCCTGAAATATCAGTTTTCATATAAAACTCATCAGCTGAGCTAAGTATTAGGCTTGATCAATGGCAGGAAGCTAGGGGATCAAATGCTAATAAATCAGAAACAGATACACCCTCTTGAGTAGAAAATATATCACAAACCTGAAAACGAGGAAATCATCTGATGGTTTTTTTAAAATACATGTGCAAGGAGAAAATGAGCTTTGGGGGGCAGGGAAGCGGGCTGCATCTTGAGCAACAACCGAGGATAACACTCTTAAACACCTTAATTAGACTTTGACTTAAACACATGCAAAAGACATAAGGATGATCCTGGTTTGGGTGAAGTCTGGATCCTGAAGCATGATTTAAGTATGTGGGGGAGTGTGCGGATATTAAGATGGCAAAATGAACAGATTCAAATCTTACTCTAACATTTTGCTAGATATTTTAATCCATTTTCTCTCTGTCGGAATTCTACCTGCAGCCGTCACCCCTTTCTTTTAAAAATGCATTGCCTCATAATCCTATTCCCTTCTTAGGATTTTCCCTTATTTTCATGCTGTGAAGACCCCGTTTTATTGCAATCAAATGTACGTACAGAGAAATGCACAAATCTTAAGTTCACAAATCCCTAAGTTTGAAGAGTTTTCATAGCGTGGACACATCGGCATAACTATCTCTCGGCCTAAGAAACAGGACGTCGTCAGCACCGCTAGAGCTACCTTTTGCTTTTCTGTTGCAAACAGAAATCACCCTCCTGACTTGCCATCCTAGATTTGTGTTATCTGTTTTTCAGCTTTATATAAAATGGATTCTTGGATGTATTCCTGCATCTGCTTTTTGACTTAGTGTTATGCTTAGGTAATTCATCCATGGTGGTTTGTTGCGCACTCTTTAATATTTTAAACTGCATTTTTTAAAAAATAATACACATACATTCATTTTATTAATGTCATCTTGTAGGTACAGACCCATTTTTGTTTCAGCACACTGACTAGCCTCAGTGTTCAGAAGTTCAGAAGAGCAAACAACTTGCAGCCGAAATCACAAAGAATCTACTGATAAAATTCTGAATTGACTTGTTGGTAATGAAAAGCACCTTACGATCAGCACCTTTAGAAATGTTCATCTTCAACTTTTTTCTTAAAAATACACATACAATTATTTTTTTTGCTTTCACCCGCCTTAATTCAGAGAGTGTGGTCCCGCTCTCTGAATGGCAACTGTTTGCTTCTGTGAAAACAGAGCAAGCTAAATTAAATTAGAAAATCCTGGTATTAAGTAGAACTAAATTTCCCTTCCTTCCTACTTGCCATTCCACCATCTATCACCTAGAGTAATTAAGACCAGGGAGGGATCATCTTCACTGGATTAACCTTAACTAAATTGTGCTCATTCAACATGTGCCCTTTTGATTAGTCCGAGCAGGGCCTGCTGTCTCAGATACACCCACCTTGTAATTCTACACACTTAATTAATTTCAGATGAATAGCGGAGGGGCTAAGCTAAATTCTCCGATTAATAAACTATAAGTCCTTATTGTGTGTCAGAGTAGCTCAAGATTTTCATTCTTCCCTTATTTCTCTACCCTGCCAAAGTGAATGGAGATTGAAATGCACACATGCAAAGCACACACACACACAGCTCCAATTGTGTGAGGCTGGTGAACAGATCTCTGAGCAGTCTTGACACTGCAAAGGACAGACTTTGAGAAAGAAAATACTGCAAAAATTATTTGTAAAATACATTATTTTTATGGCAAGTGTAATTTTTAACCTTGACCTTAGTATTTACTTTTTACTTGCGCATAGTTTCATGTCTGTGTACAGATATAAAAATTCACTATGAATGCCACGAATTTTGTATTTTAAAATGCATTTCTCTAAAGTAAAACAGTATTACCAGTCTCAGAACCTGAGAAATGACTTGAAGTTATGTGTTGAATCATCAAATTTGACAGCTCTCATATATATATAATCAAAATTTGCTCCCATGGGCATCTCTGACAGCAAAGAAAATTATTTCCTTATAATAAAGTAGATCCCAAGGATGTTTATATGCTATAATTTATCTCATATTAAAAGATGGCTAGAAAATTACACAAGATAGATTTACAGTCTTTCCTTCAACCCAGAAAATTTATGTGTCTAGTTATTAGTGACTTAAAAACTACTACTTATCTGCATTTCACCTTGAAATTCATCTTCAACTTTTTCTTAAATACACATACAATTATTTTTTGCTTTCACCTTAATTCAGAGAGTGTGGTCCCGCTCTCTGAATGGCAACTGTTTGCTTCTGTGAAAACAGAGCAAGCTAAATTAAATTAGAAAATCCTGGTATTAAGTAGAACTAAATTTCCCTTCCTTCCTACTTGCCATTCCACCATCTATCACCTAGAGTAATTAAGACCAGGGAGGGATCATCTTCACTGGATTAACCTTAACTAAATTGTGCTCATTCAACATGTGCCCTTTTGATTAGTCCGAGCAGGGCCTGCTGTCTCAGATACACCCACCTTGTAATTCTACACACTTAATTAATTTCAGATGAATAGCGGAGGGGCTAAGCTAAATTCTCCGATTAATAAACTATAAGTCCTTATTGTGTGTCAGAGTAGCTCAAGATTTTCATTCTTCCCTTATTTCTCTACCCTGCCAAAGTGAATGGAGATTGAAATGCACACATGCAAAGCACACACACACACAGCTCCAATTGTGTGAGGCTGGTGAACAGATCTCTGAGCAGTCTTGACACTGCAAAGGACAGACTTTGAGAAAGAAAATACTGCAAAAATTATTTGTAAAATACATTATTTTTATGGCAAGTGTAATTTTTAACCTTGACCTTAGTATTTACTTT
Organism: Tragulus kanchil; assembly: GCA_022376925.1. Taxonomy (NCBI): domain Eukaryota; kingdom Metazoa; phylum Chordata; class Mammalia; order Artiodactyla; family Tragulidae; genus Tragulus; species Tragulus kanchil. The sequence goes on along the minus strand of JAIOJX010000029.1, from coordinate 135,469,773 downwards.
TTACTTGCGCATAGTTTCATGTCTGTGTACAGATATAAAAATTCACTATGAATGCCACGAATTTTGTATTTTAAAATGCATTTCTCTAAAGTAAAACAGTATTACCAGTCTCAGAACCTGAGAAATGACTTGAAGTTATGTGTTGAATCATCAAATTTGACAGCTCTCATATATATATAATCAAAATTTGCTCCCATGGGCATCTCTGACAGCAAAGAAAATTATTTCCTTATAATAAAGTAGATCCCAAGGATGTTTATATGCTATAATTTATCTCATATTAAAAGATGGCTAGAAAATTACACAAGATAGATTTACAGTCTTTCCTTCAACCCAGAAAATTTATGTGTCTAGTTATTAGTGACTTAAAAACTACTACTTATCTGCATAATTGCATATAAAGAGGTTCCCCAGTAGCTCTTAGGTCCTATGATTCAACTTAATGAGGTCAATTATATTCAGGGAATTTAAATTACTGATACTTACGGACTATAGCCAACATAGCTGTTTCTTATGTTGGTGTGCAAGGGGTTCCAGTTACCTAAGACAAAAATAACATCTTAATATAGTCAATTTTATGTTTAATTAAGCAGAGTTTTAAAATCTATTTTATAGAGAAAATTGTTCAAGAAACCATATCCTCAACTCATTTGTGTCCTCATGTTAGAATTGTTCCGATTGGTTCCTTCCATTTTGTTTTTTTTTCCAAAATGATGTAAAATTAAAAAAAAAAAACTTCAAGTAATTCTGCTAATATTTTCGACTAGTTTAGAAAATTTAACTGTAAATTCTTGCACTCTATTTTTAACCACACCACAAATTCTCAGACTACTAAATATTCTTACAGGTTAAAATACTGCTCAATAATTGACCATTAAATGAGTGACAGGGTGCGGAAGATTATACCGATCATTTTACTAATTGCTGATTTGTGAACATTCTCAAACTAGTGGAGTCATTTGTTTAATTGAATACAGATATTAAATAATTTTTGATTGATGACATGCATGCTGATAGGTACATCATTTTTCAGGATGCATCAGCTAAAGGCTTTATCAGGTTTGTGTTATTTCGACCATCTGAGGCTGGGCACAGGGGCATTTTAACTCATGTCAGAAAATCTTATTCTCTCTGCCTCCTCTAAAACCAGATTCTTTTTGACCTTTTAGAAAAAGCACAAAGGCAAGTAATTTAAGTCAGCCCACACCTGCACCATTTTCCAATATATCCTCCTATGAATGCTTAGCACATCTCATTCCTGAGCAACTGAGGCGGCTGAGGACAATTTATTTCCTCTAAAGAACAAAATACTGACGTTGCAGTATGTCTTCTTTGAGGCTTTAGAAAAGTTGAGATATTATTCACGAAAGGGCAGCTAAGCTTGGCCCTGTGATTTAAATTTACTACACAAACCAACTATCTTTGAATGGTGGAATTAAGCATTCACATAGGGCACTTCGTTCTTTAACCTGGCTATGTTTTGAGTTTACGTTACACAGTCGGAACCTGTGAATGCTGAACCTCAGAATTTCGATATTAGGAAACTAACCGTATTATATGAGAGTGTTAGCTGTAGGGAAAAGAAAGTCTCTGAGAAATATAGTAATCGCATCACGTAGAGATTTAATCGCCATGTGTCTCCTACTCCTGTTGGCCACTTTTTAACAGAACCTCCATTTGCAAATTCAAGTTGTTTTCGCTTACAGTCGACATTCAAATTAGGACAGGTCCACAGAAAGAAGTTCAAGTTTGGATCGTTTTTCCACATCATTTGCAGCTGTTCATCACTGTCTATCAAGAATAGCTCCCCTTTCCACACATCCAGCTTTGCTGCCTCGCCGCTCGGCAAAAGATTCTCTGCGCCAAGCAAGGTCGCTCTGGACCAGGTCGAATTTCTGCGTCTTGACCCTTGGATTGTCGAATCCCCCTCGTCTTTTGCATGCATCTCTGAAAAAAAAATTTTTTTTTTTTAATTGGTGATATTCCTACGCATGCATGGAAGGCAAGCGGGAGAGGCGGGTGCAGGTGCGGACGCGCGGCGGCAGGGGCGCGCGCCTGGCGCGGCGGCACGGAAACTCCTTCCGGCGCCGGGGGCGGCGGGGACCCAGACCCGGTAAGGCGTCCGTTCCGCGCACGTGGCACTCGGCGCTGCGCAGCCGGAGCGCGGAGGGTCGGGTGTCCGCGGGTCCATGGGGCTCCGGCCTGGAGCCCTTCGTGCTGCGCCCAGCCCCGTGGGAGGGACGGCGGGCTGAGCGGGTGACTATCGCTGCCCCGGGGCTCGGGCTGGCGGAGTCTGCGTGGAGCCCCGCCGAGCACGCCTCGCGGCCGCGGGATGTTCCGAGGCGCCGAGGCGCAGGGCGGAGAGTGGGCGCCGACGCATCTCGGTTTCGCTGGAGGCCGACGGGAGGACCGGGGCGGCTGGCTAGGTAGCAAGGCCACTCGGTGGGGAAGGCCCTGCACCCGGAGCGGCGGCCGGCCCCTCCGGACCTGCAGGCTTCCGAAGGGACCCGCTGCCGCAGCGGCGTGTTGGGCTGTCCGCGCTTGGGACCTGGAGAGACTGGAAGGCACGGGGCCAACAGATTTGGGGGAGGGGGTGGTAGGAGCCCAGCCAGGGCGCCTCGTCGGGTAGCAGAGGTGGGCTGCCACCAAACGGTCGGCAGCCCCGATTCCGCCACCTCCTGGGGCGCTGGAGTGGGCTGGGAGACGCGAACGGGGGTTTGCTTGGAGCCGCACGGCCCGGGTCGGAGGGCAAGACCCTAGGCGAAGCTGGCTGCGCGGCCAGGGAGCTAAAGGCCGGAGGGCATTAGTGGAGCCGTGCAGGCAGTGGGGGCTGGTTATGCATAAATACGAAATCCGATTCAGAGCCGACGAAACACCAAAGAATGCGCAACTCCCGGGGATTTTTTTTTTTTTTTTTAACCCCTCTCCTGTCTCCGCTTCCCCCGAAGCCCTTTCGATGCGAGCTGTTTGCCAAAGCGGGTCAGCCGGCCGCCTCGGGCTCCCGCGTGTCCGGAACGCCCACGCCCCATCTCGCCCCAGGGAAGCGCCGCTCAACCTTGACCTCTGCTTGGGGACGGATCTGAGCTTGAGTTCTTCTGCCCCACCCTCAGTCTCGGGACCGCACACCGCGGGCCGCAGGCCAGGACGTCGCTAACGTCGCGCGGGGGTTGAGACCAGGACTGTGCATTGCGCGGAATTTGGGGGTAAGCAGGGGAGAAGATCCCGGCTCTCGGGTGTCGCAGCGGGTCAAGCCAGAGCGCATCCTGCGCGCTCCGGCTCAGCCGTGGAAAAGCGAGGCCTTCCCATCCGACCCGGCGGGTTTCCTGGACAAGGCCGGGCGTTTGGTGGACGGGCGGGGCTTTGGCGAGGGTGGTTTATCTTCCGGGCACTTTTAGGGAAGAAGCAAGGAGGCCGAGGCACACACCATCCCAGCGCTGCCCTCAAACTCGGGGGCTCCATTCCCTCTGTGGTTACTTGCGCGGAACCCCATTCTTTCGGACGCGCTCCCCGCAGCTCACCCCGCCAAAGCCGGTGGAGGTGTGCATCGGCCTGTACGGGGTAGAGAGACGGCCCTCCTCAGGTCTCTTGCCTGTCACATCTGCACTTATTTAAAGCTTGGCTGGTGGTCCTCGCTCTCTGGAATGCCAATTGAGGGCCTGGCCGCCTACGACATTTGCATTGATTAGCGGGCCAGTCTTGGGGAGGCCAAAGGCTGGGGTGGGGTGGGGGCGAGTGTCAGGGCAGAAGAACAGGACTTTGGGGAAACTCGAGGTTCACAATATTCTTCTTGATCCGGTTCTGAGAGCCAGCTTGAAGCCCAGCGATTCCCATCTGTCTGATAGCTGAGTGTGTCAGGCAACAGAGGACTGAACTTGAAGATGATTTGATGCGTTTGGGAACTGGCCATTGCTCTTTAGATTATAGATGTGCTCCGTGGGCACACGCAGCCATACCTCTCTGAAGGCTCCAGCGCTGAATCGGTCAGAGAGGGTGGACGAGTGCTGGGACTCCACCTCACAACAGGCCCCACAAGTGGGGCAGTGTTTGGGGTTTGCAGCTTACTCAACGCTCCCCTCTTAAGCAATGTTTGTTATGGTGCAAGTCCATAAAAAGATTGACCTGCCTCATTTAAAATACTGTACACAAACCTTAAAAAGCCACAGGCAACCTGCCTGAGAGTTGACACCCTAAGGGGAAGAGGCCTGGGGCAAATTCGTTGGTGAAAAACAAGACTTGTTCCAACGTAATGCGACGCCCACAGGCGCAGGGTCGGGAGAGAGGCAGTTTTTATTCTATAAACCTGGTAGAGGCCCATCTGATTTTGCATTTGCCTCTGGACTTGGTATAATTAAGGGTGAAAATAAGGCCCCTCTGTATTTCTGCTCCCTTTGCGTTCTGTGAAGCCCTACCCTAGAGGAAGGTTGTTTTAGTGATCTGGAAAAGAGAAACCATGTGCTGAGTCAGCGAAGACCCTCCACCAGGCCAGTTCAGTAACACTGCTGTGTGTTAATGCACATACTCTCTAGGCCTTGTGGAGATAATGAAAAGTATATTGGAATTTCATGGCATAGAAATGCCCACAAAGCCCGTTGGCAGTTGAGAGCCAGATTAAATGCTGTGTCTTCTAATCCAAGAGATCTGTTCTGAACATGTTTTCTAACAAGCATGGGACCCAACTCCATTTAATATGAGCAGACAAGACAAATGCAATTCTTCAAACCATCCAAAATACGCATTTTTTCAAACCGTTGTGTTGCAGAATGTTTAAACATTCCTTTCTGCTTATGTTTTTGTGACAGATGTTCAAGGTGGCTCAATTGCATGCAATCGATTTTTCGTTTTGCATCATTAAAAGCATTTCTCAAAAAAGCATCTTTAAAAGATCTGAAGTGTCTCCTTGCAAATCCTGTTGGAACCTTAATAACCCCGAAGTCCTGCCTTTTCCTTTGTGTACAAGGAATGAATGTATTCACAGAGAGTCATTTGTAAGGAAATTCACTTCTTAAGCTATTAAGCAACTATTTTGGAGAATGATTTCTTATCTCTTAACTGTGGAAGTCTTGTCCGAATTTGCAAAACCAGAGCATTTCAGCTTTGGAACAACATTCCAGATCATTGTATTTTTAGTGACAGTATTTCTGGGAATATTTCTTCATAATTCTTTTAATCTCATAGTTACAAAATGTTTGGCTTTTTCCTTAAACTAGCATATTGCATAAAAAGAAACAGCCAGAAGTTGGCTTCTATTTCATTCGTCTTTTCTATCTTGAAACTTAAGTGAAATTAGTACAACTTTTGTGCTTTTACTCTTTGAATTCTTTAAGGCATAGCTGACTTTAGGTTGTTTCCGCATAATGCAGAAACATCTGGATGTGAAATGAAAAATTTAGTCTGTCACCCAGGTTCCAGATGTTTGGTACTATGTAGACAAAACATCAGGATGAGTGACTGAAATTTTTCTCTCGAAGCCAGATGGTTTAGTGCCTGGTGCTTCTATAAGGAAGCATATTTTCCTTTCTCTAAACATCACATCCTACTGTATCCCACGTTAAGGTATGATTTACGCTCTTTCGTCGACAAGATGCTGGGCCATTTGGAGTGCAGCAAAGCAATTCGTAAATGAAACTCTTAAGTGTATGTTTTGGAAAATGTAGTCCAAGTACAAGTGTTCATGTTGCTTAGAAGTCAGTGGAAGAGCTAGAGATGGGGCAGTAGGAAAGAGAGAGACCTGTTCAGTAGGGCAGTGACTTGACCAAAAGGACATAGCCTTCTAAGAATCTATTAGTGGCATTCTATCATCTTAAATAAGCTAAAGAGAGCATTTAGCAGCAGCTTGGACAGGCCTGCTTTTTGCCTGAGATGCAGTTGGACTGTAAAATGCCATTGTGTCCTCTGAAACCCTCTTTCCCCTTTATCCCTTCATGAAATGTTATAAAATAAATAACTAAATGTAATGTAACCTTAAAACATGGTTACTTATGAGCGTTGCACAGTTGGGAAAACTGTTTGAAAAGTAAGAAAGCAATATGGTAACTATTTTAATCAGTCACAACATTGAGTGCCAATGAATAGATTTCTCTTCATGTGAAGTATCATCATCATACTTTCCATCTGCTAAACTTGGGGATGAAGAGAGAACATTTCTTCCTTCCTGGTAGTCACAGATTTCAGGTCATGAACAGAGTCGAACCATTTCTAAGTCTCTTTGCCTTAGCCATGTTGAGAAAGAAGAAACAGATATAAGAGAGGCCTTCCACTGGAATCAGCAGATGAAATCAAATCCAGAATAAATTCCAGTTTACTTATTAACCTCACACATTCATTGGGTTATGGAAGAGTGTTTAGACAATGAATGGCAGTGAATGTTAAAACATCATAAAATTTGAGCACATAACAATTGCTTCAAGAAAAGCATACCATTTTGAACAGACCTTATAACACAGAATCTGAGAGTCAGATAATAAGACCCAGGATTTCAATCCTGGCCCCAAATCAATCTTTAAAAATAGTTTGCAGGGATCTAGTAGAGTTTCAGAGGTTTACATGTTGAGTCATCAAGAGCCTGAAAGTCAAAAAGGAATCTTTAACACTATATAAAACAGAATCACAGTTATTTTTCTTGATTGCTATAATTGGGATGTTTTCATGACCTTTTTTTTTTTGTGATGCATCTATTAGAATAATAAAATGACAGAGCTGGAAGGAATTAGAGCTCATCCAGACCGCTTCTCTCCTTTTGCAGTTGAGTAATCTGGGGACCAAAACCATTAATGGACCTACCCATGGTCACACATTGACAAGTGGAAAAGTCAGAACTAGAATCACAGAGTTCCTGGTGTGACTCACAGAGTCTGAAGCTGGTTCCACGGCAGCCTGCCTTTGGACAGTTACACTTAAGAGTCACAGATTTCCACGTAGTGTCCCAGAAACCAACACCCATCACTACAGGCTGGAGACAGCTCAGAGCCATTCATTCATGTTACACATCTAAGAACTATAAAACCAAGCCAGCATGGAGGCAGAGTTCCCCCATGTGTCTTCATAGTAAGAGGGACTATTGCAAAACAGAGCTAATAAAACTTGGACACTTTAGCAGTTTGGCTTATGGGCCCAATAACAAACGACAGCTGAGTTTTTTATGGAGAACTTGCAGCACCTTGGAAGAATGCCGTGCACACAGACTGCTACAGTCTCTTTTCTTTAAAAATAACACATTCAAATATTCAAAATAAGTGACTTTGATGGGGAGGAGGAGATAGTTGTAGCCATGTCAATACCATTCTTTACAGCAGAAGACTAAGAGTCCTGCCTGACTCCCAGCTGCCTTAGCTCCCTGTTGCAGTGGCTTGTGTGATGGCATGGAAAGTTAGGATGCATTGGGTAGGTGGAGAGTGAAGGATCTGGGTGGGAGGCTCAGAGAGAAATAGGCTCACATGATGCATATGTCCTCCATCTTTAGGACCCAGGACCTCACTGGTTCTTCATGGATGGCATGCACCAAGGAATTGGTCTCATACGTGATATTATCAAATCTCTTCCATTTTATCTATTATTCAACATCAAATGAGAACATGAAAACATTGCTTCTAATGAAAGTGAAGTCGGCTCTTCCTCATGAGCATTTTGGTCCAAGAAATGCAAGTAAGGATAGCAGTTAGGCAAGTAAGGATAGCAGTTAGGAGAAATGGGGGTAGGAGGAGTGAGGGAAATCAAGACTCAGTATTTGGAGTTGTGAGAAAAGAGAGAGTTGTGTCTCCTCTGACCTGGAGAGAGAGGAGATCCTATTAAGGCCTTCTCTTCAACTAATCCAAGGTCAGTGGCTTCTCAGAAGCAGAATCTGGCCAGAATTTGAGTTGAGGGATGGGGGAGGTAGGGGTGCTGGGAAAAGAAGTTTGACAATCTATGTGCTTTCTTTGAAGTGCTTGGGGGAGAAACTATCCTAGCCAAAGTTCAACCAAATAAAACCAGCGTGCTTGCTTACCTCTTTAATTTACTCTCCCAAACAGATCATCATTTGTATTCCCCTGAAGTCAAGCATGAAATCTATTTAGCTGGAGAGCTACCCATTTCCTCTGACCTGCAGAAGGATGGCCCATCCTTTCAGAATCCCCAGAATGCCAGAATCCAAAGAAACCTGGAGCCACATGCCTGGGCCCCTTGAGATTCTCCCATCTCTACCCCCATGCCAAGAGAATAGGCTAGCAAAAATGGAGCAGACTTGTAGCACTACTTAACCTGGAAGCACAGCTGCTGATCCATCAGCAGAGGTCATTGCGTGAATTTAAGTTGCTGTGGATTTAAGAGCAATCCCTTATCAACAAGAGTATTTCAATCTCTTTTGTCCTTTTGGGAAGTTTTGTATAGATTCCTCAGAGAAATGTTCTTAAATGCACAAATGATATTGAAATAAAGTTATCAGAATATTTAAAAAAACCAAATTTGTGAGGTAGTACTATATTGGCTTTCTTATTTAGCCCATTAAATGCAAAATCTAGTGGTGAGTCTAATAACTTTTATATTGAAATAGGGAGGGCTTCCCCTGGTGGTCCAGTGGGTAAGGACACCGCCTTGCAGTGCAAGGGGCGCCAGTTTGATCCCTGGCCTGGGAAGATCCCACGTGCCGCGGAGTGGCTGGACCGATGTGTCCAATTACCCAGTCAGAGCTCTGGAGCGCATGCGCCCAGAGCCGGCGCTCTGCAACAACAGACGCCACCGCGATGGGAGGCCCATAGGAGCCAAAGAAAAAAGACTGATGAAGATAGAGAAATGAAAGACCAATAGAAGTGGCCTGCCTGCTTCTCTCCCTCCCCAACCCGACACCCGCCCAAAATAAATAAATAAATAAATCTTTAAAAAAAAAAGAAAAGAAATAGGGATAAGTGTGAATGATGGTTCGAACTCTTCAACCACTATAATGTGATATGAAGGGTCTGTGATTTCTGTTGCTGGTGACCAAGTCACTGGGACAGCCAGTGCTGTGGTTTGTTGCTTATGTTTATAATGAAAATAAATGCCAGTTTTCAAATAGAGGTGTATAGAAGTGAAGATATAATTTTCACACCTAAGTTTTTTTTTAAATTTGAATGAAGGCCTGAAGATGTTCTGGTAGTACAGACCTCTTTAATTTACTCTCCCAAACAGATCATCATTTGTATTCCCCTGAAGTCAAGCATGAAATCTATTTAGCTGGAGAGCTACCCATTTCCTCTGACCTGCAGAAGGATGGCCCATCCTTTCAGAATCCCCAGAATGCCAGAATCCAAAGAAACCTGGAGCCACATGCCTGGGCCCCTTGAGATTCTCCCATCTCTACCCCCATGCCAAGAGAATAGGCTAGCAAAAATGGAGCAGACTTGTAGCACTACTTAACCTGAAGCACAGCTGCTGATCCATCAGCAGAGGTCATTGTGAATTTAAGTTGCTGTGGATTTAAGAGCAATCCCTTATCAACAAGAGTATTTCAATCTCTTTTGTCCTTTTGGGAAGTTTTGTATAGATTCCTCAGAGAAATGTTCTTAAATGCACAAATGATATTGAAATAAAGTTATCAGAATATTTAAAAAAACCAAATTTGTGAGGTAGTACTATATTGGCTTTCTTATTTAGCCCATTAAATGCAAAATCTAGTGGTGAGTCTAATAACTTTTATATTGAAATAGGGAGGGCTTCCCCTGGTGGTCCAGTGGGTAAGGACACCGCCTTGCAGTGCAAGGGGCGCCAGTTTGATCCCTGGCCTGGGAAGATCCCACGTGCCGCGGAGTGGCTGGACCGATGTGTCCAATTACCCAGTCAGAGCTCTGGAGCGCATGCGCCCAGAGCCGGCGCTCTGCAACAACAGACGCCACCGCGATGGGAGGCCCATAGGAGCCAAAGAAAAAAGACGGATGAAGATAGAGAAATGAAAGACCAATAGAAGTGGCCTGCCTGCTTCTCTCCCTCCCCAACCCGATCCCCGCCCAAAATAAATAAATGAATAAATCTTTTAAAAAAAAAAAGAAAAGAAATAGGGATAAGTGTGAATGATGGTTCGAACTCTTCAACCACTATAATGTGATATGAAGGGGTCTGTGATTTCTGTTGCTGGTGACCAAGTCACTGGGACAGCCAGTGCTGTGGTTTGTTGCTTATGTTTATAATGAAAATAAATGCCAGTTTTCAAATAGAGGTGTATAGAAGTGAAGATATAATTTTTTCACACCTAAGTTTATTAACTTCTGCTTCTATCTAATTGCATTTGTTGTCATTCCACTTCCAAGTGAAGGACCCCTTGAAAGAGGAAAAGGAGTGGTTCTGGTAGTACAGACCTTTAGACATAGGCAGTGGTCATAGCCATTTGAATCTATTTTGATTGGATTATGCTGGGCCCAACTTTAGAGGTTATGCACTGAGCCTGTGATGTTAGGTTTGGTCCGGGGGTAAAAAGTAACTGTATTGTAGAATGGAGATCTTGAGATGTGTTCTCAAGCCAAAGAGACATGGAGGGGAGTGTCAAAGATCACCTGTCAAAGGGAGGTGGGGAGTGGAGGCATAACCTGAGCCATGAAGGATTTGATAAGGTGAGCGAGTCATCTTGGTTTGGTGACCAAGCCTGGGGTGGGGCTCAGACAAGAAAGTAAAATACAGAGGGATCCAGGGAAGGATTACTGGGTGCTGGTGGCAGGCAGAGAGTCTCCCAGGAGGATAACAATTCCAGCCTCTAAGATCTGTGGCCACAGAGGAAATAAGTCCAGGCACAAATCAGAAATGCCAACCACCCAGGGTTAGGAGCAAGCCAGTAGAGCAGAAGGGCTTTGCAGGTCAGAAGAGAACAGCCTGCAGCCTGGGGATTGAGAGCACAAAGGCCCCAAAGCAGAGGGTCATTGTGAAGTTAAACAAATTGATATCATGAACTCCACTCTAATTAAGAACTTCCATTCATTAAAAGACATTATTAAGAGAATGAAAAAGCAGATCAGAGACTGTGAGAAAAATATTCATAACATGTATATCTGCAAAAGGATTCATATCTGAAAATATGTAAAGAATTCTTACAAATCAATAAGAAAAATACAAGCCAAAGTTTATGAATGAATAAAAGACTCAATAGGGCACTTCACAAAAGAGGATATCCAAATGGCCAACAAGCATATGATAAGGTGCTCGAGGTTATGAATCATCAGGAAAAAGCAAATTAAAACTTCACTGAGGGCTTCCCCTGGTGGTCCAGTGGGTAAGGACACCGCCTTGCAGTGCAAGGGGCGCTGGTTCGATCCCTGGCCTGGGAAGATCCCACGTGCTGGACCGATGTGTCCAATCACCGAGCCGGAGCTCTGGAGCGCATGCGCCCGGAGCCGGTGCTCTGCAACAACAGAGGCCACCGCGATGGGAGGCCCACACGGGCCAAAGAACAAAGACGGATGAAAATGGAGAAATGAAAGGCCAATAGAAGTGACCCTCCCAAAATAATAAATAAATAAATAAATCTTTAAAAAAAAAAAAAAAAAAACTTCACTGAGATAAAATACAGACTGGCCCAAATTTAAAAGCAAAAACATTGACAATATCAAGCACTGGAGAGGATGTACAGCAACCGAGATTCTTGCACCATAGGTGGGAACTGGTAAGAAGTGGCACGACCGCTTTGGAAAGCTGGCAACGGCTATTGAAACAATGCATCAATTCATACCCTAAGGCGCAGCAACCCATTCCTAGGTAGAGGCCCCAGATTGCCTTTGCTCAGCAATTGATGCTCAAGGACATAGCTTTATATAAGTCATGCCCGACTCTGTAATCCCATGAATGGTAACCCACCAGGCTCCTCTGTCCATGGGATTCTCCAGGCAAGACTACTGGAATGGGTAGCCATTCCCTTCTCCAAGGGATCGTCCCAATCCAGAGATCAAACCCAGGTCTCCAGCATTGCAGGCAGATTGTTTATCATCTGAGCCAACAGGGAAATCTTTATATATTTTACATATTTATAAATATAAATATTATATAAAGTTATACCAATGTACATAACTTTATTCATTATTAGCACCAATGTGGAAACCCAAATTGCAGTCTGTTTATACAACGGAATATCATATAGTGATGAAAAAGAACAAAGTCTTGTGATACACAAAGTGGATAAATCTCGCAGACATAATGTAAAGCAAAAGAAGTCAGACACAAAAGAGTAACACCGTGTGATTTTACATGAAGGACAAGCACAGGCAAAACACATCTATGGTGCTAGAGGTCAGGATAGAATTTACTGAGGGGTATTGATTGAGAGGAGGCACAAGGGCACCTTCTGTGGTGCTGAATTATAAATATTATTGACTTTCTGAAAAGTGATTTGGAAATGCAATCAAGTAAAAGCAGCTGGCTATACTGTGGATTCAGTCCTCCTGACTGGTTTTATGTTACAGGAAGATTTCATTGGGCCATATGAGCATGAAGAGTGTAGAGGCAAGTGACAAACTGGCAGAAGATTTTTATAGTAGTTATATCCAACAAAAGGCCTGTATACAGTTAAAAATGTACAGAAGACTTGAAATGCACTTTGGAAAAACTAACTGGCCAAGAAGCATAAGGAAAAGTTATTCTTCAGGGAAATGCAAATTAAACCCCACAATTTGATACTAATGTAGACATCCACCAAAATGACTGAAATTAAGAAGTCAGGCAGCAAACAAAATGGATGTTATCTTGAGCAATAGAATTTTCCCACACTGCTGATTGGAGCACCAAATGGGCTAGCCACTTTGGAAACTGGCTTTATCTACTAAAGCTTAGTGTGCCCAGCAAGTTAGGACTCTGACTAGTCTGGAACCAAGTTCAATAAGAACAGGAAAAGGACCATGGATTTTGGCTAATGAAGTCCACCAGACTTAGAAACCCCATGCCAAATGTCTGGATTTGCTTTATCTACTTTTTAAAAAATCGTTTGGGATTCTCCAGGCAAGACTACTGGAATGGGTAGCCATTCCCTTCTCCAAGGGATCGTCCCAATCCAGAGATCAAACCCAGGTCTCCAGCATTGCAGGCAGATTGTTTATCATCTGAGCCAACAGGGAAATCTTTATATATTTTACATATTTATAAATATAAATATTATATAAAGTTATACCAATGTACATAACTTTATTCATTATTAGCACCAATGTGGAAACCCAAATTGCAGTCTGTTTATACAACGGAATATCATATAGTGATGAAAAAGAACAAAGTCTTGTGATACACAAAGTGGATAAATCTCGCAGACATAATGTAAAGCAAAAGAAGTCAGACACAAAAGAGTAACACCGTGTGATTTTACATGAAGGACAAGCACAGGCAAAACACATCTATGGTGCTAGAGGTCAGGATAGAATTTACTTTCGCAGGGGGTATTGATTGAGAGGAGGCACAAGGGCACCTTCTGTGGTGCTGAATTATAAATATTATTGACTTTCTGAAAAGTGATTTGGAAATGCAATCAAGTAAAAGCAGCTGGCTATACTGTGGATTCAGTCCTCCTGACTGGTTTTATGTTACAGGAAGATTTCATTGGGCCATATGAGCATGAAGAGTGTAGAGGCAAGTGACAAACTGGCAGAAGATTTTTATAGTAGTTATATCCAACAAAAGGCCTGTATACAGTTAAAAATGTACAGAAGACTTGAAATGCACTTTGGAAAAACTAACTGGCCAAGAAGCATAAGGAAAAGTTATTCTTCAGGGAAATGCAAATTAAACCCCACAATTTGATACTAATGTAGACATCCACCAAAATGACTGAAATTAAGAAGTCAGGCAGCAAACAAAATGGATGTTATCTTGAGCAATAGAATTTTCCCACACTGCTGATTGGAGCACCAAATGGGCTAGCCACTTTGGAAACTGGCTTTATCTACTAAAGCTTAGTGTGCCCAGCAAGTTAGGACTCTGACTAGTCTGGAACCAAGTTCAATAAGAACAGGAAAAGGACCATGGATTTTGGCTAATGAAGTCCACCAGACTTAGAAACCCCATGCCAAATGTCTGGGTTTGCAGAGTTCCTTATGCAAAATCCCAGCATTGTATTGGTTTAAATAAAGGGGAAGGGAAATTGTCTGTGCTTTGTTCCAAAGAGTAAGGGAGGTGACAGATCAGGTCTGCTAGGAGAAATGGTTGAGTCAGCCAGAGAACCTGGAAAGAGCCCCAGAAGACTTTGAAGTGAATGGGCAAGTCAGGATGGCTACAGGGTTCTCTCCTAAGGCACGAAGTGGAAAGACCACGAAGGCCGCTCACCTCTTCCCACTGCTGCCCAAGAGATGGCCCTCTCCCTTCTGAGAACGCTTGGCTACCCATGGGCGGCATGGACCACCCAAGTGTCCTGAGCAGAAGTATTTCTGCAGCCCTTCTGTACTTGATGAGCCAGGGCTGCAGGAACTGAAGTGAGAGTCCACATTCACTGTGAAATCCAGCTTCAAAGGGAGGACAATGGGAATGGAGGAGGGGTATGGGAGAAGGGGAGCAAAGTGACCAAAGAAGCAAGGAAGGCCAGAGCCCACGGGAGCCTGAGGCCCAGCCTTCCAGCTATCCTCCCGTGAGTCTGTCCATCAGCACTGACTTCTGGTCGCACATCGATGCTTCCCATGAAAATTGGTGCCAGGATGGACGGGCTCCAGCGTGACTCATAACAAACGGCTAATGGCAGAAGGATGAGTGGGGATTTGACATCTGTTCTTTGCACCGTCATTAGAACTCCTTTCCTCTAAATACTGAGGATGGTAGTGATAAGTACCAGTCTTTGTATGTCACTGTCAGAGTTGTTTTTCCCTAGTTTGAGAAATTTTCTCAGGAAATGCAAGCAATAAAACAGCTACCCAAACTTCTAAGTTCCAAGTTACCATTATCTGAGGGTGGCGAAATCCTTGAACAAAATACGAAGTACAAGATTTGACCCTCTTGCAAATGAAATAGTTTTATTAAGGTAAAATTAACTTCAGTGTTATTCACATTTATTCTGTTCATTTGGCTTTGAGATTTGGGAGGCAGACTTTTCAACCTCATGTTCATTGTTGTCACCATCTACTGACATGTATTAGGCACCTACTCTGTGCAGAATACTGCATTTCTCATAGAAGAGATTTTTTTTCATTAAAGTTATCAATAGAATAGCCTGAGGTCTTGTTGCTAAATCCTAAGATACCATTTATTCATTCATTCATCCATTTAAAGAAACTTTATTGAACCACTACCACGTGCCCTCCTGGAGAAGGAAGTGGCCACCCACTCCAGTACTCTTGCCTGGAGAATCCCATGGACAGAGGAGCCTGGTGGGCTACAGTCCATAGGGTCACAATGAGTCAGACATGACTGAGCATCTAAGCATAGCATACCATGGGGTAGGTACCATGTAGATGCTGATGACCCCAGCCAGAGCCACAGGATAGAAATAGTCTCGGCCCCCTCCCCCACCTAAGATGTTTATAGCAATGAAGGAGGGAGATTTTAATTTTTTTACATCATGCATCTCTGCACATTTCACCCTTTCCCTAACCCTCAACTACCCGAAATAGATAGTTGTTGATCATAGGATAATCAGGAATACATAGTGGGACATAAACTCACTACACTTAAGAAGGCTACAAAGTGAAAGAGAAATAAGCAGATTGGCCCAGAGGAGTATGTCATACGGGGTTGGGTTGGTTGAAGGGCAGCTGTGGTATCCTCCAAACTCAGAGATGCGATCCTGCAGGGAGAATCACAGGTGTGGTGGTGCTGTCCTTACTTGGCTGTGTGAGGCCTACGAGGTTAAGAATGCCCAAACTGCCTGCAAGAGTAGGTGGAAACTGGGGAGAAAGGTGAGACCTCAGGACAGGCAGACCTGACAGAGATCAAAGGGAACATCGTTCTAGGTCTGTCTCACCTTGATTCTGACTGGGTCTCCACAGACAAACAAGGATAGTGAGATTTCTGCTGCTACTACTGTCCCACCCAGGAAAGAGGAAAGATGGTGGGTTTGCATGGTGCCATCTGCTTTACTGGGCTTCCCTGGCAGCTCAACTGGTAAAGAATCTGCCTGCAATGCAGGAGACCCAGGTTCTATCCTTGGATCAGGAAGATCCCCTGGAGAAGGGAATGGCTACCCACTCCAGTCTTCTTGTCTGGAGAATCCCATGGACAGAGGAGCCTGGCGGGCTGCAGTGCATGCAGTCGTAAAGAGTCGGACATGACTGAGCAACTTAACACACATCCAGGTTCATGTATATGAGTGCATTTATTTCTATTAACAGCCTTGAGAACTGTCAAGGCTGACCCTGTCACACATGAGACAGGGAGGCTGCTCTCTGTAGCTTAAACACTCTGCTCTGAGTCATACAACCAGTTAGTGGGAGAGCAGGGATTTGAACCCATCCCCTCTGACTGTTAGTCCTCTGACTGTTTTTCCTTCCACAGGCCTGCAGAGTTGAGAGCATGGATGAAACCCACCCTGCCTCCCCCATAAAGAAGTCTAGAACCTCCCAAGGTAAAGGTCTGCTTCTGAGCTTGGCAAAAAGCATTGAAGATTCTGCCAGGAAGGAATTCTGCATTTGTTGGACGCTTCTTGGGAGGGCTTGTCTCTCTGTGTGCTGAAGAAGAAACAAATGTCAGCCACAGATTTACGGCCTCCAACATTACGTCCACTTTGTGAGTCTCTTCTATAGACAGACTGAGAAAGAGCGATCTCTGTTGGTCTATCTGGCCTGCTCTATGCCCATGGGAGACGCATGACTGTCCCCACCATATGATTCTAGAGCAGCATTCACCACATTTCCTGTAAAAGGTCAGGTAGTACATGTCTTAGGCTTTGGAAGCCACTTTGTAACTCCTTGACTGCCCCTCAAGCAGCCACGGATGACATGTAAATGAACAGTGTGGCCATGGTCCAGGAGAACGTTGGGACTCTGAAATGTGAACGTCATAGAATGTCCCCATATCAAAATATGACTCTTCTGTTTTATTTTTTGCAACTGTTTAAAAATGTACACGCCATTCTTAGCTCGTGAACCATATAAAATGGCTGGTGGGCCGCTGACGGGCTATACCTTGCTAACCCTGTTTCAGAGGACTGAGGAGACCTCACAGTCCTACACATCACCCCCACATGAACTGGGTATTCCACCTCTGGTAGTCTGTTTCCTTGGAGGTTAAACAATACTTCTCCAGACTCATAAGAGGCAGGTATTCTGAGAGGAGGAGCCTATTAAACTCTTAATAACTTCATTTAACAAGTTAATTAGATGAGTTAGAATGTTAGTGTCGTGAGGACAGGATTTTTTTTGGTCTGTTTTGTTCACTGCTCCGTTCATTAAGAGCCTAGGACAATGAACAGAGTTGTAGAGACGCTCTGAACAAATTCCGGTTGAGTGGATGAATGAACTTTCTCCTCTGATCTGAAAAGCTGAAGCCACCAGAAGCGGCAGCTGGGAGAGCCCAGTGAGGGCAAGAGGCGCAGGGGAGATGGGGAGAAGTGATGAAGCTAAAGCTTAGATGTTAATGCTGTCCCTGTAGGCTCTGGGCCTGGGAGATGATCAAGTCCGCTGATGCTCCCAGCAGCCCGTGGGCTCAGAAGAGGCGAGAGGTGGGGTGCGCCAGAGCCCACGGAGCCTGGGAAGGGTGTCACGATAGCGCCAGTGGCTACACTGGCACCACTCGGAGAAGCGGCACTGAGGTCTGTTGGCTCACAACCCATTGCAGTGGAGTGGTGCTGTCTCTGCCAAGGAAGACGTAAGGACTTGACAGATCTGGCAACTCCCCGGAACATTAAAGTCAGAAGGGCCTTCTGAGAGAGAGGGCGCATCTGGACAGATGAGATGTCAAAACCCACTTCTGCTTCAGGGATGAGCCAAGAAGAGGGAAGGCTGGAAGAGGGGAGACAGTAAAGACCCTCCCTCAGCAGCCAGACATTTTCCTGGATCAGACACATCATCAAATGTAGTAGGAATAAATGAATGTGATGGGTGGGTGAGTGTTACTAAAAATAACCAGGATTCTTCACTGTGACTGCAATGAAAACCACCAGACTGGACATTTACTGGATGAAAAAGGTCTTGGAGATGAGCTGTCCCAGTTAAGGGGCTTGATTTCTCCCGCTGAGAAATCTCTCTATGAGGAGAGAAGAACCACCGGCCGTCCCCTGGCTGCCCTCCTAACTGATCCATATCTCCTGCTTATGGCCTCAGATCTGACGTGGTGACTTCCAAACTTGGTAAGGCTGGGCTGAATCAGCCACTCTCTCTGGTTAGACGAGTCAAGCTGGGGCCCTGTGACATTTTCCAGATGTTGGTACAAGGGGTAGGGTTCCCCAGCACCTGAGACCAGGAGCCCCAGGATGGGGAGGTACCACTAAGGACAAACTCAGCTCCCCATTGGAG